>CM060840.1:67307500-67310000 GCA_030762175.1 Metallyticus violacea | reverse complement strand
GAGCCATAGCAACTATGCAAACAATTCATTTCATCAACAAACTGAACTGTATACAGCGGGTTAATCCTTGATGTACACAGCACCGATGTTTAAGGTATATACAATTCACTCAGCCAATGAAACACACAGTTCCAGGTTTTTATAGTTTTTTTTAACTAACGCAAAAATACCACCCTTATAAAACAAAATGTAAAATGGCATATTGAAATAACGTGGTATTTATTTCGAAATTAAAATAGTCCTCTGTACAATAATGACTCTTATATTATTTAAATGCTCATTTAATGTAAATGAGCATGTCTATTGAAATTAATGAGCGTTCAAACACTCCGCTTCACTTTGGTGTTTCAATTTGTTGCACTTACGAACAAGTTACTATTGCACGAAGTACTTGCTTAGTGGTACAAAATCATTCTCTCAGGGGATATGAAAAGAAGTATTCGAATTACCCAAACTATTTTTTTGTCCCTAAGACTTTTTCCTACCAGTAACAAATATATTTCCATAATTTTTTTTTTAAAAAAAGGCAAAATTTTACACTTTTCCCTCTTCAAGTAGCTAATGAAAAGACCAGGAACATAATATTTATTACACATCTACAATATTATAAATGTATGCGTGGAAATTAAACATAAAGAAAAAAAAAAACATTAAAGGTGCACTTATTACGTCCAATTAAAATATGAGCATGTTTTATTTAGAATAAAGGAAAACAGAAATGAGTAAAATGAATAAGTACGTCTAAGGCTATCTATGAGCGAGCTATGTAATAATATAGTAATGCTATCTGCATGGAAGAACGAAAACTGAATGCTATACCCGTAGATATCACGAAATGCTTGGTTCCAAAACCGTAGTTTAAATTATTTTTAGAGGGGGTTCGTAAAGCTTATGTAGCTATCTTAGCTATTAATATAAATTTAATTATAAAAACTACAGAGAAAGTATTGATCTACATCTAAATGTGTAGAAAGCTCAAACTCTTTGGTGTCTGAAAATAAAAAATAAAATATTAGGCTATTGTTATGCGCAAAATAGTTAAAAATATTGGGTATATAATAAAAATTATTATTATTAATAATATATTATTTTAAAATGTCCCTGGAAACGTAAAAAATTACTGCGCAAATTGGAATGTCATATATATATATATATATATATATAAAATATAAAAAGTAATTAAATTATAACTTCCTATTGGCCAATACAACCCGGGATGAACCTTGACTTGCTTCAGCGACCCCTGCTTCCTCTATCCCCATCTCACGACTTCATTGATAGAGGGAAGTATTGTAGGGAGGCATGTAATCAGCATGCAGCATCCCGCTGGTCACCGCCACGGGTGACCCGAGGTCGTTACGGCGCGGACTCGTGAACGGGAGATCTGGGGTTCGATTCCCACCAGAATGAGTTTTTTCACCCAGGTTTTCCTCTGTCCTCATAAATGACAAATGCCGGGGTGGTGCCCTAAACTTAAACCTACAACGCTTCCTTCTTTTTAAAAAAATACTCCTTTCTTAGTTGATCATTTCATCTCATGTATCATCAGTGTCCACCGCCTATTGTGCCTCAGTAGTAAAAACGAGTCTTAAACACTATTAAACAATCTAGCTGGTCGCTTATCACGCGGCTCCCTAGAGCGAAGAACGCCACCTCAAAATTTAACTTAAATCTTAGTATTTGACTTCATTATACTCCAGTTCAATTTAGAAGTCCTGGGTCTTGCGGTAACCATATTTGCCTCCTAAACCTAAGATTGGAGGTTCAGCCTAGATCAGGATCGATGGATTTTTGGGAGTCAAAAATATCCTGAATGTGAATTTCTTCGAATGGCAGGTAAAGCCATGGGTCCCGTGTCGTGGATTTTCGGCACGTAAGAGAACCTCAACAGAGACCTCTATCGGCCATTTTACGCACTGAATTGAATAGGACGCGGATGACCTGAGATGTTAAACAGCGTCCGTGTATTAACCAAATAAATAAAGTTCAATTTCCAAATTGTCTACAATAACTTTTTGCGCATTATTTTCCTCGAAGATGAACAACAACATCTCAGTCCAGACGTTGGTTATGTTCCCATGTTGCACGCATTTCCTCTAGCAAGAAC
Source organism: Metallyticus violacea (assembly GCA_030762175.1). Taxonomy (NCBI): domain Eukaryota; kingdom Metazoa; phylum Arthropoda; class Insecta; order Mantodea; family Metallyticidae; genus Metallyticus; species Metallyticus violacea. Next base: position 67,307,893 of record CM060840.1, on the reverse strand, counting down.
CTGCCCTCTCAGTAATTAACGGGCGATAAGGCAGATAGCATCCTAAGCCACGGCATTTCCTCCAGCCTGCAACTTTGAGGACACGATAGGACCACCAGCCGTTCAGCAAAAGCGGAAGCAAGTCTTTATGAAAATTAATTTAAAAAAAAATTCCCCACATGACACGTTTATAACCGTTTTACATGCTGTTTCTGTTACATAACCGAAGTTTTGTCACTACAAACAAGCGCACGTCAAAATTTGCCACTTCTGGTTTTAGGGAGTGCATGTAGAAAAGCCAAAAAGGGGGGGGGGGAACAGGAAGCAGCAAAATGCACCTACCATTGACGTAAAAAGATTTTACATGAGTACAATAGTGTTAAGACTAAGTATAATACTGAAATACTAAATAGC
>CM060840.1:66775000-67302500 GCA_030762175.1 Metallyticus violacea | reverse complement strand
CATTTTGCAACGCACCTTATTATTCATCTGTTTCTCTAACTTTTTCATATTTTATGCACATGAACTAACTTCCCTCTCAAGACTGTTTTATATAATTATTCTTAGCTGAATCTACAAAATAAAATTTTCTCTAACCTCGTTATAGTAACAGTTTTTCAGTACCTACATGCAATAGAATGTTTCAATAGTAAATGGTGCTTACATCCATTAAGTAATTTCTATTACATGACATGCAAACTCCTTTCTTAAAAAATACTAGTTAATTTCTTCTGTAGATGTAAAAATTATTTTGAAAATTTCAGCAGCTATTTCTTTACTCACAGTAACAACAGCCATCTTTATAGTTTAGTCATTTACTCAGCTAGCATTTTGGAAATAATTGATATTAGTCACCAGCTTTTGCCTAGAGGTTCAGTACGATATGGTGTAACTTTCTTAACGGATATATCTGTACTTAGGAAACGAAATCATTTAATTATGTTATGAATATGTGAAATATGTGATAATTATTCCTGTTTAGATCAAAATCAACTGATAACTTTAACAAAAATTTTGTTTATCAAGTCGTGTGTATACCTGGGGTGGAGGATTTGTTATTGTTGATTTGGTTTATTTACGGTCTTTAATATCTCAGATCATCAGCGTCCCATTCTATTCAGGGCGTGAAACGGTCGACAAATTTTGCTCACAGGGCTCTTCTTTCAGGCTTGAGGTTCTTCTTCGTGCCGTAAATGTACGACACCCACGACTTTACCGCTTTACTTCCCTTCCGAAGGAAGCCATACTTAGGATTTTTACGCCCGAAAAAATCCATCGATCCTGGCCGGGTTTGAACCCGCGATCAAATACGGTTACCACTACACCAACAGGACCCACAACCCCTGTCGGAGGACTGAATCCTATGAACAAGCGGTTATGCTGAAAATCCGTGATGATTTCAGATCGTTTCCATCTGACTCCCCCTCCCTTAGTTTCTCTTGTTTCATTAATAAATATAACAGCAATATATTTTAGTTTTGAAATAACATTGGTATATTGGGATATTTCCGAGCATTTCCCTACATGAGAATGAGCATGTGGAGTAAATGCTATTATGTTACTACCAGAAGATTTATATCCAATAATATTCATCCTGGTTACCATGGAAACAGTTTTTTACCTATACATTAACAATATATCTGGCATTGTTTCTATGGTTATCAGGTCAAAAGCCTATCCTCCGGTATAATCACTAAGAGATTAATTATAAACTTGTGTGTTATTCGCTGTTAAAATATTCTCTCTCTTTTGTTTTTCCCGTGACATGCATTTTTAATCTTTCTGTTGCCACACACGTGTGGCAAATCCCTACAATGATTGATTGAAGGATTGATAAGCGAATTTCCAGTTACATGCATAATAAAATAAAAGCTTGTGTATACTTACTCCCTGTTGTTGCATGTGGATCAGGGTGAGCAATCAGCAATAAGCATCAGCAACAGCAACAGCGTGCATAGAAAAATAACAAAACAGAGCAATCCGTTAGAATTCCTGATATGCAGAAATGTAAAGGAGAGACATGTACTTAATTTAAGATAGTTCACCTTTTATTTGGTCTTGATTATAGACAATGTACCTTACAACCAACGAGGGGAGGGGAAAAATAAAAATAAAAACATCCCACAAGATATTAATCCTATGAAAAAAATCTGCATTTCACTTTTATTCTTATATACAAAAGGGAATTGAAATCAGTGCAGTAATTTTATGCGAAATTCCATGCTATAAATGAAACAAAATATTCTAATACTGTTTTAGGCATTAACAAGTTGCACCGCCCCCAAATGCGTTATCTTTAATATGCTGTATCGTGTTAGTATGTATCAGTTCATTCTAATATAATAGTGGAAACAAACAAAAGCAGAACAAATAATATAGGTAATTTGCTTTTTTTCCCCCTTCTTCTTCTTCTTCTTCTTCTTCTCATTCCGTAATTTGAAGAATTGTCGTAAATTGGCCTGCAATTTTTATCTGAATAATTTAGGCTCAAAAATTGCATTTGGTGTCACAGGGCTTAATATCAGTCATTGCGTTGATATCAAACAAACAAACAAACAAACAAACGTAGCAATACTCGATGGACCATGTTCTTGGTCTAGTAGTTAAAATTTATATTTTAAATTTCGATGTTTCGCACATATTAATTTATTCCTGATTCATATCTGAGATATAATAGAAAAAATGGGAATTTGTGTCTAGGCATCATTTGTTTAAAAAATGCATTTTGTAAAGGTTTAACTATTTCTCTTTCTATACAGACTGTACGACTTAAGCAATTAATTTGAATTTAAAATGATTTTTTTTAAGACTGGAAAGTGTAACATATAGGACATTTATCAGCAAACTTCACAGAATAATAATAATAATAATAATAATAATAATAATAATAATAATAATAATAATAATAATAATAATAATAAAACATGAACCATCGAAACTTAATATTAAACTAAACTAAATCATAATATTTTATAAAAGGATTAAAAAAATAATAGGTAAACTGCTTCTGTTTTTGTCCTCTTAAATAATATAAGATCTAAATTAGATCTTGTTTCAGAAAATTAACCGATTTGATTGTATGCTGGTAAACACTAAAATACGAACATATGGTCGTAAATAAAATACAATACACTTTTTAATACTGTATAGTTCGGGTACAATGAACACAAGCTTACGCAATTGTAAGTAGGAGTCACAAATATGACTCCAAAAATTGTAAATCGAGCAATAGAAAGGTGCACTGCGGATATCTTTTGCCTTACTTATTTGGGTATTTGCGCACGCAGCCACATCCTTTATTGCTGACATACGACGTCATCAAACCAGTTCCAAAATCACCGCTATTTTGGAAGAATACACGAGAGAGGAACAATGTACAAGTTATTCGTTTCTGGGACTATGAAGATGAAAAGCCATAAAATTCTTAGGAGGTTGAAGAAGTAATATGGGTATGTGTACATGTTGTTATTTCAACAGGTATACCAGTGGCACAGAACGTTTAAAAGTGGAGTGTCAAGTTTGGCTGATGCAGACCAAACTGTCGGACTGAACACTGTTATTCTCTACGAGCTACAATCTGGCGATCAAAAGGAGAGTGCGAGTGTGAGAGGGGCTTGGACTGTTTATCTGCACTTACGAGTGTATATGCTGCCACACCAGCACCTCTCAGACTCATATCTTGCACGACCACTAACTTCTAAACATGGGCGAGTATCTCACAACGCGTTTATTTTTATCACCACTAGAGTACGTGAACATAGTGAAGAGGGTAGAAAATGTTTACGGAGCACATTCTTCTCGCTTGCCTTCTTCTGATTGCCAGACAGTGCAATAACGTAAAATTTCCACAAAACGAGTACAAAAACAGTTTTCATCCATGATTTTAAAGAACGTTATGTGAATATTTGTGAAACTCTTTTATGCCATTACGAAATTGAAGAAATTGATATTTTACAACATGAAGTTACTGGAGCTAAATGCTGGGTCTAACTACCTCCAGCCTGAAACAAAGGGACACAGCAAGGAATACTAATATTCTTTCTCAGCAAAGCAAAACTCCGGAAATTTTCTCACTCTCTTTTAGTCATTCTGAAACATTAAATGCCAACAACGCACACTTTCATTATTTTAGGAGCCACTTGAAATCTGCAATTAGGTGAAAACGTTAACTCTATTTTGGGGTGTTATTACTCCACGATAATGCGAGACCTCATACAGCACGTCCAACAGTACAAAACATTTCGGTTGTGCATTTTGAGTGTCTCTCACATCGGGCATATCATTATGATCTGGCACCATGTGATTATCAGGTGTTTGGACCTCTCACGGAAGCGTTGGGTGGAAAGTAGTTACGCAGTCGAAAATTTTTATTCTTGAATAAATGAGGCCGAGAAAACGTCACCGAAAAGCCGTTTTAAATGACGCATGAACGAAGGTATGTTAGCTTTCTGATATAACAAAGATCTCGAGAGAGTGTTTGAAACAACTTACACAAAATTTTGCACATGAAAAAAGCTCTCAACTCGATGAGTGCGTTTGTTAATTGTGGACCAGAACAGCATCCAATTTAATGCTTTTCAGGCATGCATGGACAATTCAACCAAGTTTGTGCAACGTCACATTTGTTGTTACGTGGATTCACCATTACATATCAGGGACGAATTGTGAAAGTTATCCGAAAAGTTCAAAAGTGTTTCATCAGTGGGAAGGTAATAGCCACTGTTTTCTAGAATGTTCAGAGTATTGTACTCATAAGACTATCTGAAAAAGGCAAAACCATCAACGGAGTGTTATACAGCATTGCTGGAGGAACTGAACTGTGCTAAAAGACCAAACATTCGCATTTGTGAAAGACGAAAGTGTTTATCTAGTAAACAGTGCACCCTCACACACTGCAATTAAACTTCAAAGTTGCGTGAACAGCACTTCGGATTTCTGCCACACGCATTTGGTTCTCCGTGATGTTTATCTCTTCTCAAATCTGAAGACTTTGGTCGTAAGTCACACATTTGCCTCAAATACGGAGGCCATGCCTCAGGCAGATGACATTTTGCCGATATAGCAAAAATGTATTATACTGAAGGTACAGAGAAGTTGAAACATCGTTGATATGCAATGAACTGAATAAAAACAGTGACTGTAGGAAAATAAATTCAGTAAAATAATCTTGCTTTTTCATTTTTATATTTCCGAACAATGTTCATGTCGATAAATTCGCTCAAGATAGCTCAAAAGCTACCATTCTGTTGAGATTTATACGGCACGTGGAGATGATTTTGCTGGCGGGTGAGGCAGTAGACAAACGCAAAAGGGTTTTCTCGTGGAATAATGCATCAGCAGCTGGACCTCCAGAAAACTAACTGATGAACGGATTATGACAAGAATAGGTTTGTGCTTGCAACCTTTCTCTCTGAATCAGATGGAGATGACATTCTTAAAAGAATTGCTCTGGTTTAGTACTAGTAGTTACCAATCTACGACAGACATTGTAACAATTCTGGGCATGAACAAGGAAACAAGATTTAAGATATTTTTATTTAAATTTTGAACACAGTCACCATGTAGAGGAATATATTTAATACGCCGACTTTCCAACTTTGAATACCCTCAGTAAAATATGATTTGTTCAACAGTGAAAAATAGGAAGCACTTGCAAGCGAAGGTCATATAGTTAGAGAACCTTTTCGCAAGGTGTGCACTTTAGCCTGAATAGCAACTTTCAGATCGTTCAGTTATGAAGTGTAATACTCCCCGGTGATGGTTCTTATCTTCTGGAGGTAGTCTACAAGCACCACACCATGATTATCTCAGAAAATCGTAGCCATGATTTTTCCTGCAGATGGAACCGTTTTTGCTTACTTTGATGCACTTTCACCTGTTGCCACCCATTGTTTGGAATGCATCTTCGTTTCTGGCGTGTGTTTCATGTTTCATACGTTATGAAACGTCAGAGAAGCTTATTGGAAATGCGTTTAAACAAGCCTAAATAGTGTTGCAAAATGTTCATTGCTTTTTTGGTCCATTATTAACAAATGCGGCATTCACTAAAACTTGTGGACAAAGTTGACACGGCCTATTGAAGTCTTTGCAATGTTGGCCAACTCGGCGATAATTCTGAATTTTTGTCACAATTTCGTTGGTCGTAGCAATTTTGGGGAGCCCTGAGCGCTCATCATTTTGAATGAATGTAAGAGGGAGGTCCATAAGTTTCCGGCCTAACCATTTTCTAGGTATGATAAAGGTAAAACTATATTTCACTCATCAATGTAGTTACCCTTTATTGCAATTCCCTTCTCATAGTCACAAGTATTGCCTACAAATGGACATAAACAGCCTCCATCTCTTCTTCGTCACACCTAAATTTCATTCCTCGAAGGTCCTTCTTGAGTTTTGAGAAGAGGAAATAGTCACTGGGAGTTAGATCTGGACTGTAGGGTAGATGGTCGATCTCCTTGAAGCCTTATTTCTTCACAGCTTTCTTTGCAACAAGATCTGTGTGCAAAGGCGCGTTGTCGTGAAGAAGGTGCAAACCACCACCCAACTTCCCTCGTCATTTCTCTTTGATGGAAGCACGTAGTCTGACAGTAGGCCAGCATTGTACTCCCCATTTATTGTGGTGCTCCTCTCCGTGAAGTCAATGAAGAATATTGCTTCTCCTCCCACAAGCGATGTTTTCAGCAGTGAGCACCTCCAAGGGCCGACCTGCATGCTCTTCGTCTTCAATGGTTTAATTTCATTTGGAGTAAGTCCTTTTTTTGTGAAGAACTTAATAACAGCTCGATACTCCATTTTGAACAGGTCACAATTTTCTACACATAGCCTTCTTTATATCTGAACAACTCAACACAGCGGAGCGGAAGTTACAGCTGCAATTATTTATTTAATAGATAAGGGTTTTGTGAAGCGATAATCCTTATCGGCGAGGCCGGAAATTTATGAACCTAGCTTCGTATGACCATGCTTGAATTCAGCAGCCCACATTTTAATTGTCGAAAATTAAGAGGAAGATTCCTTTAATGTGGAATCTAAATCCTTTTGCATTTCTGTTACGGTTAAACAGCTCAAAACGAAGTACTTTATCACAGTTCGTATTTCAGTTTTATCCATTGTGTAGAAAATGTTAACACTATTTTGTTTACACGATCGTTACAAACTGAATCTGAAACTTTACAGCGCGCCATCTAAAAGATGGTACTTAGTAACTATCATAGTAATTTGGCCATCTTCACTGCTAGTATTTAGTCAGGTAAAAGCTTCATGACAAAAGCTTCGAGGATGACGAAGAGATTGAACAAGAAGTTCGATATGGCAGAGCCTGCAGATTAAAATTGACAAGTGATGCGATAAATAGCAATTATATTTGCAGAAATGCTGAAAGATATGGCATGTAAACAGCATAATACATTAATTTGAAAGGTATGTATGACTTAATATGTTATAGTCATTTGTGATTCATATTAAATAAGTAAATATAACACATAGCAAAGTTTTAACAATTTATTTTATTCTTCCTTTACGGAATATTTCGTAAAGTTTGCAACATTGCTTGCCTACTAATCAAAATAGGAGCATATAACAATTAATACTATTTATTTTCACGATATATTGGCTCAGTATCTGAAACATAATCTTGTCCCTACCGTCATCTGTTGCTCCGCCTTTTTTTTTTTTATGAACCTTCCTCATCTCGTAGGTGATATTAAGACATAAGAAGCCTGAATTTATGATCGTCATTTGCTTGTAACAGAAAGAAATATATGAGCATCTGTAATGCTTTTACTTCCTTTAGGGTACGTTATCTTGGAGTGTAAATCTAAAGAGAGACAGATAATTGCTGCAATTTTGTGTTTTAAATGAATATCTTGCTGCGTATCGCCGTAGCAGAAACCTTAACGCATCCTCCGTTACGGAACAAGCAATAAAATTCGTATCTTTTTGCTTAGATATAGTCATTACAATTACACTAACCACTTCAAGCAAATTATGGCATTTCGGAAGTAAGGAGCCTAGTCAATTTTTTATTCCCTTTAATTCACTGTATGTGCACGTGTGAACCTTTTAATGGATCGAAAATATATCGAAATTTATAGTTGCCGAGTGAAAGAGTCGGGCATCATGTAGAAATAACCCCCCCAAATAAGAAAAAGTAAAAACCCTTTCATGGATATGCTATGGACAAACACTAATTTAGTTTCTTTCAGCGTTACTTCTGTTGTTTTTCTCTAAAATTGTAGGTACTTCCTTTTAAAGCAATTTTTAAACAGTAAAATATTGTGAAAATGGAAACAGTATTTACCATATGCCTCCGTTTATCTATCACACAACGCACCCGTGCATACTGGAATTAAATCGCAAAGTTGCATAAGCTTCGTATTTCTGTCACATGCATTTGGTCCCCAGTGACAGTGGGCGTCTGTAAACCACGTGGAGGTGATTTTTCAAGGGAGTATGTAAGGAGGCGGTTAGTCTCGTTTGAGATCACTTGTAATCACTCGATCGCTTTTTCAACACCATTCGACAAGACTTCGAACGCTTCGCCGCTAAACCACGCGATAGTGTTAATAGTTAAATTGCTGATGGCTCATTCGCTTAGAAAAATCAATACTTCTAATGCCGTGTGTAGTGCAGAAAGTTTACGTTTAGAGGGCCGGTGACTCAAGCGCAAGGACAGGTGCGGATCAGTCAGATTCTAATTACCATCTCCATTGCAAAGTAATGCAAGAATCGGGTGTAGTTAATGGTCCCCACACAGAATCCGGTTATTTTCAGAAATGTCTGCTAATGTAAACAACGTTACGATCAATAAACAATGCAGTGTAAAATGTTACGTCGTGTAATTATTATAACGAAAGTATCCTCTCCCAGTCCTATTGAGAAAGGATTAACAAAACAGCGAAAATTACCCTGAGAGTCTGTTGTGAGGCAGAGGCGATCAATAATAGCAACAAACCGCTTCAGAATTGGCGCCCAAAGTATGGGGTCATATAAAGAAACCGCTTCAAAATGAACGTTTGCTGACAAAGATGAGAATGAACGCCTGAGTTCAGACGGGCTAATATTCGATCCCGGAAAAAAGAGAATTTAATGTGCATAAACAAATCTACCGACTACGCTTAAAACTTACATAAAAGCAAAACTTGAGATTTCGCAGAGGTAACTAAACACCAGTGTTTTCCGATAATTAAATATTATGATATTCTTTGGCAGTTAATAATAATTGTTACCTCTAGAACATACCCCCGAAAAGGGAAATTCTCAGGTTCCCACTCGAGAAAGAGAATTTGAAACTTTTTTTTCAATCAATCTGTCAAAAGGGAATTAAAATCAAATTTCAATTTCCAAGTCTAATAAAACTAGAGGTGTTATAAAGTAAAAACAGGTTTCTTTTTTCCCGACAAGACAATAACATTTAATTAGAAGCTACGGTAAGGGAAGGTATTTTCGTGGCATAGGCAATTTCTTGATACATTTGTATAAGGTTTTCACAAAGTACCCTCTCGTTATAGAGGTTTAGTTTTCCGTCTCCAGGTAGCAAAGATCTTTTTGCTTTGCTGTAGAAATGGACAAAGCGCTAGTTGCTGATGGTCGTTAGCAACAAAATGAATTGTGGCAGTGACGCTGAAATTGTTAATGGTGGCGGTCGAGTGTTCCAGTGGCTCACATTAATTTGTTCTCAAGGTAAGCCTTTTAGTAAATGTTGTAGTATGTTACAAGGAAGTGATTGTACATGAAATGCAGATTAAGATAACATATTTACTTTTTCAATTAAACGCAATACTGAAGCTGTGGGGTCTTAAGAAACTCGTTGATAAACTTACGTTTTTCACCTTTTGCTTTCTAATTTATACAGGGGGTTAAGTTTTGCATAATATTTACATATTCTAAATAATATAATAAAATGCTTTCTATTGAAAATCCTGTTAGATGCACCTATAATTTATTAAATAGGCGTGCCTAGAACCCAATATGTACTATCACGAAATTACCTTAACTCTTACGTTATTGCCTATCTTCAATTTTTGCATATTTTAGGGCTAAGCTGCTGCAAAATGCCGGGTAGAAAGAACACTAAAGTGGAAAAAGCATGAGATAAATCAAAGAAATGTAGGCATATTAAGAATTTTTTTTGAATAATTTATTTATGGACGCTCTTTAACAGTTCAGGTCATCAGCATCCCATTCAACTCAGGGCGTGAAACGGCCGACAAATTTTGCTCAGAGGCCTCTCTTTCAGGTTTGAGGTTCTTTTTCGTGCCGTAAATATACGACACGGGATCCACGGCTTTACTTCGCTTCCGAAGGAAACCATACTTAGGATTTTTACGCCCCGAAAATAACATACTAAGAAAGGAAAATGTGCTTACTGTAACTATTCGCACAGAAACATTTTGGAAGCCATAAGATTGATTAAAGAAGAAAAATATTCCATTTATAAAGCGTCTAAAAGCCAAGGAATTCCGTGGTCGACGTTAAAGGATTATATAAGCAAGGAGAATGACGGTCACACCCTCAGTTTGCCAAAACTTGGACGTCCTTTTGCCTTACCTGTGGAAGCAGAACAAAAATGAAAGAATGACCTGGAGCAAAATGGATACAGTGTTCATTCTGTCTGGCAACTTATCATGAAAAGTGTCAAAATCAAAGGATTGAAGATGATGATGTGATGGTCTATATGTGTGATAGCTGCTGTAATAAAGAGTCTGATTAGTGAATACTTTGTCCTTGTTTTTACTTGTTCTTTTTCTGCAATAAACAAATTGTCACAAAATTACCTAACCCCTATCACGAAATTACCTGCACATTCACAAAATTACGCATGTTTGTTGTATTATTTATTAGAGGTTGTGCACGGATAAAGGGGGGGGGGCTTAAAATTCAGCAAATAGTCTATGCTGTATTACAGAAGGTCAGTAAATGGTGTTATTTACTTTTACGTATATTTGTACTATTTTACAGACATGAAATACGATATTTAATGAAATTATCACAAAATTACCTTACTAATCTGTCCCAAGTGAATTAAAATCAAATTTCAATTTCCAAGTCTAATAAAACTAGAGGTGTTATAAGGTAAAAACAGGTTTCTTTTTTCCCGACAAGACAATAACATTTAATTAGAAGCTATTCAATTTGTGTTTCAAGTGAACTACATGAGTTTGACAATGTATAAAATTGGATACTGAGCACTTTTTTAAAAAACCTTTGGGTTTAAAAAAAAAAACACTGAGCTTTCCCTGTAAAAAGCCGGCGGTTTCTAAAATACTGTACTTCCTCCTTTCATGTACTTCACGGGTCGTGTAACATGTACACATACAAGGTCCGTAAGATCTTCAATTGCTTTTGGTTCTCTCTGAGAGGTAAGTGAAGTGACCACCTTACGCGATACAGAATTATTAGGAGGGCCATGCATCATTGCTATATGGAGGGGCGTGCCCCTTCTGATCGTAAAATGGCAGTGTTGATCCTTATTGTTTGTATTATACAGGTATTGCTGTTGTTTGAACTTACTGCCCTGCTACATAACTCATCTCTTGGGAGGCAGAACATGATACACTCTCTTTCCTAAGCAAATAGAACCTGCCCTTTCTGTTTTCCTTAATTCTCTTGCAGTTAACCGTGAATAAATCAATACTCGTTATAGCTTCTTCAGTCCCGAAGAAAAGTTTTCAATAATTTTTAAGAAACATTTTCTTATATATTACCTTCAAGCATCGGATATAGTTAATAAAGTAATATTCTTTCCAACCTTTTATTTATTAGCAATTTCTTCCGGGTCTTTACGCTGTATGATCAACAAATACCTACTGAAGTCCAAATTTCCGTTTTTATTTTCATCTATTCTTTATTTCTGTTTTTATTATTTCAGTACACAAATATTTAAAACGGGATTTACATTTGAAACTCGAAAAAAGAATGTCTTTCATTTGTGATACGTAAAAACTTGCATTTTGAATGTTTGAATTTTGTTTTTGAGTTACATTTCTTGATTCGGCGTTTCATCCAGTTGTTCTTATCATTAATTGCACAGAAAGGTAATGTTTTCTATCTGTCCTTACATTTTGATTTGGAAGTGCAGCTGGTTTTGAGCTTCACCGCGTTCTTGATATAGGGTCTTCAGCTGCGGAGTCTGAAGAATGCACAGCATTTCTATTGACTATGGCAGCAGAGCTCGAACATTCACCAATCTACCCATACGCTCCGGGTAGTGCATGCACACTATAGCTAGAGATTCTTGCCGCTTCTTTTCACTTCCAGCAGGCAAAATACTCCACAAACTGGACGAGAATGTCGGTTCAGATCGTCTACCGTACTTGCTTCGTAGATTCAAGTTCGCGGGTTCAATCCCGACCGGGGTCGATGCATTTTTCGATCGTGAAATTCTTAAGTATGGCACCATTGGAAGGGAAGAAAAGAAGTGGGTCCCATATAGTAGATTTAGGGCAAATAAAAGAACCTCAAGTCTGAAAGAAGCAGCCTGAATTGAATGGGACGCTGATGACCTGAGATGTTAGTGTCCATAAATAAACCACAACTCACCCAGACAATGGTTTGCAAGTCCCCTACAGACAGTGCTGTTGTTTTTTGCTTTTACGCATAAGAAAGTAATAAGTAATTATTGATTTTTTTAATAGTGTTTAACGCCCGTTTTTACTCCGAGGCACCACAAGCGGTGGGCATTGATGATACATGAGATAAAACGATACATTGGGAGAGGATTTTTAAGGAAGGAAATGTTCCAGGCCTAAGTTTAGGGTACCTTCCCGGCATTTGCCACTTATGAGGACTGAGGAAAACTGAAAACCTCAGTCAGAAAGGACGATCATGGCGGGATTCGAACCCCAGACCTCCCGCTCACGAGTCCGCGCTTTAACGACCTCGGCCACCCGTGGCGGCTTAATAATTGATGAGTATACATTACAAGCGTCTAAGTGTTATTTTTAAACTTAATCGTTTTATTTGAAAAGTACGTTCTATGTTCCAGATGAAAATTCCTACCATGTTCTAAGTGCCCTATATTTGGAGTGTTTCCAATACTCGTTAACAAATAGCACATGCTATGTGCTACCATCTGGTGTTCTAAGTGCCGTGTCATGCCATGATAATATTAGTTTTTAACTGAAACTACTTACAGTACAAAAATATGTATTAAATGGTCATGCGTTTTTGAGTTGCAATATAGATTTCACTACATATTATAGAGAAAAGAAAAAAGTAGGTAAGAGCTTCATTCTTCAAGATTTACATAGGATTGTAGATTAAGCGAAAGCTATAACGTTTTTTCACATAGTTCCAATGAAATGCTTTCTTTGCTTTTAAGAATGTTGCTCATTTACTGTTAACATCAAATAAGTGCAACATTTCAAAATGCATAATGCTTAAAATATCTCGATCTCATGCATCTCAAATAGTTATTAAATAACTTCTCACTATTATAAGGGTGTTTTTTTTTCTAGTTTTAAGGGAGGAAATTCATTGATTGATATACAACAACCTGCGTTTTTTTCTGAAAGATCAACCCAATTTATAGGTTGAAAAAAGAAAGACTCCTCGTCCGTGATATCATCTTTCCTGAAGAACAGAGAGTTTCATGAGACATCAATTTCAACCCCTGTGTAAGAATTAAAAATTAAACTCTTTCTGTCAGTGAGGAGAAAATATGAAGAATAATATTCTTGTACATATTTCATAATACATTTTTTGTACTTTTGCCCTTAATAACACATTTTGCCTTGAATAACACTGTAACATATGTTCCTGCTAACCATTAATGCATTTATAATTATTTCCCTCTAAAACCTCAAATAAAATATAACAAAAGCATGAATGACACTTGTAACTGACTCTTCCTTCATATGGCACGTAGAATTTTTTTCTCCCTGATTATATTTTTGGCAACGATGTGCTATATAAAATAATGTTGCACTAAAAAGTCTTCATAATGATTTTGGGTGTAATAAGTTACTGCTAACAGAGATGGATAGCTTTTTGTTTATCCTGTAACATTTAGGAAATGGCACTTAGAACGTTTGACAGTTCCACTCTTTAATAATAGAAAATTGCATTTGTAATTTTTAGGATAGAGCAAAGCAGCAACCTCCTACAGGAGTCGCCCTTGTTTGAGGTTGCGTTGGAAACAAATTTACTAGACAGCGTTCATGATACGCAATCTGTCTCTTTGCCTCTCTAAGTTGCTAGTCTTGTTGCGGGGTAATAGTTATGAGATAGAAAAGAGCCAATACATAAGGTAATTGTATGGAACACCTGTAGAACAAGTGTCATAAAGGCTCTCCCAGATATCAGTTATCTTGTGTAACAAACTCTAGCACTAATGTAAAGTGCTCGATAAAGAACTTGCTCCTCTCAACTCTCACCGCTAGCACTTGAAGCCTACCTTCCATCACATGTTGTTGTACTGTATTATTTCCGGAAATTTTCTGGTAAGTTTAGTTCAAATATTGTCATTTTCTTGTTGAACTTATTTCTCCTTTGTTTCACTGTTTTCATCAAGAATACAATGAGCAAACGAACACCGAAAGAATGGTAAAATTGTTGGTTCGTTGGTAATCTAGAGGAAATTCAGAGTTGTTAATTATTCAACGAATGAAATAATAAAACGAAATAAAATTAATTTAAATTCAATATATATTTCACTGATTCAACTGTAATTACATGTTTAGTGCTCCATTATTGGCAGGCAATCTGGACTATTGTTTGGATATGCATAGCATAAAACTTATTAAAAAAACTACTGAGCATTTAATGTAATATCTTTATTTTGGTAATTAATTGTTTGAAATGGCGTATACTTATTTTATTTATTTAAGGGCGTTCTTTGACATCTGTCATTTGCGTCCCATTAATTCAAGGTCTGAAACGGCCAATAAATTTTGCTTAGAGGCCTGTTCTTTCTACGACAAGGGATTAACGGTTTTACTTTCCTTCCCAAGAATGGTCTGTACCTCACAAGAAGATACAGAATTTAAGTGGATTAATCAGTAGATTCGACTTATAAATTACTTATTTTTCATTCTGTACAGACTCAAACAACAATAACTATTATGAAGGTTGGCAAGCAACTGTGCAAAACAAAACATGTGATAACAGGTGAATCCTCTTTAAAATTTAAATATCATAAGGTAAAAGTGTCATTTGAAATTCCAAAGTAGAGGTGGTTGGGGATAAAATCTAAAATGTAATCAGCGTTGGTTTTAAATTTGTCCTAAATTGACGTATTTCTTAAATTAAATTATTTTAAGTAGATAGTTTATTACAAACTGTAACTCAAATCATCTTTCACTCAGGTTATTTCGATAACTACAGAAATATAAGCAAGAATGTAAAAATGATCATGAAAGGACCTCGCCTTACTCCACCTACCGAATCTGGAGATCTATTCTGCAGCCTTTGTCGCGCTGTAGTCCAAATATTGCATCTTTCCTGGTCTCTGTTCGTGCCTAGCGATCACTCTGATACTGTTCCAAAATCGGCATAGGTTAAGTTTCCAAGTTGTTGACTATGTCTTAATTTGTCTGTCCCTTTCTTCACACATTTCTTCTTACCCGTAGCCGAAGAAACGTTCTGGGGAAAGTCATGCCTGCTATCTCTTTCTACTTTCAATGTTTCCTCAAAGCAACTAACCTGTAGCCATCTGCTGTAAAGGAACAGATCGTCCATGTTCTATCATCCTGAGTAATTAGTATACCCACTCACTTGCCGTACATAGCAGCAGAGGGTAATACCATAGTCCATTTGCAAATACGCGTACCGAGAATCGGCAAAATACATTACGCTGAATGCTGAAGATGAAGATGGGGATAGGATGATGGAGAAACGGCGGAATGAATACTAGGGGAAACCTATGGCCCTTCTTCAGCAACAACTTTCACTTACGGCAGCTGAAATCGAACCCGGGCCGCTTCGGTAGGATGCCGGCGCCGCCTGTTCTATCATCTTTGTTAAATGGATAAATTAAAAAGCATAAATTCTTGTGCGAGCGGTATTTGTAAAGAACATCCACTTATAGCAAACTATAGATAAATTTACATTAGATTAAGAAGTAAAGTTTAAAAAGAGAGAGAAGATTGAAATCGATACATGGTATTAAACTTTTTATAAACTTCGCTATACATTTTATAACAATTAGGTTTGCAAAAAATAAATAAGCTTTTAAGGATAAAGCAAGAAAATAGAAACCAAAGCAGGTACCCTTCAGGGAACGTGACAGATTAGTTGCATGACATAACGTAATTACAACGTTAATTAAGGCAAAATGGCAAGCCGCTTTATTAAAAGGTCAAAGAGCCTCTGACACTAATTAATTATCTCTCCAATAGATTGTTCTCAAACAAAACACTTGTACACCTTACAAGTAATACTGTCTGCATCGATGTCAGTTTGGGTAACGATATAAAACATTCATATGGACCTTCTGCGATTCCAATTTGTTATGCACCTCTTTTGTTGTGTAAATGTATAATTGTTGACTCATCCTTAAACTTGTTCAAAATCCTGATGAACAAATTTAGTTTACTTATAGCAGGATCACAAAACTTCCGCATATCATTAAATTCCTTTTTATCAACCGATTAATGCATTTTTCATGTTTTACTTCAAGATGTGAAAAATGTTATTATTTTCTTTCTAAAATGCATTTTATTGCTTCAGTATCTAGCCAAGAGCTGCATAGAAGCTGAAGAAAAAAGGATAACTACTAAACTCCTGACTTTTGGAGATTAAATAAAATGAAGCAAAAATACCAAAAGCTTCTTTAATATCTTTCAGGAATGAGAATTTCCCCCTTACTTTTCAAGTAAGCAATTTAAAGTAAAAAAATTAAAATGATTAAGGACGATTCCAACTGAAATCGTACGAAAAACTAGAAAAGCTGAGCTAATATTTTTAAATTTTAAATATTGAAATAAAATTTAAAATTCGCAAAAGTTATTAAACTTTTATTTGCTCCCAGTTCTTGACTTACATATTCATTTCTTTGTTCAATTCTTATTGCTACTCCTACTTTTTCCCGCAAAACTCTCATTTATGTTTCTCCTGTCCTCTTGTCTTAAGAACCAGCCGAGCTTTATTTACATTATTGTGCATTCTGATTTTGAGTTCCCTTCTCATATTCATTCCAGAATATCTATTAATACATACGTTGATTTGGTTATTTTTCTGGATATTATTTTCCAAGTGAACACTAATTTTAACTTCCAATATACATTCTAAACATTAAAATTTAGTTGCTGTTGAATTATAGTGTTCAAAAGAGATTTGTGACTAAGTATTTTGAGAGTGGGAATAATTTGTCATAAGACACTTTAATGCTAAGGATCAACATCATAGCCACGTTGCAATGTAACGTGTGTTCATAATCAAATGTAAACCAATTTTAAATGTAAACAAAGTCTGCGCCTTAATCTAGCCACTAAGTTACCCACTGTCACTCAGTGCACAGATTTTCGTGGTAATGGTAAGGCGCTTTTGAGAATTTGTACAGTAGGTTAAGTTTTATGTACATTACTTTACTTGAACTTCAATTAATGTCATCCACTGAAGAAATATTCTGTATCTGACAGAAGATTTTTTTTTTTTTTAACTGCTGTGTTTTCGATTCTCTTGACCATACACATTTGCAGCTTAGGAGTTTAAAACCTGTAACATCACAAGAAGAGTCCGATATTATTTGTTCATCTTTTCCCGCTATTTTTCAAGACCTTTCTATTTCTAAATCCTTGCTACACTTTTTCTACATCTTATCCTTTTCAATTTGGTAATATTTTTTTGGAGGTGCATTTCTAAACCATTAGCTTTTGGGTTCGTCTCTTGCATTGTGTACTAATCACATAATGTAGGAGGTATAGCAAAGCTTCACGTACTATTAAACACTTGGTACGTTTTGTATCTTTAATATAATCTATGATCTAACAATGATTTGCAGCTCCGATCAAATTATAATCTGTCAATATGTTCCATGATTTCCTTCTTCTATGCCTCCATAAATGGCGTATAGATTTGCAAGTAAAATTCTTAATATTTTCATTTCTGTTTAATTTTTCAATGTTAACAGTGAAGCTCTAAAATTATATGTTTAGCTTATGGTTGTGGTTGAATTTGATGATTAGTGCAAATAATGTGTGGAGTGAATTCATTAATAATATTCCGCTGTAATTTCCTTTAATATTTCCTTTCCCTTGCTTATGTCACTTTCACGTCTTTTGGGATTTATCATATATATATATAATTAAAAATAAAGTAACTCTAAGAAAAATGCAGCTAATTTAACAAGAACTACATAAGCAGAATTTTGTAAACCACTTACAAAGTAGCAATATTTCGAACAGGCAGAATACAGGTGTTCGAAATATTGCGACATTTGTGCTACTTTCTAAGTGTTTTATATATAAATAACATTTTTTTTTTTTTTTTTTTTTACATTAGAGTGTTTAAGCTTATATTGAAATGCAGGAAGTTTCTAAAAAAATTTCCAATTATATTTTAAAATATTGTTTCTCTAAATTACATTTTTGTACAGTTTTTTTTTTTTGTATTTAATAAGACTTTATTAACAAATAAGTGTTCAAATTACTTTTAAATTACTAAAGATAAATAACAATTATTTTGACCAATCATAAAAATTATGCAAAATGTTATATTAAAAATTCAAAAGTATTTTCTGAGACAACCAAGGCAGGGTAAAAAATTTTATAGGACATTTTTTTCCTAAACATAAAATTAACGTGTTAATCTTTTTATTCTGTTAAAATTATAAACGCTGCATCATGAGGAACTTTAGGCATATTAGCGCATAAATGTAAATGAAACAAATTTGAGAATTCAATTTGAAAATTTGACCATGCGTATTATGCTGCAAGATTTAGAAAGTTCACCTTTAGGTATCCTTAGTCTGTCGAATTCTGGTGCTTTCTAATATTTTAATGTTATCACGGGTTCTTCTTTTATTGCTAAAACTATCTCAAGGACATGGGTCTAGTTATTCACCCCCTTTTCATTTGAGATTATTTCAATTTTTGCTTTATCTTCTTCGGATCTAAAATACTGAAACCCCCTAAAACACCCTGTTAGATCGCGTTCCATTCTTTTAATATATTCCTCCCAACGTTTTCCATTCAATTCTCTAGTTAATCTCTTATTTGAAATGAAAATTCAAGGTGCCACCATCACGCTTGAGGCATTAATTAAGCATCCAACTTGATGACCCAAGCAACAGACAAAAGACAAGCTGAGGAATGTAGGCTAAGAGCAAAGAAAACAAAAGAATGTTGTTTATGATATCGAACTGGATTTCACTTTAAACCTTTCTCGTGTTACTACATTAAACACATTATACAGTAGCGTTTGTAAGCAATACATAAACAAGACTAGTCACTATGCGACTATCTGTCGGACTTGCGCCTAATTGCTGATAAAATATCACTGTGCTCTCCTCAAAACAAACCTGTTCCATGCGCTACATAAATTCTCCCTTTAACAGCGACCATGTTAGTTTATGTCTGAGCTTAATATTCTCAGGTCTATAGCAATTCCAACAGGGCTATTCATAAATCTTAATAAGATATCATTAAAAGGAAAAACTACAAACTTTTAAAATACTCGACAGTGCGGTTATCTACCTCATTTCTTTTAGCGTTACCGTTTCGTTTGTTGTTCTATTTTTAGCCTACCTCTAGACTTCGTTTAAATGTTTTAAAACTTTATATTCTGCTGACGTACTGTGACATTTTTCCCTAAAATAAATTATTAAAAGCATTTAACACATTTATTTTTATTTTTTTATAATAATGCATACACTTTATCTTTCTACGACTGCGGTAGTAAAATGGAATGAGAGTACACAGCGCAACTGCATACAAACGCCCGCCACTCGACTGGTAAAGTACAGAAAAGCACTTCTGTTTTCAAAGAGAATGCTGCATATATAAAAATGTATTTAACATTAGTTCAGGTTCCGAAAGGTTGACTATTTCTTCTCGAGTGTTGCATTACAGTTCATAAAATGTTCACAGATAAGATTTATAGATTTGTTTAATACATATATTTTTTCTTAAAAAAAAAAAAAAAAAAAAAAAAAAAAAAAACAGGTTGACACCTTGAAACTCAACGCAGTACTGCACACAATAAAAGACAGTCATCATATCAATTACTATGCACGTCCTTGAATGGCAGCGTGCGCATTAGTTATTGCCGAAGCAGATCCTGCACACAATCGTGGAAAGATAAAGTGTATTCAGTGTATATTTTTGGTCAGCTCTAAGCTAAAGTACTTACACCTTGCTCCTGCGCATGTAAGGCGGACATCTTTTGAAGTTTCCATCGTTTACTAATATTTACTTTTAATTGGCCCCACAAATATTTATTATCTGCATTGATTCAAATGATTACAAATGCAAATTTTACTTTACTTGTTGTGAACGTATCACATACAACGTTAATAAAATGGTCTTCCAGAATAAAAAGTTGCCGGGCTGCTTAACTGTATGACTCCTGAGTTCGATCCCAGCAACAATAGAGTCTTCAGTGCTCTTCATCGTGTTCATACTTGGGGAATTTCTGTTACATAGGTCTAACCAGGGGCTTAGAGACGGTTGGAACGCCTTGCTGGCCACATGCCTCCGTTTCGTTCCTAACCTGGATCCTTATACAAAGTTTATGCACCATGTATCTTCTCTTAGTCTTCTTTAATTTTTATTGGAAAGCTATTTCTGATCGTGCCAACTTTTTATGCATTCTGGCACCTTTTGAACTAAATTTAAACATCTGCAGTTTCTAATAGATATCATATATTCGTTTTTCACACATCTTCCGATTTTAAGATCTTTTTATTGTCGCCTTTAATTGCTATATATATAAAAAATGTGCTACATTTGCACGCTTCAATATGCTACACATTGAAATGAATTTAACTTATTACCATTGTTCGATATTTCGAAGCTTTGCTCTGATATCTTCTAAATTATACTTTCCTCAATGTTAGCGTCTTATCATACATATTTATTACCTTTATTGAATTAGGGATAAAAATTCATAACTTGTAAAATTTCCAGTTGCTGATTATACTTGCTAACACGTTTGTAGCAAACTATGAAAAAGTATGTACTTCCTGAGGCATTTACTGATCAGATTACTAATTTTTATTTCTGAATAGTGTTTAATTCTCGTTTTCACTGCCGAGGCACCAGAGGCGGTGGACACTGAAGACATACGAGATGAATAAATAAATTGGGAAATCTTTTTTTTTTTTTTTGAAGGAAGGAAGCGTTTCAGGCTTAATTAATATCTTATTTGCTATTTATAAGGGTCAGGAAAAACTAGAAATAACTACAATCAGGAAGGAAGATTCTGACGAGAATGGAATTCCAAAACTTTCGTACCTTAACGGCCGTGTCGGTATATTACTAATGGAAATATTTATTGCATCATCTAGGTCTTTTGTGCACTCTTATACTTATTATAAGCTGATTTAGGGATTAATTATTCAATATTATTTTTATTTTAGTATTTGTGCATTGTTGCAAGTTAAAACCACCCATCGAAGGTTATAGCGCGGCCTCTCTATTGTTCAATTTATTACAGAAGGTATTATATAAGGGATAAAAATATCAAGAAAAACGGTAGGCTGTAGAGTTTAACATTTTATGAAGAAGCAAGACTATTATAAAACACATTTCATCTTTAAGATATTTATTCTACTTGTATAGCTCGACCGCTTCCTTGTTTTAGTGGTCAGCATTGCTGACCGTTGTCCGAGAGGTTACGTGTTCGAAGTCCGGCATCTACTTTAAAATTCTATAAGTTTGGGAGATTTGAAACAGGGTCCATTCAGTACCTCGTAAGGACAATTGGGGAGCAGCCGGTTAGGAAGGTGGCGTTCTTTGCGACCGGCGGGACGTCAGTGTGCTGATCTCATGTCCCCATGCTTTATGCACTCTATCGATGATGTTCGCAAGAAGGAGATAGAAGACTGGGCGGTTGGCCATTGGCTGTCGAACCAAGAGAAAGGAAGATGGAAAAAGTTGTATAATCAACAACAGCGCTATCTATTTTTAACTTCCACAATACCCACAATAGTTTCCAGATTTTTCAGTTATCTTTATTTGTGTGTCCATGATGAACAAATTATTTAAAGGCACTCAGAAGGTAAAAAGGATTAATGTAATATTAGATATGACGGTGGGATTAAATGCAATTTGTTATAGATTGTAAAAATGATTTGACACTCTTCCAATCTTTATTAGTTTGTTTATTGTATAATAAATATTTTTCAATTTGCAGCTTTTATTGAATTAAAATATGAGAAATTTTTCTTTAATATGACACAACTGTTTGTAGCTTTCTTCGAGTATTTTAGATATTTTTCAAAATATTTGCTTAGATACGATTTTTCACATAAGTTGTATTTTGATAACATTACAAATGAGAGATAAATGCCAAAAATTCAAGATCACCACCGGGAGTCGAACCACATAATCTTTCCTTTTTAAATATGCATATAAATATAACAGTAATAGTGTGGTTAACTAGAAACTTGGGCAATAAGTATTTGACGGTTTCTCTTAGAGATAAATTCTCTAACGAGATAATAATGTTCGAAAACTCCAAGGGGGTTCGTAGATGTGGCCAGACGGTTAGGTTATTCAAATAGAGCATCGGTGTCGTAAATCGGAGATTGTTAAGTTCGAGCCCTGATGTAACGTCGAATGTTTCTTGTCTTACATTTAAAATATATACCCTTCAACAGATGCATAGATTGCCGCAATTTGCTACATATAGAGCATTTTCTTCTAAACATTTAAATTAACCTTTTCAAGAATTATGTATAATGCCCCTCTTCACCCCCTCCCCCCAAAAAACAGTAAGTTAAGATGCCAATAGACCGAAGATGCAACTTTGTATTTCATTTCAGTAGCCCCAGATAAACGCTGTTCAGTTGTTATCGCGCGTTTGGTTACAGTGGGAACTGTGTATGAGAGATTCAACAAGCTATCGTGTTAAACCGAAGGAATCCTAAAACATTTGTTGCAGCCAAGTGGCGTGTAGGCTTTTTATGATGCTCTGGTTTTGTTTTTTTTAGCTGCATTACATATGCAATGTTCTTTAAGAAAGGATATTTCACGCATAGCTACAGACGTGAAATGACTTCCCCAGGACCTAAATTCTCCCATCTACCAAAATATGTAATGAAACATACTGTTCACTTATAGATAAAAATCATTATTAATATTCGTATGTTAAAAGAATGTAATGAAATACAATAAAGAAATCGACATTTTATGCAAATACTTGTAATAGTCGTGGTGGTACGTGCTTTTATAGTACGCTATGTCTATGTGATTACATAATATATTACATTAAATATCCATACTCAAACTTAATGTATATAATATGAAAAATAAAATAATAATGAAAAATAGCAATATGAATGTCACACGCACGGCTGGATTAATTCAATATATTTCTCACAACCCTCTTTCCTGTCAGACTTGAGCTGTCTCATTTTCATCAGATATTTATCTAGTCTCTCTTGCTTGTCAGCACAGCCTAGCATGACCATTTCCTGGTCTTCGATCCAGTAAGGGTCGTCGTGTATACTTTTCCCTCCAGTCTTCCATATCTGTATATTCGCGCAATACATAGCACTATAGGACTTATCGGATACTCCTTAAAAGTCATTCTTGCATGTGTGCGGGGTGACTGTTACGACCTTGAAATATAGGGCAAGTGAAAGGCTGTTCAACAGATATCTCCACGCAAATCATCGCTACAATTTAACTCTTGAAGAACTTATACACGTAATTTTAAATATAGAGTTGTCTTTATACGAAATTCATAATGGGGGAAGGGTTACGACACTAGCTGGTAAATACTTTCTCCGTTAGTTTGTAATTCTCAAACCAATTGCATTCTGATGTGGATTCCAGGTCCAAAATATTCCACTTTCATCCCTTGCAGCTAAAGTTACAAATAACATAATTAGTAGAAGTGTTTTAAAAGTACTCGGTCTGACCCAAACTGAAATGTGGCGAAAACGGCCAAATTATTATCATAGTTGTTAGGTATCATCCTTTAGATGGAGCGCAGTAAAGTTTCAGACGCGTGCGTTGTCACCTGATTGTGTGACAATCGTGTAAACAAACTACTGTTTACATTTTCTACAAAATGGATAAAAACTGAAATACGAGCTGTGATAAAGTACTTCGTTTTGAAACAAACGGACTAGATTGCACATTAAAGTATTCCTCCTATACGTTTTTGACGGTTAAAAAGTGGCTGCTGAATATAAATACAGTCGTGCTTCCATTCAACATGATAGTGCTCAGGGGCGTCCCAAAACTGCTACGATCGATGAGATTGTGACAAAAATTCACAATACCGTACTCAATGATCTCCGATTGAAGGTACACGAGTTGGCTGACATTGCAAAGACCTCGATAGATCGTGTCTACTACATTTTACAGTAAGTTTTTGGTATGAGAAAGTTTTCCGCTTGATGAGTACCGCGTTTATTAACAACGGGCCAAAAAGCATTCCAATTAACATTTCGCAAGAATGTTTGGACTTGTTCAAACGCAATTCCAGTGGATGCAATTCTAACAGTAGATGAAACATGGATTCTTCATTATATGCTAAAGACGAAGGAGCAATCCAAATAGTGGATGGCAAGAGCTGAAAGTGCACCAAAGAAAGAAAGAAAGAAAAAAATTGTTCAATCTGCAGAAAAAGTCATGACTACAGTTTTCTGGGATTCTTATGGTGCGTGCTCGTAGATACCTTCAGAAGAGCAGAACCACCAACAGGGAGTATTACGCTTCACTACTGGACCAAATGAAGGATGCTATTCAGGTTAAACGTCCATATCTTAGGGGGAAAAATGTTCTACTTAATCACGATAATGTGCCTTCACACACCTCTGGGATTGTTGCTGCAAAACTGCATAACCTTCGCTTCCATATCGGCCATATTGCGGATTTCGCTCCCAGAAATTATTTTTGTTTCCTGAAGAAATGGCTAGATGGACAAAGATTCACATCAAATGCTTAGGTTGAAGCTGAGACAGAAGCTTATTTTTCACAGTTAGACGAATCTTATTTTACTGAGGGGTATTAAAAAGTTGAAAAGTCGTTGGACTAAATGCATTGCTGTTTAAAATAAAAGAAAAAGAAAACATTTCTCTTAAATCTTGTTTTCTTGGTCAGGCCGGGAACTTTTAGAACGCCCTTCGTATAATAATACTTAGTCCGGCATAAATGCTGTTGCATGCTTTTGAAAGCAACTGTACCATGTGTTTTGGTAATCAGATAACAGTTTGCTACCAGATGGTATTACCCTCATTTTTAGTTCAGGTTCAGCAGAAGGAGTACAGTATTTGAGGTATAATGGGAAGATAGGGAAGATTATAAAAACAGCGTTGCTGTGTGAGAACAAAGCAAGATTTTCCAGACCCTTAACAAGCTGTATTTACAGGATGTTTGTGTACTACACCATCCCGAGGATCGTTGAGACCAGTGCTTTTGATGGCCGCTCAGGATCCGGACGCCGGAGCTCTATGATGACCGTAGCTGTCGTTCCATGTTCGGCGGAATCCAATTCGGAAGCAGATTGTGATGTCTCCGAGATGAACAAATCGTCCAGAATGTTTAGACAAGATCTTGGACTTGGGGCTTTTTGTTGCAGCGCTGCAGAACCGAAACAGTAGAGGTTGTCGAGATGTTTGGTGGGGAGCGAGTTGTAATGATGTCACCAAACTACATTTCTATCAAAAGGAATTGAAGTCAAATACCAAAGTACTTCTGGAACCTGTGTCTAAGACTAGGCACTGGAGCTTCCAGCAAGATTCAGCTCCAGCCCATTAAGCAATGTTTACCCAAACTTGACTTGATAGAAATGTTTCAGATCTCATTAGTGCTCAAAATTGGCATTACCCGAACTCTTTGGCTCATAAAATTTGATCATTTCTTGAAGGTATCATTTATTAGAAAAGGCACCTAATACTGAGAGTCCTAGGGAATCCTTGGAGTCAGGAGTGGCATAGAGCTATTGATGAATGGCAAGAGAGACTTCGGTCAAATAGGGGTCATTTTGAAAATTGGTGCTAAACATTTGGAATACGAGTACGTGAGCGAAAAGCACAACAAAAACACATAACAAATATTAAAAATGTTGTAGATACTTAACTACAACCTTGTAACAGCTTTTGCGTCAAGACTAGATAGAAAAACGTTACACACGAATGGAAACTGACTTCAGCAAGCTGAAAAAAATTAGTAGTTTAATAGCGATACTGGCACGGCATTTGTGAACCAACCTGTAACTTCCAAGTTCTCGGGTTACTCATGCAAGCAAGCCTTCTCATTCCCGCAGATTAATATTTATTAGCACGAGGAGAAGAGGGCGTAGGGCGACTTTATTATTATTTTCTTTGTGATATATCACCGATTAATCGCGCTAAAATAGCTAATTTTTTCCCGGAAATTAAAGCACTAAAGGAAAGGAATACATGTATCGAAAGATAACCCGCTTTACAGACTACGTTATACTGAGAGATTCGTATCTCTCGTTATTTATGTGCTATTCTTTGGTTGGGGAAATTATTACACCTTTATTTTAATACTCTGTGGGAAGATGCCATAACTCGAACCGTCCATTGTTTTATTATGCTCAGCGTTAGGGGACACAGCATAAACATGCAAGAGATGTGCGTTTCTTTTGTTTTTCATTTCTCAGCTGACCGTTAGTCGTATGTTTTAATCTGATGGCTGCATGGTAACGGTAGATGAGAAAACACAGATGAAGAAATCTTGGGGCTTATTTGTGTGTTTTCACACTGGCTATTCGTTTCGATTTTCCCTGCAAGGAAGTATGGGAATTAAAACCAGTTACATTAACATTCCTTATCCACTGTGGAACTAGTACTATTACGATTTTTGTTTGTTTTGTTTTTTACAAACAGCAAGCACGCATGCGTTCTAATTCTGTTACTGTTATATGTATAATGTACATTTACAATCTTTCACGAATTTTTGCTGCTTTCTATTGTATTTAAATTTTCAAGAATTACATACATATTCTCTGCGAACTGAATAAATAAGGTTAAAATAGCAAGTTATGCCCACATTACTCGATTCTAAAATGATATAATAATTCAAATTTTAATAAGGCGATTGCCAAAAGGGATGTGCGCATTTTAAGCTACCAGGGTAATCTGAAAAGTTTAGAAATGAAGGAACAAGTTTTTAACTTAAACTTTATCCAAAAATTGGAGAGTGGGAATCGTAACGTCAATTTATAAAAGTATAGGAGATATTAGGAACCCAGCAAATTATAGAGGAATTAATTTACTTTCAATTATTGGAAAAAAAAAAAAAAAAAAAAAAACTTCATTGGAGTGTTAGAGAAAGACCACAAGAATGAGCAGAGAAAGACATCATTTTTATAACTAGAACATTAGCAGATAAATATTTTAGTAACAAAAGACGCGGAATCTATTTGTTATTTTTAGACTTAGAAAAAACTTTCGACACAATTTCTAGGGAAGCACTTTGGGTCAAACTGAGAAAGAAATGATTAATTCAGAATTTTATAAAGAAAATTCATAATATTTATAAGGAAAACGAATTTTGTACTGATATGAAAAGGGGGGTTTACAGATAAAATATCAAACAACGCAGGTCTAAGACAAGGACGAAAATTAAGCCCAGTTCTTTTCAACCTATTTATTGATGATGATCTAGAAGAAATTAGTAATATAATATACATTTGTCAACTATAAATAACATAGAGATACCGGGTTCGCTCTTTGCAGATGATTTGGTAACAGGTTCTTTAATAAGTGTAGGATTAAAACAATCACTAGAAGTTTTAGGTACTTTTTTTTGCAGAGAATTGGGTCTGAAGATAAATAAAATTGCATCTAAGATTATGGGAATGAAAAAAGGTTTCTAATAAAAACAGACAAACAAAACAGGAGAAATGGCTGTGGGAGGGCACAGAAATTGAAGTTGTCAAGAAAATGCATTTGGGGGGGGGTAGATTGTCTAGTGAGATGGGAAATGGAATGATCAAAAAAGAAAAGCAATAGCAGAAGAAAAAATAGCCATGAGTTTAATAACACCTTGTGTAAATAAAATACCAAATATGCAAGTAAAATTATTAGTGAGAGTATATGGTTCAATAGTGGAGAGGAGAATGGTGTATGGAATAGAAATTTGGAAGTCAGGTGGAGGATGGAATGGGATAAACGTGATAAATAGACTATTTTGCAGAACTGTTCTAAGCATACGAAGAGATTGACTTAGTGACGTTGTTTTAATGGAGCTAGGAAGATTGGGCTATAAAAGCAAGGTCGTAGAAAGGGTACTGAATTATTGGTATCAGGCAAAGGCTTACTTCGGGCTACAGCGCCAAATGAGAAGAAGAAATTGTCATTAAGAGCTATATTTTAATATTTTGGATGAATAACGCATTTTAAAGAGAAATCAGAAAAAAAAACTTAAAACAACACAGTAATAAAATAGAAAACGCCAGGACATTTTTTCAGTGTAATTGGCATTTATTAACTTTTGTTGTTCATCATAATTAATTCCAGGCTGAAGGTCGAGAAACAGTTATCTCATGACAACAAATATGTGAAATTAAATTGCTTCCAGAAAATGTACCAGGTTTTAGTTGTATTCGGTAAAATAATTCAGAAGAATAACCTTGACTTTAATTTCATTACAAAGAACCAAACATTTCAAATTATTATAATAAATTCGAGAAAAATAATAAATTCTGAGATATTAATAAGTTTTATAATCTTAAAAAAATTACAAAGCATCTGAATAGCATAGTTTACGTTTTGTATATTTGCTGTGGCATGTTTGCTTTGTAGTTTTGTAGAAACCACCATTCATAAAACAGGGTACAGCATTTCGAAGACATATGAATGTAAGGGGAGAATACTACTATTTAGTTTTTGAGCTCCACGCTATGCTATCAGCGTACGAGGTGCATCCATAAGATTCCGGCCTGACCATATTAAGTTATGTTCATTAAGAAAGTTTGCTTCATTATTGTTTAGAATAAACTATTGCGAATCAACTGCGATACTTCCAGTTGGACAATATTGCAATGACAGATGACAGTGATTGATTGATTGATTGAAACCGAATGAGCTATAAATTGGATTGGTCAATATTCAATGCCTGGCCTACGAGATAAACATTCAAAGTAATTTTTAAATGTCAAATATAGCTTTAAATGAAGATAGGACCTGCAGCCAAAACAATTAAGAGGTACATTCCAACAAAGGAAGTGGAAGTCCAGCATGCAAGTTGATCACCAAACACACCGGTATATTCTCACTTCCTCGTCAAATTAATCATCAGACCGACATCCCGGTGGGCTACGCCATAAATGACAGACACCTCATCGTTATAATTTATACCGTAGGGCTGCCCAAACTCTTAATATCTGAATATACAGTGGGGTTATTTCAGTTACATGTGGTGCTACATGGTTTAATAATGCCTTTTTTAAATGAAGAAAAAACAAAATATTATTTTTACTTGGAAAAGTAGACTATAAAACCAGAAGTATAAGATAAAGTATATTTTGAATTGGGAAAAATTGATCGATTATTGAGTAATAAGCTCTCGAATTTCTTTTACGTAGTTTGATAAATATGGTGCCAATGAATTACGTTAATATGTCATATTTTGCTTATTTTCAAAGTAATATCAAACATGGCGTATTGTTATGGGTTAACCCTGTGCGTATTAATAAAATATTAACGATGTAAGAACTATGTATAAAGTATCTCCTATAACCTCTGTTTAAGAAATAAAAAATTATGTGATACATTTATATATTTTAGAGGCAGTACTATGGATTAAGGAAGATATTCATAATTTGTCGAAGTATAAATACAATACTAGACACTATAATGATTTTGATTTGCCTTGATACAGGTTAAATACGACTTCGTAAGAATAATTTTGATATAATTCTCAGGTTTAGCAACAAATTTCCTTTGAATGTTTTTGAATTGGACATATTAGGTTTAGAACGCTTTATTTCTAGTTGGCCCTTGAACTGACAGTTTTACAATTTAAAAGAATTGTTTTTAAGCCATATTGTGCATAAGTTGTAAATTAATAATTACACTGTTGTATGATGCATGTTGCCTATAGCAATTTCATATGCATTTTGACATGTATATAAATAAATAAATAAACATTTGCCGGGGAAGTACAGTCATCTTAACCAGAAAAAAATGAAATATAATCGCCGCGTGTATTTTTATTTTCACTGAAAGCATTACCGTTTTTCAAATTTTTAATAATAAACCCAAACATATACTGTAAGAGATATTGAAAGTGGTGTCCGTTTTCGGCATCTATATCGACATAAAAACCCGTTCAAGACCACATGTAATGGAACTATTTATTTTTTTAATTATTTGTGTCTTAATAAAGCCGGTCACCACGTTTTCATATTGAAGAGGAACACATTTCAAGGATTTGGCTGGGAAACAGATCTACAATCTCTTTACAGGCCAGATTTTTCCCCATTAACGGAGACATTCTTGGACATCGGTTTCAAATGGACGAGGAGTATGCAGTTGGCCAAGTTCGTGGATTAATTAGCGGCATAAAAGATTCTACAAAATGAGAATGAGCATGTTGTTTGTCATTCGGATAAATGTAGATTGCTTTTGAGATAATAAATGTGCAATTGGGTCTGACCCTTTTCATTTGAATGCTCCTCTTAAAAGAGATAATAAAATATGTTAAATAAATATTTTATTAAGTAATCAGATTATTTTATATACAAAAATTCAGAGAAAATGCAGTTGGAAATCTTTCTTTTGCATAAGTCACATGTAGTAAAGGTTCAAAGGAAATATTGAAGCCAAGGCCGTAAATCAAATCACACAGATCTTCGACTTACTGAACTGTAAGTGTGTGAAAGAACAATTTACGCTCAAAAATTCATTTTCGTTAACAGAAACTGTGCTAAAGGTGCTTGTACGTTATGAATTGCCTCTAAAGGTTTTATCTATTGCTGAGATAATTATCAAGTTTTCTTCAAATGAAAGAAAACTTTTGTCTAATGCTTGTCTAGCATTTATCTCAAAGTTGGTCTAGGTAAAGAGCGGGTCTATCATTAGGTCACATGGTCGCTTACCCTCCCAATTGAAAATAAAAAGACATTAGTTAAGACATTAGAAGAAAAGACATTTTCTTAGTTTTCTTTAAACATCACTGCGTAAGAATTGGCCACAAGATGCGTTTCTATATTTGCCTTTAGAATCTAAAAGTGAGAATGGTTAAGTGCACTTTTATAGTCTCAATGGTCACAATGAACTAATGGCCAAACTAGTTCAAGTGTTAAGCGCAGGTCATTTTCAAATTTCCGTTGTCAGCCCGCTTCTCAGTTTCTGAACTCTTTGTGAAGTGGCTGGTGTGGAAAATGTAGCCACTTGCTGTAACTTGTTCGAAAGAGTTACATTTTATAGAAAGTCTCCCTCTGATGTGTACATTTTAACAACGGCCCGTAATTTCTTTTAAATTGTCGCGGGAAACAATAATAAAATATTTAAATAAACGCCCAAAGGAAAGATACGAAGATTGAGCTTTTTATATGAAATTATACGAGGGATAAGTCATAAATCATGACAATTGTTTTTTTTTTCGCAAATAAGGCACAACACTAAAAATCTAAGATATATGATTGAAAGTGTACGGACTGTGCTTTCGAATTTAGTCACCAGATGGTGTATATATGAAGAGCTGCGTGTCTCAGCACGTCCAGAAATTCAGTTGGTGTGCGACAGTGGTCAGAAATGGAAGTCACGAAACAACCTGCATATATAAAAATAGTATTTCTCCGCGGCAGGAATGCAGTAGAATGCCACACACACAGTAGATGATACACAAGCACGCCTTGACCGTTATAAGCCAGAATGACCATGTCTTATGTTAATGAAGAAGTTTGGCGTAACTTAAGTTTCCGTGGTGACTCAGAATGATGCCATTCACTGGACTGACGCTTGAGTTCTGGTCATACGTCCTTGTAATAATACGAATCAACATGACATCCCCTTCTTCTTGAAACTTCACCAGATTGATGCAACATGTTTAGTAGGGAGTCCACATCTATACCCACTTAACTGATGTGGCATACATTTTGCACATATTTTTCGCATGTTCAGGTCCTCCAGTAAAATGTTTCTGCAGAAATTCCTGTTTGCTCCTCTAATTCCACAAGTGTCCAGCGCCTATCATCATGTAAGCACTGTTCCACCACCTCACCCCTACATCCTTGTCCGCGGACAGCGGCAAATCGGAAGTCGACATTGTATCTCGTTTGAAGGTCTCTGTCCACCTCGTCACTGTTTTATAGAGAAGGACACTCGCACCCACTACTTCCCGTAGTTCTGTGGAGCATTCCCGTGCATTCCTGCCGCGGAGAAAAAAATTTTTTTTTCACCACTGTCATTCACTAACTGTACTTCATACTTTCAATCGTACATTTTAGATTTTTCGTTTTGTCCCTAGTTCGCGAGAAAAAAAAGTAGTTGCTATGGCTTATGACTTGTCACTCGTAGGCAAAATGTAATAGAATTCTGAGGCACTGTGCATAAATTGTATAATCCATAGAAACAAAGTCAACAAACTTATCATGGTTTTCTATGGAAAGACGTACACTATTGTGATAAAACTATACTGATTACAGGAATTGCGCATTTTTATTGTGAATTGAAAGATTAAGATAAAAAAAGAACAGATGACGCCATTATCTGTTTAGGTAGAAATGACAGGTTCTTAATTTTCTCTTTATTAACTATACTATAAAAACTTCAAACATAACCAAGGGCCTATCCGACCTGTAGTTACTACGAGTAACTACAGTGCCAAGCACTGGCCTGTGATAGGAGTGGTCACCCCTAACTACGGCACACAGCTGCCAAGAATCAACGTAACATTCTCGTGTGTGTGTGCGTGTGTGTGTATACTGAACCTTCTGCATAAGTGTTCTGTACGGAGATTAATGGGTTAAAAAAATACGCGTGTTATTCCATACATTCCAGCATTTACATTTTATGGTACGCTAATGGAGTCTACAAATGGCCAAGTCCTCCCAAAGTATCATTTCATCGTAAGCAGGCTAAAATAATTAATTTCACTTTCAATTAAGAATGCAAAACAGTCTGTGCTATACATACTTCCAGATCTAAATGTATAAATCATTTCCCTATCTGATGGAACAAAGGAAAAACGCTAGCTAAAAACAAAGACGTCGTTTGTAATACACACACTGATGACTTCAGCTAAACTTTAAAAACCAAGTCAGGAGTTCACGTTGGTGTACAAATGGATTTGGATTAGTCTTAAAAGGAGATTTAAATACAACATTTATTTTAATCTACCCCATATCGTGATGAACTTGACGAGCGCACTCTGGTATGTGTGTGCAATAGTATCAGTCACGCAGTTAGCAGTTAATGAACCTCCTCCACACAGCGAATTTCCTATAAACATTCAGCGAACATAAGAGCAAACTACCCGAATCGTGATGCTTGTACAATTTGCCAATACGGACACGGGCAGGTAAGAGTTAAGGCACGGATTCGTGAACTGCAGGTTTGGGATTTGATTCTCACCAGATCAATATTCCCTGACTGAGGTTTCTTTCAGGTTTTCTTCAGACCTCACAAATGGCAAATGCCGGGAAGGTACTCTTAGCATAGGCTGGAACGTTTCTTCCCGAAATTTAAAAACCCCTTTCTCTAATAACATTTCATCTTAGTATTACTAGTGGCCATGGTTTGTGATGTATTAGTAAAAAACGGGAGTAAAACACACTTTCTTCGATGTACACGAGAGGGAGAGAGTCATCTACGTGTCGACAGGAGAACTTCGGGAACGCTCGTAAACGATTCACGAGCTCATGCCGCGAGTGCACACTGCAGTGGGCGCTTTGCCAATAAACGTAACGGTCACAATAATAAGCATCTGGAAAGAGGACGTTAGGGTAAAGTAGCCATGACCGAGTAGTTTAGAAGACATTGTTCTTCTGCGTAAGCTCCTAGGTTCAAATCACACATTTTTTCTATTATTGGCTTTATAATTGTTTATGTAAAACATTGTTGCCTTAATATATTTTAATGTATCATTTGCATTTTATGACATTACCTATACACATACAAAGACACAATCACAAACTAACATATTCTTTACAAATAACTAAATAAAAACATTTATCTTCCAAAAAGGAAACACATAGAAATATACACAAATTGATATCATGTATCAACCCTCAATATGTATAATTATCCTCAATCTTCGGGTCATAGATAAGGTCAGATTACTACATTAGTGTGGGCGAGAGGCTACAACATTCCAGGATTCTTGAATTTATACCCATAAGCCATCTTTAGTCCTTCTTGCATGTGCAGAGAATAAGTGTGCAGCGTATTGCATTTAAATAGAACAAATAACGAAGGAAATGTTATAATATTCATTATAATATATGTGTGTGTTAACGTTAAAACTTGCTGTGTATGAGAAACAATATTACGAAACTAATTTGTCATAATATGTTACAAAGGTAACAATAGAAAGGGAAAAAAAAAAAAAAAAAAAAAACACTCTGCCACAGAGCTAACGGAACTACTAGACAGTGCCTTTAGCGCATGTGATATAATACAACTGTTGCTGTGGCTACACAGCTTTGCTGTTTACCTGTGAACCACGCGCTGTAACTTAAAGAATTTTGCATTCAAGAGGTGACTTATTTTATTGTCAAAGGTTGTACATATGGTAAAACATTATTCGCTTAACTACTGCCGTCCATTCCGGTCAAAGGAAGCAGTTTCTTCGTTTTACTTAAAAATACAAAGAAATTCTACTTATTGTACACAACGAGAGAGAGATGACTCAGGCGAGACCCGTAATCTTGTTCAAATATCTTGGGGTCAGGCTTCTTGATGTTGGGTTGTTTCATGATGTCCCCAATCCACGAATTTTCCGCTCTTCCATTTCGTATAATTTCATTCCATAGTACTGTTTCAGGGTATAAAGTGCCAGATGCTGGTGCTGTGTGCGGCGTGGCAGTGGATTCGCGCTTTAAGAAGGTTTCTGGAGTCTGATAAGGATGCAATCGTTCTGAGATGCTTGGGCTCATTTGAGGGGTGTTCCACCAATGTCATGGTGCTCTATCTGAAAACATTTAGATCCCGTCTATGGTGTCCCCAGTGCCAAAGAATGGCTTTCTACATAGAATACGCTGAGGCATTCGAAATTGAAATTAACGGAAAATGTACTTTATGATAAATATAACATGAAAACGACTCTGTATGTTATAATAAAGATTTTTTGTGTTAAAAATTATGGAATTGTGACTATAATAATGTACGTGACAACAGAGACACCGTGTTTTCTAAATTCCCTCGGAGGTATTCATGCTAAAACAATTATTGAATGCATATGGAACGTAGTGTATTTAAATATTATAAGTATTGTTCACTAAAAGTTAATATAAATATAGGATGCTCCGTTTGGGTATGGATAAAATGGAAACATTGTTAAAGATTTACTACTGAACTTTATATTTTAAAAATTGTGTATACAACATTCAAAGATAGGAGTTTCCTCAGAATGCTGCGTGGCTCCCATTGCGCACTCTGCACAACTCATAACGATGATGCAATTCAGCGCATGCAAAGAATGTTCCATACACTTTATTGCGACTCACTCCACATGTTAAATTTTGAACTTGATGTTTCAAGCTCATAGAAAACATGTGGATTTTCCCTTGTCCAAGCAATGCCGTTGTGAGTAATCCGTTGGTACATCATGGATGCAAAATTGAAACGAGCTTTCATATCCTCGTCGCATAAGACTTGTAGACGTTGTAAGTGATATGGGTACAGTTACAAGTACTTTGGAACAATACGCTGACAAGTCATATGTGGTACATTGATCTCTGCTAACAACCGTCTTTAACTTTTCGTAAGGTGTCTTGTCATGGCTTCAGAGATAGCTGCTTCTCGTACTGTGTTTGGCCTGCGACCTCCTGTATGCTTTAAACACAAAAACTGTTTTTACTAATGTTCGATACCACAACATTGTGGAGTTTTATTTAGATACATTACGCACACGTACATTAAACACAAAATGTTTAACACTCTCAAATTTAGCATATCAAAGAACGCGGTCGCTTGCTGCTGATTAGTAGTGACATATCAATAATTTTTCATTTGTCATTATGCATTGTCGATTTTCATTCTTGCCATGTATGGAAACTCCCATAACATTGCGAGCAAGAAATGCCTCCTATCATATCAGCTTTTATAGTAATATTTAATATTACATACCCAAACGGATCACCCTGTATATAACGTTATGGGCACATTTAATTTTGTTTAATGTGTTTTTCATACTTTAATGCACTTTTATACCTGCATCTGCGAGTGAATTGTTTCCTGTGACTGTACACAAGTATAAAAATGGAACATGATATTATTGCCACACATTGTCAACAATACATCTTGTACTATAGCAAACACATGTAAAATATGCAGGCCTTCTTTGATATTGTTTCCTATAGCAACAACAACGGTAAAATACAACCAATACTATAACAGAAATTATCACTTGATGAAATGCGTTTTTAGTACATAATATTTAAATTAAAATACAAACATATCAATTTACAATAAACAAGCACTTTTCCCGGAGATGAATTTCTTGGGCCCCCTAGCGACAAGGTTCTCGGGGGGGGGGGGGATACTCGCCCTGCGTGACTATTCTCAACCAACCATAAAGATGTTGGCACATTATATTTTACTTTTGGAGCTTAAGCAATAATATTAAGAATCATAAAAACCATAAAACCAAGAGTACCGTGTATTCTAAAATATGAATGAGGGAGTTTTAGAACGAGTTTTGAAAATAATAAGTCATAATTAGTGACATTTGCTGTTAAAACAATTATAATCAAACTAAAAATAGCGAAATACTATATATTAAAATAATATCGTATGAATGTTAGGCTTCAGGTTCTACAAAATCCCAGAGGAAGGAAGGCTAACCTACACAGTAATGAAAATTATCGTGAAAGACCTCCTTCTACTTCTCCCTGACAATTAATTCAAAAATTACTGCTACACTTGGGCAAGGCAGGCTGAGCCTTCAACCATATTATTGGCGATTGGTTATTACGTCACAGAAAACACCTAGTTCAAATAGGAACATTAATACATACGAGCCAACACAGATATGTCTGGTAGAGTAAGGTTTACAGCTTTAATGGAAGCTTCGCCCGATTCTCGTTCCTTTCTCTCGGAGGTACCCCGTGAGGCAGGTATGGCAGAGGTATGCAATTTCTGCTCTCGTTCAATACTCTTCAACAAAGCTGTAGTGCTGTAGAATCGCTCATCAGCTCCCCTTAAATCAGATGTTTCTTGAACCAAATTCAAAGCGCGAAATGCTTGAGGCTCTTCCTAGCGTCTGACGCACAAACACCCGCGTACACATACACAGAAGTGCTGACACCACACATTTTTGGAGAGAGCTTAGATTTGTACATGTTGCTATCTAAACTTCAATCAAAAGCTAGGAAAACCTGCACTGGTTTGTCACAACTTCTTGTCCATTCTCAAAATGGTCAGTGTTCCCTACATTGCACAGGAAATAACTGGATTTCTGCAGGAAACAGGGAGTGCGACGTTGCACAGAGTGTAGTGTGGAGTACCTCGAAAATATGTAACGGTCAATAGTATCTAGAGAGTGATCCTCGTATTATTTTCTTATGACATGCACTCACAAATTTGACATTAAATTACTGAATTTTTAAATGCGCACAAATAAAATTGCATTACATGCAATGTGTTCTTGAGCGCGCGTTTTATCTGGAACAGTGAAATAAAATATTCCATATCATGTTTCTAACATATAGCGTAAATATGGTTATCCAAAGATGACACAGTTTAATTTTTATTCACAGAACTAGGTAGTCAATATTTTTAAATACGTGACGATTCACTTTGCGTAGTTTTTACATCATTGAGGGTATAAGTTTCTTACATAAGTATTTAAACTAAAGTTGTTTCTAAGAATTTGTCATCCATTACTCGATCTAATGTAATCAGATTGTTATCTTAAAGATCGCGTTTATTGAAATCGGAAATGAACAACTGACGAGTTACACTTATTGATATTAATAAAATGCCCTAATTTACTTAAAAACTTTTTTTTCTTTTAGTGAATACTTCCGTCCACTTTTCTTGTTACTTTATCTTACTTTTAGTAAAGATGGTTAGATAAATGATGCAGCCTAAGCTGTTTCTGGTCCAGGCACTGCAACAAAGTACAAGAAATAGGGAATGACGGGTAGTTGTCATCAAAACAGAAATGGGATAACTAAAGTCACCCACTTTATATCCATAGGTAGCTTCCTACTATATTTTCCATGAACATTAACCCATTATTTGGGAAAAATTTTCTCCTGAATTGTGCTACCTACTGTTCGCCCGATTGACCTCCAGGGCGAATTGAAATATCCAAGAAAAGCGGACAGCTGTCGGAGCATGGCTGTTTCCACGATAAATTCCAGCTGTTGCTAATTGTAAGAGATGCCAAGA
This sequence comes from Metallyticus violacea, assembly GCA_030762175.1. Lineage (NCBI taxonomy): Eukaryota > Metazoa > Arthropoda > Insecta > Mantodea > Metallyticidae > Metallyticus > Metallyticus violacea. The sequence goes on along the minus strand of CM060840.1, from coordinate 67,264,318 downwards.
AGAGAGAGTCTTTGAGATAGAATCTCTCACTGCACCTTACAAACTGGATCCCTCCAGCAAACGGACCTGCGTGACAACTTCAGACGAGTTCGTCGCACCGCTGCCAAGCAACAGAACTATGATTCTGTTTATTTAGCATCATCGACTCAGCCTGAGTTTGAGTCTTGTACTTTAGAGGATTTTCCTCAAATTTAGTGTCTACTGTCTTAAGCTTACTCGATTCTAGCAATATCGGATTACATTTTCTTTGTCGCATCCCTCTAACTGAAAACGTGGACTGTTCAACTTTGTTCACATTTCAGCGAGAAAATTAAAGTTCTTGTAATCAAATTGGGGTAGTAAGAAGATGGGCAGTTAATGTTGAGGCGACTCAGGACGAGTACTGCCAACCAGCAGAATGATACCAGGTAAGAAAATAACCATCTTGTGAAGGTTTCTCGACATCTATATATTTCAATGTACACATGCTCCTATCCTATCATGAAGAGAATGAAAATATAAATAGTAACATTCGAGACAGTGCTTTCTGTGATGGCGATATAACTTCTCTTACTGCTGTGTGAGTAATGTAAAGCTTTAAAAGGCCAATTATATAAACTGGGTTTTTAATCAGAGCTATATGCGATATTCAGAAGGGCACGCCGGTTCAATTATCATAAAAATATATGCTTTGACACCCAATTTGCATAATTCCCATTGCATTGTTTCCATAAGTGTAATTTTAATGCAAATAATTAAGATCAAATGCTCATATAACAAACATTTATCCCCAATGATATAAAATATATGCAAATGTGAACTGCTACATATTTAAAAATAATGACTATTTAGTTTTCTGAATAAAATTGTCTTTGGATACCCAAGATTTAGCTTAGGTATTTGGTAGAAACATAAAAGGGGAATATTTTATTTATATAAATATTTTATTTATAAAACCCCCGCTTAAGAATATATTGCAATTAATACAAATTTATTAGTGAGCATTTAAACATTTAAAAGTTAGAGAATGCATGTCACAAGAAAATAATATCAATAAATGCAAGGGTCACTCTGAAGGTACATTTGACCGTTACAGCTTTTCAAAGCGCTTTCTACTACACCCTATGGAACGTCCCAATCGCTGAAGCCATTTTGTGAATGTTGAACGTATGGTAATACTACAAATACACTCTTCATATGCAGCCACTCCAGCTTCAGGCAATTCAAATGAATGACCACGAATTTATCGTTTACTTTAGGATACAGAAATAGGGGGGAAAAATATCACTTGGGACAAACATTTGACTCATTTGACTCCTGCAGAAATCCAGTTGTTTCCTGTACAGTGTGGAGAGGCGTTGTGACAAGCCAATGCAGGTTTTCCAAACTTTAGATTGAATTTTAGATAGCAACATGTGCAAGTTTGAGCGCGCTAACAATGTGTTGTGTCAGCACTTCTGTGTATGTGTACGCGGGTATTGCTGCGCCAGACGCTAGGATGGATCTCAAGCGAGAGCATTTCCGGACTATGGTTTATTACGACTTTAGTCGGTTTAGAATGCCTTGTAAGACTGCATCGTCCATTTTCAGATTTTAAAAGAGGAAGAAGGTATTCCCTCGAAGACAAATACCGTGCACGAGGTCCACTACATCGCGGGTTCGAACCCGGCCAGGACTGATGGATTTTTTTTCGGGCGTAAAAATCCTAAGTATGGCTTCCTTCGCAAGGGAAGTAAAGCCGTGGGTCCCGTGTCGTACATTTACGACACGAAAAAAAAAAAAAAAAACCTCAAGCCTGAAAGAGAGGCCCCTGAGCAAAATTTGTCTGACGTTTCACGCCCCGAGTATAATGGGTCGCCGATGACCTGAGATGTTAAAGAGCGTCCATAAATCAATCAATAAAAAAAATAATAAAAGCTACAGCAACGCTGGATACAAATGTAATGAAAACAGAGCGTATGTTGCGAGAAGATCATAACTAATATTATTAGATTCAAGAAACTTTGAATATTAGATTGGCAGCAGTGAAAACAATTCTCAAAGAAAAACTTAATGTCAGGAAGCTCTGTGGTTGTTGGATCTTGCACAACTTTACAGATGAGCAAAAGAAAGAACGCGTGGATTGGGGTCAGAAAATGTAAAAATGTGATGAAAGAAGATAAAAAATCATATTTAACATAATAACCGGTGATGAAAGCTGGATATACCAGTATGACCCAGAAACTAAGCGACACTCTTCGGTCTGAGTGTTTCTAGAAGAGGATTCCCTAACAAAAATGAGGCTAGAAAGATGTGTTGGCAAGAATATCTTCTCGGCTAGTGGCCACATTATGACAGGACAGATGATACAGCGTAAAATGCCTGCCCCAAGTTTACAAACGAAGCTTTCTAAGACTGGTTTGCGTGGAATCGTATTGCACGACGAAATCGCCCGTGCCCACATGCACTGCAAACAACTCAATTTCTGCAAGATTCAAGAATCAAATCCTCCCTATAGTCCAGATGTGGACTCGTGCTACTTTATTATATTCCCGAAAATGAAAGAAAACAGCTGTGGTTCAACGATTTGAAACGCCTGAAGCCGTAGCAGCTGCATACAACAATGTATTTGCACCCTATCCACAGAAGTATGGCATTCAGTTATGATGACCTTAACATGTCTTTTGTCTGTTCCTGATCGGTGTGCCTAGAATGTGTGAGCATGTGCGGTGACGCATTTTGTTCAGTACGAGCAAGACATGGAACGAGTTGATTCACTATGATCTAGTCGTACACATTCCCGAGAGCTTTTCGCGGGCAGTGAGAGAATGACATCACTCTCTCCTCTCTCCAATCGAGGTAAGTGTGGCGTATTTTAAAACTAAACTCCCTCTCGAAACTGACACTAAAGCTCGGTGAAAATCACCGGCCAAGAGCGATCGTCTTAGATGTACAATATGGTTTGAACGGATGAGATTTAAGGATCTGGCCTGTCTTAGTTCACGTTTATCCTAAACATTGGCTTGTTAAATGATTTATTAAATCTGATGAATATGTGAAAATTGTTCATTCAATAATACTACTACTACTACTACTACTACTACTACTACTACTACTACTACTACTACTACTAATAATAATAATAATAATAATAATAATCCATAATTAAGTCATCGCTCAAGGTCAGGCAGACTATATGTGCCGGGGGCAGGTGGGGGAGGTTTACTGAACTGCTACATTGGTCTTCAGACTCATACCACTTAGTGTCTTTTGATCAAAGAAAGAAAGAAACAACATGTGTTTAATACTAAAGTTTGCTAAAAATATTAAATGGCAAATAACAGGCTTAGTTTAATTTCCCCCACGGAATTAAGAAGAGTAAAGGATCATTTCAAAGTAGATGCCGGAAATGCGTGGAAAATAAAGCAGGCAGTTCCAGCATCTCCTCGCGTTGAGTAACTATGTAATGTTTAAAGTTAATAGACTGTGCAGCCTTAAAAGCCAATGCAGTAACGCTGAACAATTTAGCTAAAATAAAAATAGTCTAGGAAGCAGAAATAGAAAAAAAAAACATTTAAATACACAAAAATATCGCAATATTTCGAACCGCTTGTATTATTCTTCAAAGATAGAAAACAAGTGCTTTATATTATATTAAGGAATAATTCTAAAAGGTAAAAAACTTCTCATTCTGGGTCTCGTGTTTTCCAACTAAAAACATTCGGAATACGGGGCATTAGCGAGAGGTTGCTGATGGCAGTTTATTGAAAGATTTGCCCTAAAATCAGGAGTTACGAGTTCTAAAATTTATCGAACTACTTTGAAATCCATGCCTAGCGGTGCTTGTTGCAAATATTACGTTTTTTTTGGGGGGGGGGGCTTCTAGAATCTATTGCTGAAGGTTACTGATTAAAGGTGACTTACATAGCACAAGCAGAAGGAATAGGCGTCCTACCTTAAAAGAGCTAAGTGCCGTGTGGGAGAGAGATCCAGTTTAAAAGCGAATAATGAATGCCAGCTGTCCAGTGACTTACCGAGGTTGGGTCCTGACATCGTGAACATGGGCGGGAACAGCAACATGGAAAAGAAAACAGAAAAAAACATGGGAATTAGAGCCAGGTCGACAGAATAAACTCTTCCACATGAATAATGAATTTACAAACTCTAAAACAAGTTAAATACTCTTGCTTAATATTTAATGCACTTAACTACAACTCCTCCTTAGCGTTAAAAACCACGCCACATGCTTTATGACAGTTATGTAAACAAAGTAATGCGCGTGCTTTTGTAACAACTGGTAAAGGTGATTAACAAATGGCACTGTCATATCAACTTTAGTTCCAATAAATACAGGCATGCTCTCTAGCATACAAAAGAGTTAGAAAATAACAATAATAGCAGCATTTTATAAGCAAACAAAACAGTTGCTTTGGCTATCTGTACCATTATACAAAGCATTTAACTGTGCTATTAAAATGCTTGAGTTTTATGGTATTAGGGGAAAAAATATTAACTGCCTCTTATTTATCAAGTATCTATTCTTGGGACAATTAATTCGTTTTATTGTAACTGTTGAGAACAATTTGCAATTTTGGCTATCTGAACAGACAATCTTACATGCTAACAGATGATCTTACATGCTGAGAATGTTTATATTTTTCAGTCACCCCAGCACTCCACTAATGATTGTTCTATTACCATAATTAAACAATTAATCTAAATCTGGCAAAAACCCAAACAATCACACTCAATCTTGAACCTATATGAAAATTAATGATGTTAAATTGTTGAGGTTCTAAACTGATTATAAATTAACGTGGAAGAATGGTCCAGATAAACACAGTAATAGACTAATTTTTCTCTTAAAAAGAACTTAGAAGAACTGTTACATTCTATGGGTGTTAATCATACAGTCAAGTTATGGAGAAACAGTTGTGGATCACAGGAGGAATTTTTGGTAAATAAGAAAACTTTTCGTATATCAATGATCTCTTTTTCTATTTCAGCACTTCCTTTTGTTTACATCCATGACGCTGATGAACATAAACGAAACTGACGAATCTCTGATATTCACAATCATAATGCTAGTATAAGACACAATTAATCTTTCACCTGTAGATAATAAAAAATAGTTTTATTATAACAGGTAGCCTTTTTTATTACAGTCAAATTTTTAATATTCTTCTTCTTTAATTTCACTACAGCCCATAAAGGGTCTAAAGCTCCTCTTTTTTTTTTTTTTGAGTAGTGTTTAACGCCCGTTTTCACTACTGAGGCACCACAGGCGGTGGACACTGATGATACATGAGATGAAATGATAAATTGGGAAAGGATATTTTTTTTAAGGAAGGAAGCGTTCCAGGCCTAAGTTTAGGTACCTCCCCGGCATTTGCCAGTTATGAAGACTGAGGAAAACCTGGAAAAAACCCCAGTCAGGAAGGACGGTCCTGGCGGGATTCGAACCGCGGACCTCCCGCTCACGAGTCCGTGCCTTAACGACCTCGGCCACCCGTGGCGGTAAAGCTCCTCTTGAAAGGTTACTATACCAAAGAGAATTTAGTTACGCTTTTTTTCTACAGATGGCAGAGTAACAGGTGGAAAGTTCATTGCCTCCATTGCCATCTAAGAGCACATTAAGGTTTGACTTGGACGTGTTTATGGACCTCTTCTTTCAGGCATGGAGCTATTTAACGTGCCGTAAATATACGACACGGAACTTAGAACTCGAAGTACCTCCCGGAGGACCTGCTTTGGATTTTTGCGACCCAAAAGGCTTAAGGAATTTTTTCACTAACAATGATTGATTTTGGGTGAAAATTGCAATTACATTTATTCTTTCGGGGGGGGGGGAAGGAGTCCTCACCAGAGTCTATGGGTGTCGATAGAAAAACTTCGGGGAAGCTGTAAACCCCTGTATTTACAACACGCATGCAGCACACTGCAGTGAGCACTTTGCCTGTAAACGTAATGATCACAATCATTAGCATCTGGAAACAGAACATTAGGACAGAGTAGTGGTAACCGAGCGGTTTAGGAGGCATTGCTCCTATGTAAGCTCCTGGGTTTAAATCCCACACATTCTTTTTGTTTTATTTTTCATTATTGGATGTATAAGTGTACACGTAGAATATCTTGTTGCCTTTATATCATATTGTATTTTAACGTATCATTTAAATTTATGGCTTTACATATGAACGATCACAATTAATGTATTCAAATAATTAAATAAATAAATACACGAATAGAAACATTTATCTTCCAAAGTGAAAACATAGAAATAAATACAAACTGATAGTGCATGAACCTTAGCATGTATAACTGCCCTCAATCTTCGGATAATGTCAGATTTCTATAATAGTGTGGATGAGAGGCTACAACATTCCAGGCTTCTTGAATTTGTGCCCATAGGCTATTTTTTATCCTTCGTGCAGGTGCAGGAGATGCGTGTGCACCATTTTGCATTTAGATAAAACAAATACTGAAGAAGTTTTGTAATATATACAACATGTTAACGTTAAAGCTTGCTGTGTATAGGAAACAATATTACGAGATTGATTTGAAATAATATGTTACAAAGGCGAACCACAACATCACTGTACACTCTGCCACAGGGCTAACGGAGCTACACATAGTCAATGTCTTTATTGCAAGCCATATAACACAACTCCTGCAGTGACTGCACAGCTTTGCTGGGCACCTTGTGAATTGCGTACTGTAATGAGCAGAACTTAGGAAGAATTTTGCGTTCAAGAGATGGCATCCCCCCAGGTGTACCTTTAAACGTGTTTACTCGGTGCAGTACCGTTCGCCAGAGGTGGTAACGGTTTAAACTCGCATTCAAGGGGTCCGCGCTCAGTCCCCTTGGGCTGGCCATCCTGATCTGCAGTATTTTTGTGGTTTTCCCTGGTCGCTTAGGCGTATACTGGGATGTAAATTTTTATTCCACTAATTTTTCGCTCGCCTGTTTCCTTTTATTTCATTCCCTTTGGTTTGTTAAAGTACCAGAGTCAAGTGGGCTGGGTGATGGTGACTTGTGCTTTATAAAGGTTTCTGAAGGGTTCGAATTCCTTGGAGAGGCTTCCACCGGCGTTGAGAGTTCTATAAGAAATACCTTCCTCCTCCCAAAAAATCCAATCCAATTCACTCTTTTGACTGGTTAAACGATGTCGCTGCACAGTTTGAACAACAGCTATAAAGAACAGTACAGTATTGAACATTAGTGTACAACAAGTAAGAGTTCGTCGTAGAGTTATTAATTACATCATAACAAATTGATTGTTATTGTCTGACCGAATCATTCTGGGTCTTTATGGTGTTGTTATTGGGCATTGTTAGTATTTACTCGTTTTAAATTCATATAATTGTTTTCATTTTGCAACGTAAGTATTGTTTAACGCCGGTTTTTACTACTTACACTGATGATATACAAAATTAAATGATAAATTGGGAAAGGATTTATTTATAAGGAAGGAAACGTTCCAGGCCTAAGTTTAGGGTACCTCCCCGGCATTTGCCAGTTATCAGGACCGAGGAAACCTGAAAAACAACCCAGTCAGGGAGGACGTTCCTGGCGGGATTCTAACCCTAGGCCTCCCGCTTACGAATCCGTGCCTTAACGACCTCGGCTACCCGTGGCGGTTAATTTTGCAACGCTAATAGTACCAAAGTTAATATTTGAAACCCATTTTATTTACGCATCTTCTACACATATAACCTGTTTATCACTACAGTTAATTTTTTTAATTGATTCATAAACTTTTTAAAATATTATAAATAATTCAAAATGCTTTATACCTACATATATCGTAGATCTACTCAGTTGCTTGCTTCAATTGACATACTATAACAAATTACTATACAAATAAAATTAATAAAAAAAAAGAATACAAAAAAAAATTAATAGTGCTGGAACAATTGAAATTGAAAACATAAGAATTATAAATATAAAAGAATGCCTGGATAAGTGAACCTATAAACTGACATATAAAATCGAATGGAAAATTAAAACAAATCATCTCAAAACCTCTGAAAATTTAGTATATTTTTTATAATGTTAAAACATATAAAGACTAATAATACTTTTGTGAAATATGGCTTACATAGATCTAATAGTTTCCATGCAAAAATTCGTCCAGAGTTACCACTTTTATTAAAAGTTTACTTTTTATAAAGATAACTTTTTCTAAGAGTTTCAATGAAATCTGAACACTAGCTCATTTAAAAACTTATATCTTGTTTTTTTTTAAACAATGCTTAACGCTCCTTTTTACTGCTGAGGCATTACAGGCGGTGTACACTAATGATACATGAGATGAAATGATAAATTGTGAAAGTATTTTTTTAAAAGAAGGAAGGAGGTATAGGATACCTTCCCTTATGAGGACTGAGGAAAACCTGGATAAAAAAAAAAACCTCAGTCAGCGGGGACGGTCCTGGTGGGAATCGAACCCCAGACCTCCCGCTCGTGAGTTCGCGGTAGTTCTTCTTGATGGAACTTTCAAATAACATCCAACCTTTTTTTTTTTTTTTTTTTTGCCAGAGGGAAGGCAACCAGTTGATATTTCTGTTCTTACTGTTTTGTGGGGAAGTTAATAAAATGGAATTTATGTTTATGTTAGACTTTTATTACATATTTGTGCTATAATGTTTGAAATGTCTAGCATTGGTTTTGTCGGGTTTAAGTCCTACGAAATTACTGCTTTTTACAAATATAAGATACATATCGCACTAAAACAAGAAAATCAATTGATTTACAGAAAAACGACCTTTATATAAGCATATATCTCTTAACCTTTTTATGTTGGTTTTTCAAGGCAATAAAGTTGTAAAGTTTCTTAGTGCGATTTATTATGGAATAGCCTATAAATGCATCATACCAGTCACCGAAAATATACGGAAAATCTGCAAGTATAAACCTCTTGCAAAACAATAAACATAGGAAAAACATAAACGTAACCAATAACGCAATACATGACGTAATACCTTCAAGCACGGTGCTGGACAAATGCTTCATTTAATATAACAAGAAAATATAAGCCATCGCCACTTATTACCACAACAGCTTTAGAAAAACAATGTGCTCTGTGCAGTCCCAGAAGGCAAGGCCGGACCTGGTGACAAACAGCAAGTAGTTTCCAAGACTGCTGTGTTAAGCAACGGAATCAAGACGCAACCTTCCCAGCAGCGAAGAATCTCTTTATAAAGGCAACAAGAAATCGGTTTACTTCTGAATTCCGGACAGCTCCAACTTTTCCAAAGGAATATATTTGCATATCTTGGTCATATCAGCAACATCAGCTATAATATTTAGTGGTCCTCGCATTGGGGCCTCCAGTCCAGATGCTATCTATACCTGCTTACCTAATTCAACATTCAGCTCTGGAAAAAGGAATGAACAAATGTTCAAAGGACCTATGTGGCCTACTTTCCTCGTTGTTTTGTTTTACATCCGCCAATATACTGAGAATGGAGAATATTTAATTAGTATGCGGGTCTGAACAGGTGACTCTTGAATGCATAGCTGCTGCAAAATGGTTTCTACAGCTAGATCAATTGAAAGTGGTCAATGACCAACTAACCAAACTTAAAGCAGGTTAAACCTGAAAGCAAATGATAAGGTATCTCAGGAAGTCTCCTGGTCGATAACTGATAAAACACTACCCACTACAATCTTACCTGTTTTCTGATTGTTTAATAAATTGTCGGAAATTACACGTTTGGATATTTGGCTAAGATGTGGCAAGTGAACATCTTTTTCTATTGGAAAATACTTTTTTTTAAAACAACTCTCATTTCTTAATTTAAATTAGCCCTATCTAATTACTTGAAACCTGTAGTATTATCTGTTTTTAAGTTTGTGATGGAATAAACCAAATTAAGACATGGCTTTGAAATTAAGAAAACCACGAAAAAGTCAGAACCTGGTTGGCTAGCACCAGGGGATAGAGCTATTTCTTTCCAGAGAAGTTTTTATGCCATCTTTGAGCTACCTCGCTGGCTTATTGAAGTCCAACGTTGAAAGTGATGGCTGTTTTTATGCACACGATACAACTGGCAATTTCTAATGACTTTTGGTAATAGAGTTTCAGATACATGCCAGATGGTTAGCGTAATCGATATTTATTTCCACACCGATAGTAAAAAAAAAAGTATACGGTAAAGACCAATTATGAGCAGCATTTAAGGCTGTCTGACATTTGTAAAATATTTGGTATTTTTGGTAACTTAAACATATAACTTCCCACTTGTAGTTAGTTCCACATTTCTTCTTTGAAGGAACACGTGTATCCTTGATCCAGAAGATCATACTGAATGCTGCCGGATTTTAGGTGTATACAATTTATCCCAGCCTATAAAAACGATTACTAAGTAATTTTGGATTGCACGTAATTTATGCCACATTCGATAAACTCTCTTTTTCAGTCTTCTAGACAATGCAAAAAGTGAACTCACTAATAATGACACAAATAATCCCAAATCCATGGTTGTCTTAAGTTACTTGGCATTCGCATATTCAAGGCGAGGAAAAGTTCCTGAAAAAAACATTATACCCAAGCGGAATTTGAACATGCACCTTACTGCATCTCTCATAACAACAAAGATCTAAAGGAATGATGAATGAATGCGTAAATGAGCAAGGACTAGTGGCATTCACTGTTTCAGGGTAAGGACATTCTTCGGAAAAAGCCTTACCCAGACAACTTTTGTTGTTGACTTGTTTATTTACGGACGCTCTTTAACATCTCAGGTCATCAGCGTCCCATTCAATTCAAAGCGTGAAAAGGCCGACACATTTTGCTCAGAGGCCTCTCCTTTCAGGCTTGAGGTTCTGTTTCGTGCCGTAAATGTACGATACAGGGCCCACGACTTCACTTTCCTTCCGAAGGTAGCCATACTTAGGATTTTTACGCCTGAAAAAATCCATCGATCCTGGCCGGGGTTGAACCCGCGATCTTGGGTTTAGAAGGCAAGTATGGGTGCCACTACACCACCAGGACCTACACCCAGACAACTGACCTTATGTATTCGAACCCGGGACCTCCGAATTTGTTGGCAGATACACTCTAATGCCCTTCCCAAATGGGAATCCCAGATCTGTAAAAGTTGCATACTCCTTATTGTGAGTTCGTTTCGTCTTCAACACTCGTAAATTTGCAATCAACTGTCATGGCTACCTCTAAAAGAACACAGGACTTTCCATTCCTTTACGCTTTTGTTCAAAATTCTCCGTACATCCACCCCTTAGTATATCACCTAGCTTCGTACACCTGTCCCTACCTTAAACCTGGAATATGACTTTACTGTCTATCCTTCGCCACTGAACACTCACTGAACTATTCATTCTCATTCAGCGTGTCAGTTCCCAGAATCTGGAACTCCCTTCCTGCTGCAATCAGAGACTGTTGGACAATAAAGGAATATACACGTAGAACGTAGATTGTCATCTCAACTCTAGGAATCAGAACAGTCTCTCGCTTCCTCTTCTTTTTCTTCTCCTCCTCCTTCCTCTCCCCTTGTACTCGAAAAAAATTATTGAAGAACAAGTGGAATTCCAACAATCTTTTTCAATTTTCTAACTATATTAAATATTAAAAACATGTAATATTTATATGCATTATTTATCTTTATTTTGGGTTTTATGTATATGTATATATAATATAAAATAAAAAAATAAAATAACACTATTAACAATGTAACAAATTAACAGTAATTATAATAGTACAAAAGGATAAAACACTAAGAAAAAGTCACACTTAAGATGTCAAGTGTATATATCACTGTGTATTTTTGCTAGATTTTCGCCTGGTAGAGTGGAAGAGAAGACCCTATGGCCTTAACTCTTGCCAGTGGAAATGAACAAATATTATTCAAATTAAAGTCTCCGAATATCGTTTTGAAACGCTATCCCGTTTAATCAGGAAACAAAGCTGAACACAATGAAGACAAAGCATGTATTCGTATATACAATTTGATTAAAATGTATATAATATAAAAATTCAACATTTCTTAAACAAGCTAGGAAATCTTATTAGCGATTACCTATCACTATTTTAATTATAACAGCAAATTACTAAATTACTTTAAAATGACTAATTACGTGAATCAAAGGCGTCTTACTTCAAAACAATAAAAACAGCTGGATTATTATAAACCCTAACTTTGTAAAATTTATTTGATTTATTAACATAGTTGTGCATAAAACAAATCCCATTTGTGTGATTTAATAATTACACGAGTGTGTGGCAAGGAAGAAATGACTTTTGAGCACAGCACGTACAAAGTTGTGAACATCATTCTATAGATTCTGCTACTCAAAACAGCATAGAAACTCCGGCGATATAATGGACTCGCCCAGTGACTTTCATTTGTCTATGTTCCGCGTCACTGCATCTTCGTAGCTGTGACTTGACTGTCGTTGATTAAAAATGTACGCAATCGCATAGCAAATGTTTCTCGTTCGTAAATACTTGCAAACGCTTCATTTAAGCGGCATTTCGGACTGAATTTGTGAAAGACATGTGGCATCAAAATGTTGCATCCAGAAATTGGTTAAAAAGTTAGACACTACAGGAAGCCTTCTCACTCAACATTTAGGAGGCAGTAAATTGTCTGAATAAATATAAACGATGTAAAGAAGCTATTGCTGGCGTCACAGTCAAAATTATTACACCTTTCACAATAGATTAATCTCCCAAGTTTGATATATCTATCTCCCCCTACAGAAAAAACAAACAAACAAACAAACAAACTACCAGGTGCCGTTTCAAATTATTGAAGGTATATGTATAGACATTTTCAAGTCATTGTCAAAATAGCATCCAATTTCATAGATAAAGGGGAAAGAATCATTCTGTATAGTATGTTAGAGGAAAAACAATTACGATAATGCTTGCCCTCATAGTTAATAAATTAATTACAATATATTTTCACATCTGTCATGTAGTCCCCATTTAACCCCATAACATTTTCTTCTCTTTAAGCCTCTTAATGAAGAACACAAGTTCCATAACAAAGAACAAGGTGTAAAGTTTGTGGTTTGCAGGCTGCTCGAGAAATTACTTAAAGGGGCAGCTTTTGAGCTTCTCAAAATAACACAAATGGAGAATAGCCTTGTAACTACGTTTACGAATATCTTAATAACATTTTAGTATCTCTAGTTTCTTTAACATAATCAAAGTTTTTAAAAATAACTTGACAATCATTAGCCTTGCTCGAAAAGCTACAAGAGTGGAAGAGACATCTTCTGGAAGAAGGCAGGCTATTTTCTTAGTAAGATTATTTAGTTGGGGCTAACAAATCGGTGAATGTCCTTTAGTCCCTTGGGACACTTAGGAGCCGCGTCACTGGAAATTACTGCGCATTAATCAAGGGCATGTAGACTGCATTTATATTCCGGGAGGGAAATTGATTCAACATTAATGAAATTACCATGCATGGGCCGTAGAAGAAACACCCTTTCGGCAGGGTATCATTATTTTAAAAACATCTGATGAATTATCATATAGAGTTTACAATCTTGTTACAAAGGGAGTAGGGGAGAAATTATGTCAAATTTGATCAGAGTTTGCATTGATTGATAATTTAGAGCACTTAGGAGACCTAAGTTGAGGCGGAACCCTGGGTTGGTGTCATGCATTTAAACACATTTTTTATTAGCGAGCATCTGAGAGTATATAAGTGCTGTATTATGAAACGCAAGTACGAACTCCTTGGTTTGCTTTATAGCTCTTAATCGCAAAGGTGGTAAGGCAGCAAAGTGTTAGCTCTACAGCGGATTTTCACCCTTAAACTACATTAGCATAAGATTGATTACCTTACAAATGAGCGTGTATTAGTTGCAAATTCTAGTTGCTCAGTTTTGCGGTAATTCTGCAGTTGTAATTGATAAGTACCGGGTTCGCAAACCGGTTTGTTTGCTCCTGCTGGTAATCGATATTGCTGCTATTAGTTAATCTTGTCGAATTGCACCTAGTCCACATTAAAGGAGTAGAAAATTTGAAAATTAAAAGACATAAAGAAAAATGTGCTTTGAAATTTAGTGTCAGATTGTAATATTAATATTTGTTGAATAATTTTATGTAAAGTTTACAAAACTTATTTACGAATAATAACGCATGGGCATTTTTGAAGGGTTTACATGATAGTATGTGAATAAAAACGAGTTTAGGGTCGTTAGTATAATAGGCCGTCTTGCCTATAATAGGTTTACTTTCCTTTCTTTATCAGCTGTCTGTTTCCATGAATGGCTTTTTACCAAAAAACACCTAGATGATTTTAAAATATGTCATAAAAGGTTTTCTAATTAAAATAATTTATTTTACACTTTATTCTAATCATAGTTGTCTATAGCTTGCGAAGTCTTGTGTTCTTGCCACTTCCGTTTACTGGAGTAGCTTCGTTAGACTTCTGAAGCAAGATGAATCAAAGTCAGCAAGGGTAGTGTTTGGAGCGTACATACTCCCTGCACTTGACAGCTACATAGGACGAAAGAAAGATATACATTTGCACTGTCGCGGTTGATGGAAGCAAAGCAGATGGCGCCCAGTGGAATAGATATGAGCGCTTTTATATATATATATATATATATATATATATATATATATATATCTGTGTGTGTGTTTTTTTTTAAATCTTCTTCATTTACTGCATGCTCCATTACTATAATAATTAATAGCTACATACATTGCTATCATTTCGATGTTATATATTATCCTTAATACTATTGTTTAACACTTACATCCTTATGCTAATTTAATCATCATATTTTAAAGATTGTCCAAATTGGTACTACATATGCATTTACATTATTTACATTAACATTATTGGTCACCACATTTTCTAGCCTATTAGTCATTTTGGGTTAATTTGAAAACTGTCAAAATTGACACTTTTTACAAAAAATTTAACTTGCTAATTATATTTTACAACAAGTTCACTATTGTCTATTGGCCATCGCCTAGTTACTTTTGCTACATCTTTCCAGAATATTCTCGCGCTTTCATCAAGATGTTGCAAATCCCACAAGATGTGTTCCACTGTTTCTATCCCCTCCTAATATGTACATGATGGGTTCTCTGCTATTTGAAACGATGAAAGTAGGCTCCAAATTTCCCGTGTCCTGAGAGGATGGCTGTAATATTGAGGCTTAGAAGGATGTTGGTTTTTAACCTTTAGCTACAGTCAGAAAACATAATTTTGTGGTTGCTCCGTTCGTTAACATTTGCCACAGTCACTGACTTTCTTCTCTTAATTTATTCCCCACTTCACATTTTGGGTACTAGTTGATAATCCACCGGCAGGTCTTTGCTTTTCGCTGCTTCTTTCACGAGTCGGTCTGCTATTTCATTTCCTTCACTGCCAACGTGAGCTTTAACCCAAGTAAAAAGCACTTCCCAGTTTTCTTGTTAAGTGATTTTAACTTCTTCCTTATTTTTTCACAGAAATTTCTATGTTTTGTGTAATTGTTAATTAAATCTAGTGTAATTCGACTGTTCGTGTGGATTGCTGCTGCTCGCTTGTTCAAGGTTACATTGTCTATATTTTGCAACTGTTCTAGGGCTCACTTGATTATTTGAACATTTTTAGCGAAGCTTATACCATAGTCGATGAATTGGTTTGTTGTTAATATTCTTGTCCCTACACC
This sequence comes from Metallyticus violacea, assembly GCA_030762175.1. Taxonomy (NCBI): domain Eukaryota; kingdom Metazoa; phylum Arthropoda; class Insecta; order Mantodea; family Metallyticidae; genus Metallyticus; species Metallyticus violacea. The sequence goes on along the minus strand of CM060840.1, from coordinate 67,248,717 downwards.
TGCTTCGCTTTTGCTGCCATCTTGAGTGTATACTCTTTGGGATGCTGTTTCTTCTCTAATGTAGGTATATCAGCGGATGAGACCATTCCCTTGTACGGTGTTTCACTGTCTACCGTTTGTCCTCCATTGATCTTCTGTCTATTCCTCTTGTGAAGTTGTATAAATTGGCGATTTCTTTAAGTGCTATTGTTACTGAAATTAAACCTGTAATAATGCAGAGAGCCTCGTGTAATGTCCTGGACCCCTTTGCTATTTTGATGTTTATAATTCTTTGTACTCTTCTCAGTTTCCTTGCATTGTAAGTGCGCTGTATAGCGTCTATCCAGACAGGTAAGAAAGAAGGGGCAGAATGGCTCCGTTGTATATTATTCTCAGCACATCAAATCGTGTGTGTGTGTGTGTGTGTGTGTGTGTGTGTGTGTGTGTAAGTAATTTTGGGAGCAAGTCAGAGCTAGATGAATTTATAAGCACAAACTCCACATAAACATAAACATCAATATTATATATTTATTTTACAAAATATTTTAATGCAATATCTGACCCTTTTATTTTTGCGAGGGACATTCAAAAACTTTTGCAATTAGCTGGACAATGTCTATAAAACTAAATACCGCAGCTGACAACAATGAACCTTAAGCTATAAAAATATGCATAAGTGCAAGTTTAAACTTACATAGTCACTGCCGTACAGTCTGTTCAGTTCAGTACTTGTGTCAATAGCTAGTGAAAAAGCACGAATATTTTTAGAAAAACTTTAGATTCTACATTTTTACATACTATAAGCTAGGTGAAAGAGCGAAGAAATTTCACGAGGAACTGGTAGCTGTTCATGGTGATCAAGTGTGTTCATTTGATACCATTGCAAACGTTTTCGATCCTTTAAAGAAGGGCGAGAGACTGAGAGACAGCCCTCGCTCTAACCGGCCTCGGGAAGCAGTGCAGGAAAGAACAATTTAAAGAGTGAGAGATTGGATGAAGGAAAATCGACATACTACTGTTGAAGTGCTAAGTATGGAAGTGTTGGCAGCATTAACAGTACTTCAAGAACATTTAAAAATCTGTGCAAAATGAGTTCCTCATTCTCTAACCAATGAATAGAAGAACGATATATGCAAGGACCCTGCTTTGATATGCACCGGTGATGAAATTTGGTTTTATTACTATACACCCCATATAATGCTCAGAGCTACGTGCGGGTAAATGAGAATGACTCAAGACCAGAGGTTCCTCGACAAGATTTTCGTTCTCGGAAATGAATGTTCACGGTTATCTCCAACTATGAAGGACATTATTGGCTGACTGTATGCCAGAAGGAATGACAATGAATGGAGAATACTATGAACTTATATTTTGTATCCTTTATTTGTATTTAAAGGCTACGGCAACGGCGTCCAAAGGCAGGAACTTTAACGCTGTTGCTTTTGCACGACAATACGTCTTCATAGATCAAACTGCAGGTTTGAGGAAATCGGAAGTCGCCAAAGTTCATTAGCTTGATCATCCACTCTACAGTCCTGACCTTGCATCATGCGACTTCTGAGTGTTTCTTAGAGTTACATTGTATCTGTTACATTGCTACATTGTTACATTGCTGGAAAACCTTTTAAACGAATAAAGGGTTTTGCTCAAGCTGTAAATTCAGCTCTGTTGACAATATCTTTGTCCGAATACTGTAGTGCTTTTGACAAGTGGTTGCACCGTCTACAACTGTGCGGGGAGACAGATGGAGAGTACTTTGAAGGATTGTAAGGATCTGTTTTCGAATTTAGTACTTAGCTTGGACTTTAAGATGACACTTGCAAATCGTTTTGAATGTTCCTCGTACAGAAAGCTTTTGCTTCAATTTGAATGGAATATAAAATAACTTAAATAGTTGAAAGCTTTTTTCTTAGTCCCGTTTAGAAGACTTGTGTGTGTATACACCCCAAATCAACTGATCTTGCGAAACAAGAACTGCATTTTCCTACTGTTCGCGCATGCCACTTATAGACATTTTAAAATGACCCTTCTAACTCTGAATACGACAGAAGATAACCAATTTTATTATCCCAAATGAATTCTGAAATGAGCTCAAATAACACCAGTTGGTCTCTACAGCGTTTATGACACTCCTATGAAGGAAGCTAATTGCGCATACCAATTTTCGGGTATAGTTACCGCCACGGTGCCAATCAAACAATTTTTTTGTCCATAATCACATAGGGGAAGGATGTCATAATCAATTAACTGTCTGGAAAAATAGAATCTCAAATCAATACAATTAAAGGTCAATTGTTGGGCTAGAGATTCACTACCTCTACTGTTTGTAAAATTTTGTCGACAATGTGATTAAACAACTTTTTGGACATTTCCATTGCTGCCATTAAAGGTTCGCTTGCACTTTTGAAACATCTCTGTACTCTCTTCCCTAAAGAGATTGAAAATCTCAGAACTGACGTATCTGCTGCGTTTAATTTCTTGATTTTTTAAAAAAAATTGTTTGCTATATTTATAGCTTTTTGTTTTTCTTACTGCGTTTTTCTTTCTTTTTTTCATATTTTTATTCTGCGGTATGCTTTGTTCTTAGGGATGGTTCCATTATTGTAAAGCAGTAAGTCCTCTTTCTCAGGGGGAAAAAAAAAAAAACAAAAAAAAAAAAAACCCACCAACTTGAACTACATTGTAACAAAAACATTCATTAATGAAATAAATACATAATTTCATTAACCAATGTAATAGTTTTTATTTAAAATTGCCAATAGTCCAATCCTAGCATTTGTGGTTTATTAATTGTCAAATGACACTCCTTCATGAAGGTAAATCAACAACTGGGAATAATTAATTTTTAATTTTATCTAGTATTCATATTATATCATACATTAAATCATGTTGATGAAAGGAACATGTAGATAAATCAGTAGATAATAAAACATATACCGTAAGCATCTTTAATTATATAAATAATAGCTTACGATGTTTAAATGGCCTTTTCCTTAACATTATCTCTATTACCCTTTTCTGACACAGCAGTAGTTGCTTAATGCAAGGGCTACTGCCCCACAAATATATCTAATATTGTCACGAAGTATGACATCCGGCGCCTCCGCCAATAAGATGTCACGAAACTAAAAATCGTTGTCTACAAATATTTATGTTAGTGACTCCATGAAGACATAGCCCGTGAAGTTTCATCTAACAGAACATTATAAATAGCTTAGATTTATTTTTTACATTAGCCCATGGATTACAAAACGTATTACCATCTTCCAGGTTATCAAAGAGTAATTGTTAACACTTTGCACATATCCCATTTTACAATATGGAGTTCAGTTGTGTATGCCCCTGGGGTAGGGAAAACGTGTGACACACAATACGTCCTGCTTGTTAGATGGTCTGGTCCTAACTAATTTCCTACATAGGTGGAGGAGCTCGCAATCACCAATTAGGTTAAAGTACTAGACTTGCTTGTGGAAATGTTTGACAACCAACAGTCACCAAAGAGTATATTACAACAACCCAAACAACATAAGTCCACAAATGATATATGACCCTGAAATAATATATCATAAATATTTCCCACACCCTTCAGTGGAACAGCGATTTCACTTTTTAGAATAGAAAAGTAATTCGAGATGTGCTGAGTTTTTGAAAGTTTTGATTCAAGATCAAATAATAACATATACAGATTTTATTTCATTCGCTACATGCTTCAAGACAAAATGCTGAGTTTTATATTGGCTCAAAAAAAAAAAAAAAAAAAAAATAGCCAAATTAAGATTTTCAGCAATGGAATTGTTTAAAAAATCCAAATGTTATTCCTGACTCAAAGTAGTATCAGTATATACAACTGGTATATTTGGTAGATCGACCATGTCCTTGGTCTAGTGGTTAGCATTGCTGACTGCTGGCGGGGAGACCCGGGTTCGACCCTGCTTAGGCATTTTTCTAAGTTAGGAGGTCTGAAGCGGGGTCCACTCAGCCTCGTGAGGACAATTGGAAAGTTGCCTGATGGAGAGGTGGCATTCTTCGATCACGATCACATGCCCCCTGCAATACTGCCCTCTATCAATGAAGTCGTAAGATGGAGGTAGAGGAAGCAGCGGTCGCCGCGGCAGACCAAGGTTCACCCCGGGCTGTAGTGCCAAATGAGAAGAGAATTTGGTAGATTATGAATAATAGCATTAATCATAATAAATAAAAGAGAAACCAGAGTAGAATCTTGTCAATCAAGTGTTATGTCAATTGTTAATTTTGCTTTCTTCCTATTAAGTAGAGTGTAGTATTTTAAGCAGTTTTTTTACTCAAGTAATGGTGTCTTAATTTACAAATAAGCAATTCAGCTACTATACAATCGTATGATCACACAGACAGAAAGATACACGTTCCCTCAAAAGTATTCACAATATAATTCATTACATCTTCTAGATATACAATGGTTGATTTTTTTTTATTTAAATCCATACTGTGATGGTAATCACACATGATAATACTTTTCAAGCGTAATAACAGTTGCTTATACTTTTTAATTATGTTCAAAAAGTTTAGTTATCACGAAAATTAAGAATGCTGGGCGATAATTTTTCAAATTTGCAGTACCATCTTTCTTACAGAGTTTGGAAATATTCTTGTAGCAAATATCTACCTCGTTAACCTAATCTAAGAATACTAAGAACACCTTAACAATTACAATGGCAAACTATCTCGCAATTTAAATATATCACCATCGACACCACTGCTAAAAAGCCACCAGCTATGGGTTGGCACATCATATATTCCTCATGTTTTCCCCTTTCCGCCAGTATTCCTTTATTATCTGGCTCGCCGTGACGGGCCCGAAGCGAATTTCTGGCAAAGGTTTTTTTCAAAAAGAAAGTTAGATAAGTAATTGATAAAAGAAATGCCTCCTTCGTAAAATAATTAAATGGGTAGGAAGAATGCTGCTTTCATGAGTAAGGTCCCAGAAACATTTTCTTTCCGGTCTTTTGCTTCCTTCTACGTCGTAAATCAAATTTGAGTAGTTTTTTTCCTCAGCAAGCATAGGATCGCAAGGAAAGCCTGTCAGTGCTTTGTAAAAGATCCACTGTTGAGAATCCGGTTACATGTTTCATAGTCGTAATAAGTTTAGTAATTATGAAGTTGCCTTAATGCGGAGGAAAGAATCGTTTCCATAGTAACTATTTGAAACCTCTTTGCTGAGGTAACAAGTGTTATCTCGGGAATGACAGCAGGGCCCAGTACAGTCACGTACCTACCCCTCCTTCTCCGGCCAAAACAATTAACTGAGGGAGTAAAAAAGAAACAATTCCCCAGATAAAAACAGGGAGCGGCTATCATGTGGTTAAACTCGGCGACCCCACGGTCAATGCTATTACCTCATGTGCAGGAAGCTAGCGCACTTTGTTATTAGCCGGCCAAAACCGATACGCAATTACATCACTAGAAACAGGCTCATCCTTAAGGGGAACGTTCACCGGCGCTATTGCCCCTAACACTACATTCTATTTATCGTAAGAAAAGAGCAACTTAATCATAAGCTTAAGTATCGTTCCGCGCTAGTCCGTTTTGATTGGTAGATTATTGCAGCGGAACTATATACGATACAGTCTGCTCAGTAATTATATGAGAACATTTATTTTATAATTAAAGCACGCTTTTTCCTCATTCCGTGTTATAGCCCAGCATAGTATAGTGTAAAGTATAGTAAAGCATAAAATATACAGTAAAATAATAGAAAATCGTGGTTCTACAGGGGTTCAAAAATGTATACACTGTTTGATCGCCAATAACTCTGTAATGCATTGATATATAATTATCAAATTTGATGACGTTGTAGCTTAGTGCCTAGGATGTTGATGGACTTGCATTGGTAACGTTTGTTTTGTTTAGTTAGGTGATGTGAGCAACGACGCAAAGAAGAAAGGAAAGGGCTTCAAGTTTGAAAGCATGTATGCGACAATGAAAAAAGGAATTTCGAACACAGGCACCGACATGTCACACAATTACACGTATTCGGGACAAATTTTCCTCTGGGGGGTTAATTGGACCGTTCTCCTTTGAAGCAACTGTTACTGGTGAGGTTTATCTCCAACAGCTGCAGATATCAATCCTGCGATTCGAGAGCTGTATGAGGACGAGAAGTTTTATCTGCAATAAGATGCCCCAGCTCACTCTCCCTGAACGATGGATGGGCCGAAGAGGCGCTGTCGAATATCCAGCATGAACGGCTCTATCTATACTTTTACCTCTGAGGGCAAAGCCACCTACACTAGCTGCACTATGCGAAAACACCGAGTTTTCGAGTGCAGCGATTCCACTGGACACGTTACAGAACGTCGTTTGTGGCACTGTTTGGCGCCATCGACTATGCTCGACTGCTGGTGGTGGCCACTTCGAACAACCTCAAGTGATTTCAATAAGTTGAACATTAAGCTACATTTTCATCAAATTTGAGTCTTGTATCACAATTTATTACGAAGTTATTGATGAACGTGTGTACATTTTTTGGATCCCTCTGTACCTTCTTGTATACACTCAACAAAAGCCTTACAACGCATGCTGCAACTGCTAATCATTCGCGACCTGTAAGCAGTATCAACCTTGATTTAAACTTACTAATTAAGTGAAAAAATAAATAAAAACGATAAAAGGAAAAACAAGTGTAAAATGTTCAAACACAGACTGCACTATTCCTGCGAGTAACTCGTCATCTTTGACATAACCCGAAGGAAGTCAGTGGTAACGATTTTTTTAAATTTTATTTATTTATATGTTAGTAGTTTTTACATTTATTTTCCATCTATGAGAATTTGGAAGTTTTAAGTTTTGACGATTCACAATGACATATTAGTACGCAAGCTGGCACATGTAAGCGAACATGTTGTCCATTAACTGTGAACGCATTCAAATTATTTCGCTTTCTCTGTCTTTGAGGAATTGTCTGAGGTCGTTTTAATAACAAGAGTGCGTTGAAGATATAAATGAACCTTACCTGTGTTTTAATGCCTGTTACATCATTATCATGAAGATGAAAGCCCTTCTATTGGATCGGTCATTACTACAAACGATACTAACCATATGTGCTGCACTCGTAAATACTGTTAATGAATTGATTGTCCAACAAATGCGGGAAAATTTCTGTTAGATTCTGTTAGAGAATAGACACAGTGAAATATATTTATTTTATACATACATATTTATAATTCACACAGACGGAAAAAAAAAAACGCTATAGAAATGGGAATAGATACGCTAATATTGTAGGTAATTTTGTCAGCCGTCAATCATAGTATTTCTATTACGTGCTTCTGTTTACGTTTTGCTGTTAGCTTAGGATGAATAGAATTTAGATGATGATATGCTTAGTTTTTGCAGTTCCCTCGCATTTATGAGGACCAAACTTGCAAAATATTATATTACTACTTCTTCATTACATTAGGTAGAATGGATTCATTGTAATGGATTCAGTTTTGTTCCAGTGTTTAGGTACGCAACTATAAAACGTGATCTCCCCACGTCTTAGAGGATGTGTTTCTATTCATCAAGCCTTAAAAAGGAATAAATGTTTTTGCTGTCATGAAAAAGAAACATTAAATGTAATATTTAAAAAAAATTTACAACCGTCAAATTTCTTCAAAACTTACAACGGTTTATAGTTTAGAAAGGTGTGGCCTAACCAGAAAAACCGTTTACGTTCTTTTCACTAAACAAAGTAATAATAATAAGAATAAGAATAAGAATAATAATTAAATAATAATAATAATAATAATAATAATAATAATAGCAGCAACACTTCAGAAGTATCAAGAATTCCACTGGTCCCTATAGATGGGCTTATGTGATTAGCATCCCCCTCCTGGGCATTCCATAAGTTCGTTACTCATTTGGTCTAGCAGCTCCCCAATATTGTTCAGGGATTCAATAAAACAATGGACTGTTTAATGAAGTTAAAACGTTATCAAAATTTAGAAACGCCCGCCTTCCCTCATTTCAACGACAGTTCAGAAATCAAAACTGAGTATTCATCATATTCGTACATAGCAAGATAAGTAGGTGTGGAGTACATTTTCCATATGATAAATTTTGGGGATATTTTCCGGACTTGAATTCTATTAAGATTTGTCATAAAATTCATGAGAAATTGGAGAAAACGTTACACATAAAATTTGAAAGACTTATTTTACTGAAAATATGAACGTTTATTAGCAATAATTTTAAATTACACAAGTTTCTTTTTTCAAAGCATTTAAATCTTTAAATTTATGTTCATGGAATATTTTATTACTTTACATAAATGTGAAATTTCTCAGATGTCCTTTAATTTCGGACAAGGTCCATTAAATGTTACAACTATGGTGCTAATTGAATGTTATTACTTCAACACATTTTAGAATTGAGTAGAACTACTACTACTTAACTAATTAATTATTATAGAAGGGAAATATTCCTATTCATTATTATAAACATTGAACTTTTTTAATTTTCGCAGAGTAGGAGGAGGTTATTATACGAGGAATTGCATTTGTTATTGTTATTTATTACAGATTTCTATAATGTGATATAAAGCTCCCTGTCAAGCAATATGTTTGAAGATTGGATTTGGGTTTGCTTCCCAAACCAGTTTGGCATCGAACAATATTTCAAGAAAAAAAAAAAAAGTAAAAACATTGAGAATAAAGTATTCAGCATCAGTAAGTACAAACTGAAGAGATGAAAGGCTTGTCAAGGCTTCGGAGATGGTTCGATTTATGGAACACTCAATTAGAAGAAATATAATATGAAACTGCGAAATGTCATAGCAGGTAATTGAAAACATGCAGCCAACATACAGAAGGCATAACACATCTTAAAAGTTATCCAACATGTACATGAACAGTGTAAGTAATTTTATAGTGGCATTCTTAATTATCCTGCTTAAAACACAGCAGACAGTAATGAATGAATACAAACTGTCATAATTATCATCAATATATACATATATATATATATATATATATATATATATATATATATATATTAAATCATATATGTTTGACGTTTCACTTATAATTAAATTTTATTACAAAACTATGATAATAATTAATAATTTTATCTATTGTCAAGCCATTGAGTAGAGCAAAGATAACATTCCACAATGTTTAAATTATCAATAACCAATAAACAAATAAATATTCCTCTTGGAGATTTTGTAAGTAAATACACATTAATTAGATCTACGATTGCTCAATGATAACTTTTTCGATAAAACTTGTAAACTTTTGTTTTTGATTTTCTCGAACCCAGGGAAGCTGCAGTGTTTCTATTCCGTCGTTCATTTGTTTGCACGTTATGTACCATTTCCTCAAATCATCAGCTGGTCCTGGTGGTGTAGTGGTTACTCTACTAGCCTCCTAAACCCAAGATCGCGGATTCGATTCCAACCAGCACTGGGCGTATAAATCCTAAGCATGGCTTCCTTCGGAAGGGGAGTAAAGCCGTGGGTCCCGTGTCGTACATTTACGGCACGATAAAGAACCTCAAGCCTGAAAGAAGAGGCCTCCAAGCAAAATTTGTCTGCAGTTTCACGCCCTGAATAGAATGGGTAGCTGATGACCTGAGATGTTAAAGAGCGTTCGTAAATAAAATATATACACTCAATCATCAGAAATTCAATTCTCTTATTTTTTCCCTAAAATATATTAAAAATACTGCTTTCTTAATACACGTACTAATTAAAATTATCAACAGACCATTTTATTGGTATAAAAACACAAACGCTGCATAGCAGCATAAATGAAATTATTTAAGACATCACAATTCGCAAAAAAAAAAGGACTAAGTTGTTCTGTTTACATTTAAAATGTCATTGAAAACATAAAAGAGAATGTGTCTGTGCTTCCGTAAAGAAGTTCTCTTTTGATTATACTTGAAATTATGCATATGATCAAAAGCAATGACTCATAAAGACTTGCAGGTGTTGAAGAAAACATTGGTAATAAATAAAGAAATGTGGAATATCACCAAATATTAGTTGAACAATTTTAAAAGAAAAATATATGCAACAAGTCCTAAAAATAGTTAGACACAAGATTATGATAAACATTAATACAATTATGGTGTCTTATAGATACTCTATGGCAGTATTACATAAAACAAAACAAAAAATACCCCAATTCCGGTCTTGGAAATGAAAAAATTCACAAGAGTACCAACAGTAGAAAGCATAAAATCACAAATATGCTATATTGGAGTAATGAACCTTTTCAATATACATGAATGAAAGAATAGTTAAAGAGAAGGAACTGTTCAAGAGCACTAAACTGTTATTATTGTTGTACATTAAAAAGTTCTATCCTAGCGTTCAACAGTCAATAGGCGCATTCCAGAGGTCCGTACGTTCCCAGATTATCACAAATGTATGCATCAACATATGTAACTACTATCAGAATGGCAGATCTCGAAATGTTATACAGGAACAGGCGTCGAACTAAAAATGATCAACATGAATTGTACCGTACCAAAGGTATATTAAATGGTAACAACGTCACAAAATAAAGAAAAAACAATATTTGTCCACTAGGAAAGCATCGTCAGTGGTTTTTATACTACAGGTAGCAGCATGGTCGATCGGTTATGTTTAATAATTAATTTTGGGATAAAAAATATAGCGGGAGGCAGCGATATAACAAGGGGCGCTCGGTTTTCCACGCCATTGCACTGCAAAGTTAATCTGCAACGCTCCTTGTAATGAAACTGAAACTTTCGTTTTAAGTGGAACGTTCACCGTGAGAAAAGCATCGGCCCCCGATACCGTTTGCTTTAAATGTAAGCATTAGGTCTATGGCGGCTTATGAGAGAATGTATAAGAAACAAATCCTCCATCAATTGTTCTGTTTATGGATAATTTATTCTGCAAATAATTTTAGTAGTTTTTATTAACTCTCAATTACAGAAATAAAATAAGACAAGTAATAAACATTTAAATATTTTTAAAAATGAGTATATATTTTTCACTGAGGTTGGTGCCAAATTATATATATAGTAACACCATTAACAATATAACAAAATAACAGTAATTATAAAAGCAGAAAAGGATAAACACTAAGAGAAAGTCACACCTGAAATCGCTATATTTCGAACTACTTGAGTTAAGTATTCCATAAAGGCCCATAGAAGAACTCCAGTTGTTCCAAATATAGCGATTTCAAGTGTGACTTTCTCTTAGTGTTTTATCCTTTTCTGTTTTTATAATTACTGTTAATTTGTTACATTATATACACACACATATATATTGGCATTGATTTTTATCTTTAGATAGAGGAGAGTTTAAATATTTATTGCTAAAGTTCAGAACTCTCATTATATGTACATTCCTTCTGCTATGAAACGATATACTATCGTTTATAAAATGATTGTATATTTAGCTGCATAGAGGAACAGCGAGAGAGAAGAAGAGCTAGGAAAGAGATAGGGAGAAGAATAAGAAGAGAATAGAGGAAAAGAAAGAAGAGTGAGTGAGTGAGAGAGTGAGTGAGTTTTAAATGCCAACTCACTTGCCGGTCAGGTATTAAGGGTTTTGTATACAAGCGACAGAGAGGAGTAGCGTAGTCAGTTTTTATGCATAAGCCAAGAATCAGAGGACTACATTATGTTGAATGATGAAGGTGATAGCGGGGATAAGATGATGGAGAAACGACTGAATGTCTGGCAGGAGAAAACCTGCCCAGGAGCCGTTTCGCCACCACAAGATTCCACTTACAACCGCTGGGATCGAACCCGAGTCGCTACAGTGAAGGGCGAGCTGTCTAACCACAGAACCACGGCACCGTTTGGAATAAAAGCAGAGGAAGGCATGAAAGCAGAGAAAACAGAAGAGAAGTGGAGAAGAAAGAAAAGAAAAGGAGAGATGAGATATGAGATATGAGAAGAGAACAAAAAAACAGATAAAAAGGAAGGAAAAATATGAAAAATGGGAAAAGAAAAGAACGAAGAGGGAAAAACGAGGGTAGAGAGAGGAAGAGACAGGAGAAAAAAGAGAATACAAAAGAAAAGAAAATAGAAAAGAATTAAAGAAAAGAGGAGCAATGAGAAGGGAGGAGAGATGAGAAAATCAGAGAAAATCAGAGAAGAGAAGAGAAGAGAAGAGAAGAGAAGAGAAGAGAAAAGAAAAGAACGAAGAGGAAAAAATGAGATAGGGAGAAAAAGAGACAAGGGAAAAAAGAGAGTACAAAAGAACGAAGAGAAAGCAAAAGAGGAAAGAATTAAAGAGAAGAGGAGCCATGAGAAGAGAGGAGAGTTGAGAAAATAAGAAGAAAAGAGAAGTGAAGAAAAAAGAACGAAGTGGAAAAAAGAAGAGAGGGAGAAGAAGAGGCAGGAGAAAATGGGAATAGAAAAGAACGAAGAGAAAAGAAAAAAGAAAAGAATTAAAGAGAATGGGAGCAATGGGAAGAGAGGAAAGTTGAGAAAATAAGAAGAAAAGAAAAGAGAATTGAACAGAAAAGAACAAAGTGGAAAAAAGAAGATAAGGAGAAGAAAATACAGGAGAAAAAGAAGAATAGAAAAGAACAAGGAGAAGATAGAAGGGAAGAAAAGAAGGGAAGAGATGCATTTTATGGGAAGAAAAGAAAAAAGTATTGAAGAGAAGAGCAGGAATAAGAGAGAAAGTTGAGAAAATAAGAAGTAAAGAAAAGTGGAGTAGCGAGCAGAGGAGAGTAGAGGGGAGAAACGGGAAAAGAGAGGAGGGAAGAGAAAAGGAGAAGAGAGGAGACAAAAAAAAATGAACGAAGAAAAGAAAAAGAGATAAGCGAAGACAGTGAAGTGAAGAAGAATAAGAATGTACATTATTATTATTATTATTATTATTATTATTTCTACAGGCAATGAACTTTGAGAATAGACATCTATTTGCATCCTTCTTGCTGCGTATGTGGCATTTCTGAAAAATACATCATCTGTCTGAGATTCAAACGGAGAATTCCGTATACACGGTCGGTAGACATTTATTACCCTTTTATTTCAAACCGTACATAATAACGTCGTTCTTCAGAATGCCATGTTCCATAAATGCTCTGTATGGAATAAAAAAGAACAAAGCACAATATTCTACAGGAAGTCAGCAGAAAAAAAAAAAAAAAAACAAAGCAAGTACACAAACCGAAGGAAAGAATTATGCAGCGTTACGTTTATGGTCTATAAGCCATTATACTCCTGCACATGTTACCTCCCCCCACTTTGGTTCATGAGAATCGCTGCATCAACGAGACCACAAGACAAAAAAGAACCTTTTTCAATTACATGTATATGGCTAGACTACAGCTACAAAAACAATCAAGTAGCCGAGTACGGGAGGTGGGATTCTTAGAGCTGAAGCATTTCTTTAGATAGCTGCCTTTAATATATGGATATTCATACTTAAGTTATATATCAGCTTATCAGTTTCAAACACATTACACAAACATGCAATTATTAAGTACTTCATTCATTATTAACTTACTCATGCACTTACAAATACAGCAGAAGTCAATTAAAATATGTAAACATTAGTTATCCAAAAGGATAAATATACCCACATATTCTCTGTTTAAGTTTATTATTTACTAACTATATACAATGAATACATTATTTTCCTTTCACCGTTTACAGGATGTTAGTGCACTACACTACTTTTCAGAGTTTGTAGAGAGGACTTAGTGAGGCAATTTGGCTCATGAAGAAAAATAACGTAGTTATATGGCGATAAAGAACTTTAAAATAGATGCTGTTAAGTCAAAGTTAAAAGTTAAATACTTTAGAATAGCTCGTCAGCAGAGTTTTCAAGATTTACTGCTAAAATATCTAAAAGCTGACACTAAAATTACGACAGTTCAGCATGAGTAAAAGTTCATTGATTTATCGTAACTTGTTCTAACTCTAGAGGGAGCTACACACCTAACTGTTCGGCCTAATGGATAAGGCGACACCCTGCTTTTGAAGATCGTAGATTCGGGCTCTATGGAGCAGATTCGTCATTTAATTTTTATTTTGTAAAACGTGCTAATTAAATAAATTGAAAAGCCTACACTAGAAATGCAAAGAATAAATTTAGACCTGAATGTTGTGCACTAAAGTAAAAAATAGTGATAAACGAAACTTGAGCATCATAACACAACGAGCTGTTTTTACTTGTCGCCAATATCATCCCTTGTGCCGATGCTCCAAACAGACACGCTCAACACTTCCGTCCATTATTGTGTGGCATCATTTTATTAGTTATTAGTCTTTCAGAAATTTAATGTTTTAACTTTGAAACCTGAACAAGAATATAATATATTCCATATCTCAAATTGCTTGTCTAAGATTTATCTACATCTATGAAATATATAGATTGCTAAAGAATCCGGCTGGCAAGAATTGCTAAAGAATCCGGCTGGCAAGAACAATTATGGGATTTTAACACACTACAAATTCATTTCGGAAACTCCCAGTGCATTTTGTTACTATCAATTAGTAAGCTCAGTTTATATCTTCTTACAGTTAGAACAATACAGTCACGTAACTACATTCCTAACACCCATCATGAGATATGGCTCTCTGTTCATCATATGTCTTCAATAAAAGTTGGCAAATTTTTCTAGTTGATGTCTGTTCCTAGCGCTTTGTTGAGTATGCTGTTACACAGTATGAGACATGACATCCAATTAAAGTTAAACTCATATTGTGTTAATAACAGATGCAAATTTTGCAGTCTAATACAAGCTAGAAAAGAAAATTATAATTATTGAACGAATTGAAGAGAAATGGTTCGGTCGCGAGAAAAGAGAGAATTCTGAGATGATTTTAGAGGGAAATGTTGAAGGCAGGAGGAGAAGAGAACACCATAAAAATAATGGATGAATGGTACTGGAAGAGTATGAACAGGAGGGAACAAAAGATGTTGCTGAATACATAAATTTGTGGAAGGAAGGTTTCTTTGGGTTGAAGAAAAAAATTAAATACTGTAGGAAAATTCTTTAAAAAAGAGGAGAAAGTGAATCTCCTGTAACAAGTAAAAATAGTAGGAAAATCCACAATCTCTGAAACTAAACTAATCAAGAAAGGACTTTACAATTAGCATCCAAACTTAACTCCGAGGATGGTTCAAAAAAAAAAAAAAAAAAAAAAAAAACTGAGAGAAGGAATACAGTAGCATTACCTTACATAAACCTTTAACATTTATGCACCCTTATTTACAGGCAACCTACTGCCAACCCTGACTGTAAAACAGAGAGAACTGTAAAGTGTTTAGAAACTCTCCTCTTCATGCGCAAAGAAGCTGTTACTGTTATATTATTATGACAAACAGCCCATTGATCCAAAAGAAGGGTCGGAAATACAACAAGAATAATTAAAACAAATTGTAAGATTAAAAAGTTTTAAAAAAATCTTTCATTCAGCGATTATGGGGGAGTTAAAATAAGAGCCATACCACATTGCATTTTTTGCCTCATCACTCACCGTTAACTTCTGAATAAACATCCGCAAAAGCAAGATTTGCACTATTTGCCTCCTCGCACTGTAGATTACTCCCTGTAACGTCACCATTTCTTTCACTGCTGGCTACAAAGAACATTCAGAATAATGAAACCGCCACGTGTGACAGAGGTTGTTAAGACGCGGACTTGTGATCGGGAGGTCTCTGGTTCGATTCCCTGCGGGGTTTTTTCCAGGTTTGGCTCAGTCCTCATAAATGGAAATGCCGGTGAGGTACCGTAAACTTTGGCTTGGAACGCTTCCGTCCTTCCTTAAAAAAAAAATCCTTTCACAGTTTATGATTTCATTTCATATATCATCAGTGTCCATTGTCTGTGATGCCTCAGTAGTTAAAACAGGTCAAATACTATCAAAAATAAATAAAATAGTAATCCGCATTTTTCTGCAACAAAACAACATTTTTAGGGGAGAATGAAGTGCAGCATTCTGTGGGCTGCTGTTGTTTGAGAAAGAAAACCTTTAGTTGGATATTGGCTGCCTTATCATTTAAACTTTCTGATCCTTAAATTCTATACAAAACTCAAACATGTAAAACCTGCATATAAGATGTGCTGCTGATTACAGACATGTAAACTTGCAAGGTAATTTTTCGAATATTTTTGAAATTTTAGATCATTTGTATTGCATTTTAGGGGCAATGTGCTTTCGTTTTAAATAAACTTATCTGTTTTAATACTAAACAGAAAAATCAAATTGTGTTTTTCGCTTTCTTCTTAGGTGACATATTAATAACAATAATTATGAACAGAAGTCGCAAGCACGTTCATCGGCACTATGATATCACCGAACAGTTGATATTTTTGGGTGAAATTTCATTAAGCAATGGGCATCTCAGTAGCAACATGCATTTACCGGAAGAGCGCGCACAAGTAATTGAAGCACAAGAATATTTTTGACAACAGCCTAGGGGTCCCAGATGTGCCGATTTTGAAACATTTGTCCCGTGTTCCGCCTAAATGTTTAACAGGACCCGTGTCTCTACCGCTCGTTAGTGTTGGTTTTCTATATCTTATTTTGCTTTGATTTCATGAGCTGACTTGAAACTCGGCACCTCTTTGTAATCTTTTTTATTATTGCTGTATTACGTCACGCCCGTTTAGGAATGTGAGTCCATGAAGTAAAGAGAACTTAATAAATGTAAAAATATATGGAAATGAGTGTTAGAAAATATAATACGTTAATTTAACTTTCCGGTTTATTTTTTAACTACTTATTGGCAACGATGAGTCTGACTCCTAATTATAACACAGCATAAGAGACCGTAGGGAAGGCTTGGGTATTTCGCAAGATCAAATTCTCAGTGCGCATGTCACGAAATTTACTGTTACTACCTGTATTTTCCTACACATAAATAAAGGGATAGCATAATTGCATACAAATCGAAAATATATATTGCTATATTTTTAATAAATTAAACAGCTACCAGAAATATGTAAATCATCGAAATCGACAAAATAATTATTACAAAATATAAGCCTGTCGCCGGTAAATTAAGTCACCGGGTTGGTGGCGGTTCGCGATTAGATTAGCACTACTCACTCTTGTAAATTAAAGCTTGCGATAATTTCTTGTTGGACTACGAAAATAATACACATTTTCATGCTGAATGGATTCCTCTGGATAATTCTTCATAACTAACCCTAAAAGTTCATACTTCTCTCACTGCTGGGAAACGTTTAAAATATCGAAAAGTGTTTAACCGAATAGAAGTAAATTCTGGTATAAAAACAAATCGTTACAAACACAGAAAACGTAATTGCACAATGAAATTTGTTCTTGGAAAATGGTTTATTTTATGTGAGAAAATCACCCATATCTTAAGTGACGTTCTTTCCTTATCCCATTCGATTAACGAGTAATGGATATCTTATCGTAAAGCTACTATAAACCGGAAAAAAGATATATATTTCTCAGAGATCAATCATTTATATAATTATAAAACTAAGTTATGCTCTCCAACTGCTTAATCTAGTTTTTTATATCAAAAACGTTATGCTTTCTCAGCTAAATATAGGCGAAAAAATTAAGTAATAATAGTAATGCTTAAAAATACTGGACTGTCAATGAAACCATCAATAAACAAACAAAATCGAAAAAAAAAAAAACAATAAAAAACACGATTCACCTACCTAAATTAATGTGGTGTTCTACACAATTACCTTATATTTTAGAGCGAAACGCTGAAATCGTAAATATGTTTTGATTAGAAAGTATATATGCATTACAGTTATTTTTTTAATTAGTGAATCTACAACTTCTACATTTAACTTTAGCTGCGGCGATAGCAGCGACATCAGATGGATTATTGAGAAGTAATCCACTCCACACGGATTTAGGAGCAATAACATCAAAAGTGCCCACACAAGCACTGTTGATCTGTGCTGTTAATTTGGTTTATTTTTGGACGATCTTTAACATCTCAGATCATCAGCGTTCCATTCAATCCAGGGCATGAAACGGCCGGTAAATGTTGCTCGGAAGTCTCTTATTTCAGGCTTCAGGCTCTTTTTCGTGCCGTAAATCTACAACACGGCTTTACTTCCCTTCCGAAGGAAGTCATACTTAGGATTTTTACACCCAAAAAATGCATCTATCCTGATCGAATTGAACCCGCGATCTTGGGTTTAGAAGGTAAGTATGTTACCACTAAACCACCAGGACCGACTGTGATTGAAGGAAGGCAAGCCATTATATGCTGCCGGATTCTTTGTTTATTGAAAGCGTGCGTTTTAAAACATCTAAAGCTGCAATTACAATAAACTACCATTTCAGAAACTATAATTGTGGGATTTTCTTTTGTTTTATTTTTACTTTCTCTCGATATATCATACGATTTTGACAACAGTTTACAGAGCCTAGGAGAGGCGGCATCCTTGACTTCTAGCAGTAGTGCAGCTGAAAATGTCATTCAAAGAGCGAATAGACCTAATTATGTCTTAATTTTAAACACTTTAAAGTGTCCAGCTTTTTTATTTCAAATTTTGAAACTCCTATTGCCTGTAACTGCATTTAAAGACAAACCACGTAACTACCACGGGATACAATCTGAAACAAGAATTATTTCCTAAGCAAAGAGCATCTTTATGGTCATCGATTGCCATAATGGTTGCAGTGAGCCTATAAGTACAGAATATACTTATATATTCAGCACGTTATCTGTAAACAATATTAGTTATAAAGAAACATTATTTTCAAGCGTAGAGCCCCCCTGCGCATTAACGGATATCTCAGTTATTGTAGCGTATCTTTGCGGCTTTTTAGTGATAAGTAAAAAGTTAGAAAGTAAAGCTATTGGTGAGAATTTGGGGAGGAAGTGCTTTCAACTGATGGTAACTTTCGTTTGTCAACATTTGTGAGGTTATAAATATTTTATGTTTGCTGCCATGTGTTTGCAATGCTGAGGAATGATGTCGATTTTAAGCTGCTCTTTTTACTGTTTTACAAAACGTATGATGTAGTCTTATTTTTAGTTTATTTTAATGCACTTCAGGCTATTATATGAATTTTTAGTAATTTTTAGATCATCAAAATCGGGGCCTAATTATCATTTTAGACGAAAATTGATTTCATATTTACGCTTTCCGTGTGCGTTTTTGAACCTTTGACTGTCTAATGTTGTCTCAAATAATCAGTGCGCAGTCGTAATTGCTTTCTGGTCTCTACGGAACACCTGGCAGCCAATCACAGCGAAGGAAGTTCCAACATTCCAGAGCGAGAAAATTCAATTTCGCCGTTCTGCAGCGCTTGCTCGTACAGTTAAACACTTCACACTTTGCGTCCGACCTAGTAATTTGATTTACGAACGCTGGACGGACGCTGTTTTCTCTGACCTGTTATTTTTGGTCCCTTGATTAGACAGCACATAGATTCAGAGGAATAACGACCTAAACACCATGTCGGCATATGCAGCACTTGATATGCTCACGTAGAACTGATTGTTAGGTTTTAATTTGAACTATATTGTAGGGTGGATGATGATGTAGGCCTTACTTCCGACACTATATGATCTGTGTTCTCTCTAGACCAGCAGGGGAAAGACTCGCGCACATGAGCAATCACGCGAAATGTGTTACCCGTAAGGACTGTTTGCGTTTTTGTGCCAAGGACGAGATAAGTGCAACCAATCACCAGAGCCCGGATGTTAGGCAAATGCCTTTTCTATCTGGGAAGACATATTTAAAAGTAGGATGGAAAGGAACATGTTTCCGTACATTCGGGGTCGGTAAGGCCAGTTATTTTGCCATTGTTGTTTATTTTAAGGACCATTAAGGATTTTTCTGCAATTATTTACACATTTTAAAAAAACACACAAATCATGTCAATAAATCAAGATGAAAAATGTTTTAAAAATTAAATGAAAGACATGCTCAACTTACAGACATATCTATTGAGAATCTTTTATAAATTTCTTTCCAATCAGTCAAAAACTTTCTCCCCATCCATTCACTGAAGCTTTTTAAATAGCAGAACCTGCATTAGTGAAAGAGACGCAAGGTTACCACAGGCATACGAATACCAGGAAAGAGAGAGGATGAGGGAAGTACTGTAGTTTTGCATAGTACTGGCGAATGGCCTTGTATCGATCTGCGCGAGACAATTCTAGGAAATTTATGGTAACGGTAACTTCTTAGCTGCACAAATGGCTCAAAAAATTTCAAACGAGAAATATGAGAGTGGTACTGCTTACAATAAACCGCCCCAACAATGTGTTCAGTACGGAAATAAGAGAGATACCAACCCGATTCTCCTATAAACGCATAAACAGAAAATGAACTCGATCAGAAACCACTACCCATCTTTTGTTCGTTCGCCAGGACTATTCAAAACGACTTTACTTTGTCTTTATCAACATTTCCATAATGCCCCGAAAGAGAATATTCTGCTATAACTGGTATGAGTCCTTCGAAAATAACTTGTATTAAATATACTCCAATCACTTGAGCGGAAGTAGAACGTTCTTTTTCCATGATGAAAATGCTCTCTCTCACAAGCGGCTGACTATGACAGTTCATACCTTGAAAAAACATCTTGTTGCTGCTTCTAACTAAGAAAAGCAAGCTTAAATACTTAAATTATGTGACAAAGAAATTATTAAGTATCTTAAATACCCATTTTCATTAATAATGAGTAATATTACTCTTTGTTTTCACTTTTAATAAATTCCTATGTTCAGTATTTTAAGTGTCTTTTTGCCTGCCTATTTTAACCAAAATAAATGCTTAAACTTCCGGCCTTTGTTCCCAACAATGATGTCTTTGTACTTATTTGTAGTGAACAAACCACAACGGCGTTTTAAATTGTGTTTTATAAACATTCTGTGCTTCTTGCATACATATACTGGATATCTTCACATTCTGCATCTCTAAAAAGGAATATAGTTATTCCTTTATGTTTTTCTTCTGCCATGTTCACCCTGCTTGGTTTTATACACTGCCAGGCATTTCCGCACGCACCAATTGCCACTAGTGCAAGGAAGTGAACATAAAATATACACTGATTCGCTATATTCTCCAGCTTAGTGAACATTATTCCGTACCATTAGCCAGTGTTTGTTTAAGTTAGAAGCATGTGACTAGTACACACTCTTATTCTTTATGCTATAATTTGTTCAGTATTTTAACCACCTTAACTTGAATTAAATTATAGTAATATACAATCTCGATTTTACCGTAATTCTCCACAGGTTGTGTTTATACAGGCTAATTAATTTTTACGCGGAATGGGGAGACAAAGATAAATTATTATAGTAATTATATTTAATAAAAAGTGGCATTTCTGTCTAAAACTGCTACAAACTTACAATAATAATAAAAATGCCACCATAAACAATCAAATCTATAAAGCCCTCAATCAACAGAAACTATCTTCTTGTATAAAATCACCAGAAGATTCTGAAAATGTACCGGTCCTCCAATTTAACAACCATTTGCACAGGCGGCCGTTGTCCTATAGAGACAGAGATGCATTACAGAAACGAGGCTCTTCCACGGGTGGTTAAACAGTCTCTGTAGTTTATTATAAACGAATAGAGAGAGATATGAACAAAAAAGGTATAGAAAGGAGTAAATTGTTCTACAGTCTGAGAAAAAAAAATCATATTTTTTTTGTAAGAGTTTAGAGAAATGGATGAATTGGGGAAGCAAATAAGTCCGGAATTTTGTGTGATGTTAATTATCTGGTATTAACCTTTTCAGGTAAGGAAAAAAAAAAAAAAAACAAAACAGAAAAACAAAAAAACATACCCAGGCAACGTGTTCTTACCGAGGTTCGAAACTGTTGTTGATTTATTTTATTTACGGAGGCTCTTTAACATCTCAGATCATTATCGTCCCATTTAATTCAGGGCGTAAAACGGCCGATAAATTTTGCTCAGAGAACTTTCCTTTCAGGCTTGAGGTTCTTTTACATGCCGTAAATGTAAGACACGGGATCCATGGCCTTACTTCCATTCCGAAGGAAGCCATACTTAGGGTTTTTACGCCCGAAAAAATCCATCGATCTGGCCGGGATTGAGCCCACGATCTCCGGTTTAGGAGGCAAGTATCGTTACCATTAGACCATCAGGACGGGTCTCGGGTGCTTCACTTACAAGCAGATGCAGAACCGCGGCGGCGTACATTCTAATTATTTTACATATAAATTATATTTAAAGGTATATATCTCTGGCAATGGCATAGCACTAACTCCATTTGTATACTTTTAACTACGTAGTAGTTGTTAACATAATGAGGTCATAATTTTCGTTTTAACTGAACAATAGCTTCAAGATTGGCTGCAAAGACCCTCATTTTCTCTTAAAATACAATATTTTATGTTAATTTCATAATCGAAACAGTATTCATAATATAAATACCAATTAGTCAGACCTAAAAATTATTTTGTTGCTATATCTATGATGCCACAACTTTTCCAACAATGATCTAAAAAGGGTAACGGATTCGTAACACATTCTTTCAAAAGTTCATAGTTAATTTATTCAAGAAAACAAAAGGCCCCTTTTAATTGTATTGAAATTATTCATTACTTTTAAAAAGTAATGCATAAAACTCTAAAATGTATTACAGTTTTATGTAAAAAACGAAATCCTGCATCATAAATAAAAACAGATTAAAATAATATTTAAATTAAAACTGCAAAGATAAAAATATCTTTAGTAAAAAGTGTTTTAAATTTCCTCCAAAAGTCAGCAGGTGTTTGAACTTCATTCCTTCAGTGACAATTAATTTTAGTTGTGGCATTTTAGTGCCAATTAAACTACAATTTTCATACACAGGTAACTCAACTGTACTACACACTTAACCATAACTTTTAAGAAAAGGTTATATAGGTTATAAAATATATTGTATTCAGCGCGTTAAATTCTCGCAAGCTGAATACTATGTTGCCACTTTGTGTTTCTTGATCAACAGACCGGATGGGAGGAGCGGATGCAAAGCCATAACAGAAAAACAGTCATTACTATGCAATTTAACTTTCGCTTCGTTTACAGACAGTTTAGATTATACTAAAATGCACACAGGGGATGGAAAATGCAAAAGTGTTTGCTCTAGAGAAATTTAAATGGAAAAGTTGGCTGAAAAAATCTGAAAAAATCGTATTTGATATTATGGAGACAAAATGTATCATCTAAAATGCAGATAGATAGCATTTTTGGTCAAGATGTAAACATTTACTCACTACTTAGGAATATTTATAAGTTAGGAAGGTTTGCAACGGGGTCCACCCAGCCTCGTGAGGACAATTGAGAAGCTGCCTGATGGAGAGGTGGCGTTCTTCGATTTAGAAGCCGCATGATAGGCGCCGGCGGGATGCAGGCATGCTGATCATTCCCCCCCCCCCCCGCAATACTGCCGTCTATCAATGAAGTCGTAAGACGAAGGTAGAGGATGCAGAGATTGCCGCGGTAGGCCAAGACTCACCCCGGGCTGTAGCGCCAAATGAGAAAAGAAGACGAAGTTGTTACTATTTGGGAAAATAATATTTCTTAAAGAAGTCCATCTCTTCAAACACAACCCCGAGTTTCCTTTTGCTCCTTTGCAGTCACCCATTGAAGTACATAGCAAATTCCTTTCTGTATTATGAGAAGAAATTTAGCATGAATCGAAATACTTCAAGGTTCATTGAAGGATGATAACAGCATCAGTGAACTATGAAAAATCGCCATGTCCAATTCTTTTCAAATTTTAGGATACATTGCTTACACAAAACTATGAACTTTAACATTGTATCTTGAATTCTTTATTTTTAAAAAAAAATTATGATTTTTATAAGCTTACGTAAAAATACTTCTTGGAACACATTTTCTAACCAAAGTCATTTAAAAATTTACAATTAATTCACGACATATATGGTTAAGAAGTTACCCAGTTTCGTTTTTGTATGTTATATTCTTTGGAAGGAAAAAAATCTTAAAAATCATAAAAACCAATTTCAGAAAATTTGGCTGAAATTGCGAATTCTGATTGGAATATTTTTTTTTAAATTAAGATACAGTAAAGTCAATCTCTTCAAACATAACCCCAATTTTCCTTTTCCTTCTATTCATATCTATAAATATAAGGTTCCTTTACCCTCTGTGGGAACTGGAAACATGCATGAATCTGCCGATGAAACAGTTAAGGAGGTGCTAAACTAAACATTTTATCATTGTTACTAGATATTAACAACATTTTGGAAAATGTTTGGAAAAAAAAAACAATGGCTATAAAAATATGCAAAATTGGGAGGGTGTAGAAAGAATGTAATTTTGAGCATGTTAGCATCAGTGGCAATTCTCTCTTTGCAACATTCTGTGATGTTGAAAGGTCAGTCATTTTCGCAGTAAATGGCGTTGCCCTCAGAAAATCGGTATGCATTCTTGATGCACATATGGAATTTACTTTTGTTGTTCACTGCATTTCTGAGGGAACCATTTGGAGCTAACGTTCAACAGTGATTAGTGAGTACCTACAAACTTACTACATTTATAAACTTATAATTAGAAAGTGGATTCTTATGTAACGAAGAAAAAATTTCAGCATTAAGATAAATAATGAAATAGGTCATCAGGTGAAATAAGGAAATATTTAAATTTTGACTAATGCTTTCTTTCTGTTTTAGTATATAAAGCATGTTTTAAATATTTACTGTATAAAACTGCATGCTTCTAAAAAAATTATAATTTTATTATATTAAAATACGCATCTTTTAAGCTTTTTGCCACACAAAAACCACTCCTAACATGACTCCAGATTCTCTAAAGCATGTAATATATAAAAGTTTGATTTACCTAGCGAGTGAACAGCACGAGGCGTTTATGGTAAAGATTTATGACCTCGTGAGCACGACATTGAGCACATTCACACCTTACCTTTACGTCGCTGCACTTGCCTTGCAAGGAACGCTGGGGACTTTTCTCTACAAATCTTAGATACTTCCGCGTTATTAACATTCACTTTCCTGTACATTTAATTGTAAGATAAATACACAGAACAACACCCGCTTAATTGGCATGAATACGTGTGTGTTAATCACATTCCTTATGCACAAAAAAGAAATAACACCAGATTCCTTCCACTGTTCACAGAAGTAATTTTGCAATATAGATACACAAGATAGCAATTATATTGCATTAAAGCTATTCATGAGAAACGTTTCCGCAAGTTTTGATTAAATAATTGGTAAAATAACTAAAACGTTGTGTTTAAAATGGTATTATGAATATATAACGTGAATTACATAGAAATATACAGAAATTTATTTCTCGCCTGCATACGCAGCTGGTTGGCGACACTCTTGATGGCTACGCTCCCCTCACATTTCTACTTTGTTCGATATTATCGTGCACACCATATTAATTTTATTTCGTAATAAGTGCTATTATAGAAGCTGTTTGCAGTGATGTCTATCTGCAGGCACACTTCTGACATCTTTTAATAAAATTTGCAATCATTCGCAAAAGTTCTGCTTCCGCAATCTTGACATGTTCTTTAAATTCCTCTGCACTATAGGGATTATTCCTGAAGACTATATTTATCCTTGTTCTATTGGTAACACTTCAATAGAGTAAAATTTACTTCACTGACAATTAATACTACTGGCATATACTTTATATTAACACTAAGAATGAAAAGAATGTCTGCACTCGTAACACCAAACTGTGACTGACTCTTCATGTGTTTCATTACGAAAAATGTATGTTATTATGGCATGGTCTTGACCTTAAGCCCGCTGCGCTAAGCTTTTCCTTCTTATAAAGTATTTTTGGAAAACTTTCTGGTACATACTAATGAAACTTGGTACACATTTTCACAGTGACTTCTGCTGGAATTTTCTGTATTTTACATTGTTAATTCCAAGATTTGCGGATTTGAATTTAAAATTGCTATTAGCCTACCTGGAATAGATATATTAAAGCTTGTGAAATTTAAAGTAGCACATGTTTTGTGTGCAAGTTGGACAATAATTTGGGACCAAAATAATTCTGTGCCGCAATTTTAGTGACGCAATTAAAAAAAAAGATTAAATATGTATAGAGCTTTTAAGGCACAAGGGCCTCACAGTAGGTAATATTTGAAGAATTAACACCACAAATGTTTGTGTAATTACAGAAGGCTAAAATTCTTAATTTAAATTTTGAAAAGTTTTTCCTTGGCTGTTTATTTGGAACCAGGGTTACGCAAAAATAAAATCTACCAAGTCGCTAGATGCTTCCACGCCGCTTCAAGTGTCAAAATTAGTTCTATATTTATCACTCAATTTTGTTCTGTATAAACTCGGAACAATTTGAAATTGATTAAGTGAAAAATGTTTCTTACTAAGTTCTTTTAATGCTGTATTACATATATTCAGATATCTATTTATAATCGCGTTTTAAATTGCTGTATTCCTTCCGTGTGTTTTCTCTTGAAAATTTAATGTCAGTTTCTCTCTCCAAACAGTAACAAGTAAAGACACTAATTTACAGCACGTAAACAAAGTTTTACATGTCGATTTATCAATTTTTATAAAACGGGCTCACATATAAATCAAGAAATAAAGATAATCGCTTAAGCATACAGAAGGCATAGTCGTAAAACATATTTCCAAGTTATGGAATGCTTGACCTTTTTGGAAGGTTGAAGGGGAGAGAACAACAATAACCGGCATGCACCATGTTTTACTACCTGCATCCTCACTTAGGTCAATGTGGTCGTTATGAAATACAGGAGGCTATATAAGTGTAGGCTGGTTTCCGTTACAGCAGCGCACTTAAATGTTATCCACGGACTTGTTACTAAAAAGCTACACAAGGGAGCCATTTTAAGTTAAAAGAACGGATGGAGGAAAAAAAAAAAAAAAAAAAAATAATAATAATAATAATAATAATAAATACATAAATAAATAAACTTCGCTTATTGGTGCATTAATTTTCCAAATTAGAATATTAAATATTTACCTATCCTTAGTGAAGCATTAGAAAAAGAAATGAAAATAAGGAATTCAATTGTTTACAAATGTCTTGTGGTACATTTCGAATGTGCATGCATCTTCCGGAAAATGCAACCGAAGTTCATGATACATTTTATTTCACATATTAGATATTAATAGCACTGAACTCAAAAGAAGAGAGTAACAATATATACAAAGGAAGATCAGCTGTAGGAAAGTTAAATGGCATATTATAAGAGAAAAAGTCAAGGGAAAAAACTGGTAAATTGCTGTCAATCTACATACAATTTGAAGAACATTATATTCCTTGTAGATGACATATCCCAATTAGAGCACAATTAATGGCTGATAAAGAGAGACCATCCTTATCAGTAAGAAATAGAATCTTTAGTCAAACAAGAAATGTTGAAAAACCGTTAGATTACGTAAAATACAAGCAATGATTGGAATGTATGGACAGGAAGATAACTAAAGAGCAAATTTTACCAAGTTTTAACGTTTTACAACTGCAGGCTAATCCAACTGTAGATTTATTTATGGACGCTCCTTAAAAAAGAACTGTGGACTGCATTGATAAAATGGAAAAAAAGTGGAGAAATAGAATAAAATGTAGGGTATTTAAGCTTGTGTATATTAATTTACAAACATTTTTATTAATACAAGTTTCAATGTACTATGCCCAAACGATAACCTGAAAGAATTGAAATCAATTAATGGTCGGCGCCTAGAATTACCTGACATTCTGAAACAAAATTCCCGAAAAAACCATTACTTAGGCAAGCCAACACTACTGGGAGTCGACTGCGTGTCAACCAGGCTAAATGTCCGAGTCATGAAACGATGCAGATATCAATAATAAAGATAAGCGACTACGAAGATTAATAAAGCTAAATAATAATAATGACATAAGACCGTGTCCTCATTCCACAACGCAGTCGGAGTTGCTTTCATTAGTGGAAAGTGGTTATCTTCAGTTCCGCTGACGGTCAGTCGTATTTATCATGCCGACTATTTCTTGGATTTCTGTAGGGTCGGTCCTGATGATGTAGTGGTAACCATACTTGTCTCATGGACCCAAGAACGCGGGTTCAACCCCGGTCAGAGTCGATGGATTTTTTTCGGTCGTATATTTTAAGTATGGCTTTCTTCGGAGGGAAGTAAAGCCGTGGGTTCCATGTAGATTTACGGCACGTAAAAGTATCTCAAGCCTGAAAGAGGATGCCTCTGAGAAAAATTTGTCGGCCCTTTCACGCCCTAAATTGAATGGGACGCTGATGACCTAAGAGGTTACAGAGCGTCCTTAAATAAAAGCAAACCATTTCAGTAATGGGTGCATGTAAAGACTTTCTACGGTGTATCTGTGTATTCTGGAGTATTCCGGGAGTGATAGTTACACTATAACAAAGAGAAGTTATTGCTAATGTGCAAAAGAAATTGTATAAATACCATAGGAAAGAATTTCATGTTGAATTTACAAGAATAACGTTTGGGAAGTGCAATTTTCAGATTCAAATTTAGAGCCCAAAGCGCTTTCATTGACAAGAAACCAAGACCAAAAAGAGACTTTTAAAAGATGAGAAGCTTAATGAAATTTCTCCTAGTAAAAATTTTAACGGATAAGCACAGAAAATTGGTGTATCTCGGCAGTGCGTATAAAGCCACTTAGCCGCTGGATCTATATGCATATAAAATTACGGATGGACTGAAATGAAATATCCGAAAGGCAGTTTACAACATTCGGAAAGGCGAACTGCGACGAGCATCCCAAAATCTTTTAAAAATATTTAAGCATCTCTCACAACGGAGGGCAGGCCTTTCGAGCATCTCCTATAATTGTGAATGCAATATGAATGACTATTTATTACTAAAAATAAAGAAAAAAGTGTACGCTATGAGTTTCGACTACATCACATAATTTTCTTCGGTAGGGGGAGAGGCAATTACGTATCAACTATACTTCGGCAACATCGATTTCTGATTGCGTAGCGGAATGAGGAACCTATATAATAAAACAGAAACTGCAAAAACTATCCTTAATAAGGTTGGCAATTCACACTCAAAAATTCGAACTGAATAATAAACAAATTAAGATTACTACAGAAGACAATAAAACGTACTATGGACCAATAATATGAGGGATAAGTCATAAGTAATGACAACTATTTGTATTTTCTCGTGAACAATGAACAACACGAAAAATCTATGATATACTATTGAAGTACATAGAATGTACTTTCAAATTAACCCACCAGATGGTGTATGTGAACTGAGCTGGTGTCTCAGCACGCCACAAAGTTCAGTTGGTAAGAGACAATGGTCAGGAATAGAGGTCACGTGCATATGTGAAAATAACATTTCTTCACGGCATGAATGCATAGCTACGGGAAGCACTGGGTGCGCGTGCCATGCCCAGTCGAACAGTGGTGAGGTGGACAAAGGCCTTCACATGATTGGCAACATACCGTGATTGTACTTGGAGATTGCTTCGAAGGCTGCTAAACACCGTGGATTACCTAGGAGAGGATTTGCAACCCTGTGTAAGTAGTGGAATGTAACTTTTGTTCATGCCATAATAAACCAATATGTCCGGTTCTTCCCTGCGAGGACCAGTCTTCCGTTAGTGGCACTCAGTAGTAAATGCCATATACTTTCGATGGTATATCTTAAATTTTTCGTATTATCCCTTGTTAGCGAGAGAAAAAATAGCCATAAATGAAGACTTCCTTCACATCAAAAATAAAAAGATTTCTTTATTCCCAGAGCTTTCAGAGAGGACGGCAGGCAAATGACTCTTCTTTGAAAATTTGCATCACATGCCAAATTTAGTAATACATTATTCTTACAACGATTAATACAGACAAGAATTAAGATACCGTTCTGTATATTACAAAGTTAAACCCACTCCCTCTCGAAATGTGCAGAATTTCCAAGATATAGGGACAGACTTCACTGATCTTTTGTTTGTTACATATGTTCACATTTACCTACAAAGAGTGCAAAAAAGGGGATGAAAGACAACATATCCAAATTGCCAGATATGCAAAAAACTTAAAACGTCATCATAAATTAATTTTTTTTAAATGTACAATTTTAAGACAATTAGTTCTTTTTTTCTACCTTATTATTGTGGATTTTTTAATAGTGTTTAACTTCCGTTTTTACTACTGAGGTACCATAGGCGATGGACTATGATAATACATGAGACGAAATGATACATTGGGAAAGGATTTTTTAAGGAAGGAAACGTTCCAGTCCTAAGCTTAGGGTACCTCCCCAGCATTTCCTATTTATGAGGACTGAGGGAAACCGGGAAAAAACCTCAGTCAGAGAGGACGGTCCTTGTGGGATTCGAACCCGAGACCTCCTCTCACGAGTCCGCGCCTTAACGACCTCGGCTACCGTGGCGGTATTATGAATTTGAATGACTTGCTTATACCTACATCGCATGTCCAAACTACCTACTTGTAATGGTTTTATAGCCTCTTAGTGATAATTGATAAAGCAGCAAACTTCTTGAGAGTTCTTTAGTGCGTGCAAGTGAAGTGTGATTAATACCATCAATGGTCGCGCACGCGGCATATTCATTATGGGCGAGGGCACCATTAATTGCCGATTATTAATCCCGTTCAGTGACGGTAGTGAACTGAATATATACTATTTCGTCGACAATTCATAAAATTAAAAACATTCTCTTAAGCTGAAATCAGTTTAACGCACCAATGGGCAATTTACCTCTCGCCGCTTACAACGCGACATACAATTTTTCGTAAGAGGTAAGCTTCAAGTGATTGATTTAGAAAAGGATGTGGGGGAAAAATCAGAGATGAAATCAATGTTTGGTTACTGCACAGACTATGTACTGCCTTCAAAGAGAAAGGCGAGGAGAGCTGAGTGGTGGTGTGCGCCTTCTTCACGACAACGCAACTATGCACCCGGTTCTTGTTGCAAAGGAAGTTGTGAAGAAATGTGGCTTCAAGGTTATCGACCATTCACCCTACAGCCCAGATCTAGCTCCCAGTGACTATTTCCTCTTCTCAGAACTGAAGCAGGACCTTCGAGGAATGAAATTTAAGTTTAATGAAGAATGAAAGATGCTGTTTATGCCTATTTGCAGACAAGACTTTTGACTATTTTGGGAAGAGGGAATTGAAATGTTAATTCAAAGATGTGAGAAGTGTATTGCAATGAAGGGTAACTATATTGAAAAGTGGAATATAGTTTTTGTCTTTATCACACAAAATGGTTAGGCTGGAAACTACTCTTATACGAGGCATAATACACTTTATGTATATTGTCGAATTAACAAAAGAACAACACAACACACGCCCGGGAACCTTTGCGCTATGACTACGTCTTGCTACTCCCTCCATTGCGCGGCAAACGAATGGGGGATCGCTTATAGGAAAAACCCCGCGCTGCTGCGAAAAATTAGTTGGTCATCGGTCCCGTGTCGTATATTTACGGCACAATAAAGAACCTCAAGCCTGAAAGAAAAGACCTCTGAGGAAAATTTGTCGGCCGTTTCACGCCCTGATTTGAATGGGACGCTGATGACTTGAGATGTTAAAGAGCGTCCGTAAATAAATCAAATCAACAAAATCAACCGTTGAAAGCTGTATGTAGTACAGCTCGTCTTCAACCTGAGAAAATGTTTTAGCTTCTAAGCTATAGCATCTATTACTTCTCTGAAGTAATGCAACTACTGTGTTCACCACTCAGTGCCATAGCATTCACTTAGTAACTTTATCTACGTCTTTCGATTTAGCTTTTGAAAATGGAACAAAATGCTTCATTGTGATTTTTTCCTTTCCCTTTCATTTACTAGCATATTTTTCTCTGAGCCTGATTTTTTGGACATTAGTTTTTTGATACGCACAGTTGAAAATGCGACTGAGCAGAATTTAACAGCCTCACTTACTGCATCTCTCCAATCAAGGACTGGAACTTCATCACAGAAATGCTTAACAGTTCTATATTGGCTAAAAATAGAAGCTGCCTTTACATTTAACCACTGACTTTTTATTTTACCCAGAACATCCAACAGAAAATAACCATTGGAGCTTTTACCTTCTAGATTGGCATGGTTTAAATGATAATTAGAACAGATGAAACCCCATGTAAAGGGTCTGTGTTATTACTTTGGGGAGGCTAAGGATGAACCCTGATAGTAAAATTATATTTCAATAGTGTTTAACGCCCGTTTGTACTACAGAGGCATCTTAGGGGGGATATTGATGATACAGAGAAGAAATGATAAATTAAGAAATTATTTTTTTCTTAAAGGAAGAAAGTGTTACAGACATAAGTTTAGGATATCTCTCGGGCATTTGTCATTTTTAGGAATGAGGAAAACCTGGAAAAAAAAGTTAGGGAGGACTGTTCTGGCGGGAATTGAACCGCAAGACTTCTCGCTAACGAGTCCGCGCCTCGACCTTACCACCCGTGACTGTAAATAATATGCTGTTTGATTCAGAGAGCTTAGACAACAGCAACTTCTTTTACCAGCTGAAAGTTAAAACCAATTCTGATGCAACATTTTTTTTAAAATACGAAAGGGACATAGCCAATGATTGTAAAGCATGTTAAAAATACTTATTTTATAAACAGACTACAAGAAAACATCTTAATTGTACAGGTAGCTTACTTGGATGTTTTGTTTTTCCATTTTGTTCAATTTTAAACGTTTATGGATATTTTCTAATACGTAATAAGCTATGCTTATGTATACATACAGTTCAAAGAACTTTTAATGCAAATCACAAGTACAGCAGTGCGCTTCTTACAAACACAATATTGTTGCAGCCTCCGGTATATAGCTCGTTTTTTTACACTATTCTCTTCGGTTAACTTCACGAGGTTGGACACTAGAGTCACGCTCCTGATTTCAGTTCCGATGGCCAGGGAGAAGAAGTGTACATCTTGACTCGCTCACATCCCTCGATAAACTGTCGCTTCTTGCATTGCAGCTATACGTATGCGCGGAGCTTGGCTTTTCCTATGGTTCACACATGCCAACGAGTGTGTTGACTTCAAGAACACTTTACTGTTACAATAATGATGGTTTTCACTATTAGTATTTTAATTATTACGCCCCATTATTAACACAATGAAAGTAAGTGCAGGGAACTCGTTATAGTTTGGGCACTCTTTGGCGCCTTGTAACACATAGCCAAAAACAGTCAAAAGAAATACTCAAAAGTGTCGATGAATTTTACCATATTTTATCACATATTCTTTTCTCAACATAAACTATTATTGATATTTGTGTTTGGATTGCATGGATTCTTCAAAATATTCATTATATGCATTGAATTGTTGCATTAACATATACATGAATTACAAAGTTTTGAAACAGACTATTCAGTGGATTTTACAAGTTTTGAAAAACATCCTTTACAAGGTTATTAAATTAAGTGCTATAAGCGATATTATATATATTCTGTATTAGTTCTGAAGGCTGTATGTATGCTAACTCAATTTTTTTTTTCATGTTTTGGATAAGACAAATTTTGTATTTCAACGCCTCAACTAATAATAAATGGGGAAAAAAAAAAAAAAAAACGAGACTAATTCTTATAAAATTAAAACAAAAACAATTTTAAAAATGAAAATTAAATAATGTACGACAAGAGGTCATCTCCACGTAGTGGATTTAGAAAACAATATACTTTGAAATAGGTACCTTTGTTTTGAATCTCTTAATATAGTTTTTGCAATAAAATAACGAAACATGATCACGAGCTGCTACTACCTGCTTGACGTCTAAATGATGAAATGTTGAAGGATGAATCACCAAGCGCATGCGTCTACATGTAGTGTAGTGTGCAGAAACCAGTCTAAAAATCGCAGTTGTATGAGGTGTGTATGTATATTTTACGACAGAAATGCCTGACAGTGCAACTAACTTATCAAGTGCCTATGCATGTAACTAACACACGCGCAACCGATCAGCGGGGATGTTACGAAAGAATATGTTGAGCGATCTTATCTTGTAAATGCACAAACTGCAGCAGAGAAGACAGCGGTCAGCTCAGTTGGTAGCCCTGTGCAACATATTTATGACCACATAGACAGGCATGTAGTAGTGGTAGCAGGAATGCCAACACACGAGGCTGCATCTTAAATTTACCGCTGCAATGACAAAAGATGAGTGATAACCATGAAAAGCTATCTATGCTAATGCTGTGCTAGAAGAATAGACAATAGAAAGCTGCGCATTGCATACGAATTTCGATACAATGACCTTTGAATACGAGTTCTTTCTTAGCGTGAGCTCTGACCCGAAACTGTGTGACTGGTTTAAAAGAACGCCCCTTCCCAAATGAGAATAAGCTAATTTACGTTCTTAGGTTCTTTATATGACGTGCTTTCAAAAAGTTTCAACATTAGGCCTATAGCACGCAGCTGCCGTGAGATTTAACCTTCGTTAGTCTTTAATCTGTGAATTTCTAATATTTTTATGCTTATGCTCGAGCAGATTTGCAATTTCATTATATACTAATAGGTCCTGGTTGTGTAGTAGTAACCATACTTGCCGTCTAAATCCAAGATCGCGGGTTCAAACCCGGCCAGGACTGATACACTTTTTCGGGCGTAAAAATCCTACGTATGACTTCTTTCGGAAGGGAAGTAAAGCCCTGGGTCCCATTTCGTAGATTTACGGCACGAAAAAGAACCTCAAGTTTGAAAGAAGAGGCCTCTGAGCAAAATTTGTGGGCTGTTTAACGCCCTGAATTGAATGGGACGCTGATGACCTGAGATGTTAAAGAGCGTCCGTAAATAAACAAATAAAAATCCCTATGGGCTGCAAACTAGAACACGGCGTAAATTCGGACGGAGACATCTGAAATGATTCGGCGAAAATATGGCCACGAAACGAGTCTTGAAAGGCATTTCATTGCCACTCCCACTTCCAGAATGGCAGAATATCGCTGGAAGAAGAGAAAGACGACAAACATTCAGGATATTGCCAAACTAATAAATTATCACTGATTTACACAAATTTTGCTGTATGAAAACTGTTCATATTTTCTGATTCCTTACGACATCAAACCAGCCTTAGTTTGATTTCATCGGGCTACAGTTTTTCAGAAATTGAAATTATAGAAAATAACAGTTTTTATTATTTTTTTCACTGAGCAAACACATGAAATAAATCTTCTAATTGATTTAAATAAGATAATAACTGGTACACTTTGTGAATGAGGCAGTAGGGCTAAATTAGAGCATTGGACCGGAAAAAATTGGCTACAAAGGAGCATTTTAGTTCCTGGAGAAAAAATGTGAAGGTGAACCGTTGGTTTCTCCTTCTAATATTCTTCAACCACTTCTAGGCCTGATGTGCAAATTGTTTCTGATCTGAATAAGGATAGTGATTGTTTCAACTTTCTTGTTACAAAGTTCTCACAGAAAACTGAAGCTAAGATAGCAGCAGGTATTCTCGATAGACCCCAGATTCCTGAGCTTATGCAGGATGAGATCTTTCCTCATTCGATGTCCGAGTTAGAGAAGTCAACATGGTTGGCATACAAAACAGTGACAGAAAAGTTTCTTGGTAACAACAGATCTGAGAACTATAAAGAAACTGTGGAGGAAAGGTTACAGTTCAGAAATCTAGAGTGTACCTGGAATGTTAAAAGACAGTTTCTTATCAATCATAATGATTACTTTCCTGTGAATCTTGATGCAATGAGTGAACAGCAAGGTGAGCGGTTTCATAAAGATATGAAAACAATGGAATACCGCTATTAAGGCCATTGGGATTTGTACAAGATGGCTGATTACTGATTACTGCTGGTATTTGAAAAGAGACATTATTGAAGGACCATATCACAGCTCCGAAAAAATGTAAGTTTCCTTCTACCAAACAGTGCAAAAAGTTTGGAAATTATTGACACGTGGCTCTCTTTTTTTCAATATGTTCTTTAATATTTAAGTTAAAATGAAATCTACAAAAACAGTTTTGTGTTAGTTATATGCCTTAAAACTTAATCATATTTCATCAATATTATAAACGCATTAATACATTTTATGTGGTTTTGTTTAAAATAGAATAAAACTGAAAACATATTTGAATTCAGAGCATTCATATTACATATATCCAGGTGGAAAAATAACAAAAGAATAAATACTTTTTGTAAACCAGTGTTATCATCTGTAGCAGGGTGTTCGGGGCAAAATACTTGAAATGTGGCGTGAGGGCAATTGAATGCTTCATCACAAGATATGCACCAGCTCACAGAGCGCTACTAACCAATGAGTTTCTAATGAAACATTTCCTCAGCAACCTTATTCGCCTGACTTAGCCCCCTGCGACTTCTACCTCTTCCAGAAGATGAAAGCCATAAAAGAAATTCAGCGCGAATCACAGAGATCACAACTTCCAAGCAATTTTCACAAAGTTCTATATAAAGGAACTTCTTGATAGCATCTTGTATATAATGGTCAATTTAAGACCAAGCAATTTGGATTGGTGACTTGTTGCATATCTAAAAAAATTAAAGGAAGAAGACATGAAACCTACCGTAGCTAGGAGGTTAGGTACAGTCAATACGATGAGCCCAGGGTCGATTTTCTTGAGTTTTCTCTCGCTATAATAGAAAAAAAAAAAAAAATAACACTGCCAGGTAATTACAAGCGCTGGTGAAATCTATGCTATTTTGCGCTTATTGTTTCTGGTCCTATGATGTCAGAGAGCCAAATAAATTCTGTCAGTCATAGCAGCCGAAACGGCAGAAATGTAGCTTCATCAAATATAAAACTCTATATTATTATTATTATTATTATTAGTAGTATTATTATTATTATTATTATTATTATAACGTTCCATTATGTAAAATGCTGTAACTCTAATAAATCAATGAAAACTTTAAAAATTATTTAAAATAATACTCTATATATTTACATTTTAAATGCAACGTCCATTAACGCGCAATTATTTATTTTTTAAATAAACTGTTTTGTGTCTTTCCATTAAACTCGTTTTCCTTTTCATTTTTTTGGAATTACCAGATTAGCTAATTAGACTCACGATATGAACTTTTTTAAAAACACGTTTTTTGTTTTAAAATATGAAAGTTCCGCAATTTAAAGAAAAATATAAAAATTTACTATAATGTTTTGAAATAACAGGACCAAAAAATTTGTTCAACAAGGCCAAGTTACCTACATAAACAAGATATCTACATGTGCCATAACATAGCGAAAATGTACCTAGCTAATGAGGTTGAGACTAGAGCGGTTGCTTGTTAATTTAATGTGTTACAACCACAGAAACCTCTCTCTCTCTCTGGAAAGAGGAAACAGCTTCTATTTCCAAATTCTACACTGTAAGAATATTATTGCGCTACCGATAATGCTCATGCAAGTAACTGACTATAGAAAATTATAAACTAATCGTATGTAACATACAGAATGTTTTCCTGTAACAGGCGAATTTAATAATAATATATAGCTGCTGGCTGCTTTAAATAACCCGGGCTTTCTTAAGATTTGTGCCGTTTATCTGAAATCTAAATCCAAAGTTATTCCTTGAAAATTACACCCTTGCGTTCTCTGTGTAAAGCTTCCTACATGCGAGAACACTACGCATAACACATTGCAATGTCTCATTGGAGATCAGTGAATCTGTCCACGAATTTTAGACTTCGATAGATTAATGTCGTGAGGATGACATTACCAGAAAACCCCATGAAAAGAAACCAGTTGCAGAAAGATCAAGAAAAAGAATTCTCCGTTCCTGGAAATAATATGCTTTCGAAACACCTCCCATACAACGACAACGGCCATTGCAGGCCGTGCTGGAACCCGTTGAGTATTCAATGGGAACTTCTCCAGTTCTCTAACCAAAAATGTTTGAAACATGTTAAAGTATCGGTACGAATTCACAGTAACAGTGTTACCATTGTTATCCAAAAGGAGAGGGGGATCCAAGATTCGTTTTGTAGACACCGTCACTTTTTCACTGTGTAATGGGAGTTGATGTAATAATCAAGAATTTTGCTTAGACTAGTATCTAAAGTTTTACTTGTTCACGCAGTCGTTCTAAGCAAGATATACAAAGGTTTTTCCAGAAAACGTTTATTTCTTTACACTTTGTCTACACTATTCAGCAAAGTAACTCTATTGTTCAAATCATAAGCTTTCACCTAATTTTATAGGTTGGAAATGTAAATCTTTAAAAAAATGTCCAGAGTAACAAACCCAGGTATTGGTGGCCTAGTGGCAACTCGTAAACTCAAGATCGCAGATTCAATCCCGGCCAGGATGGATGGATTTTTTGGGCGTAAAAATCTTAAGTATGACTTCCTTCGGAAGGAAAATAAAATCGTGGGTCCCCTGTCATATATTTACGGCACGTAATATAACCTCAAGCCTCTGAACAAAATTTATCGGCTGTTTCACGCTCTAAATGAATGGATGGAAGGGAAGTAAAGCCGTGGGTCTCGTGTCGTACATTTACGGCACAATAAAGAACCTCAAGCCTCACGCCCTGAATAGAATGGGACGCTGATGACCTGAGATGTTAAAGAGCGTCCGTAAATAACCTAATAAAAAATGAATGAATGGAACGCTGATAAGCTGAGATGCTAAACAGCGTCCGTAAATGAACCAAAGACCGCGCTGTAGGGAGTTCATTGCAGGTTTGATATTCTCTGGTTTTTGGAAAGTTCGACCTGGTCCTGAATGCCTCTTTCTTAGCGTTGAATATCCCAACCTAGGTCTTCATAGCGTGATCTTCCGGAGCCAGATTACGACGCTGAAATTGGTGATATCGCAACTCTCGTCTTGCAGCTTCGAAACAGTCGCCGATTTTGTAAAATAATTATATTTTAAAGGCAAGATGCTCATTCGATCTGTAATCCATGTTTAGTAAATGATACTGTTGTGGAAGCTCTGTATTTATAAAGAATATCATCAAACGCTCATTTGTAATCATTACCACGGAGTAAGACAAGTAAACGTGCTATGGCATTTATACATTAAGACACATGTGTTACAAAGAAGAGTATTTGATATTTGTGTTATTTTCATACTGCAAACGCAAATATATTTGATAGAAAGATCAAAATAATATTGAAAACTAATAAAAAAAACTAACATAAAATCAAGAAATTATAAAGAAAATTTCATATTACATTTTCACTGTTCTAAATGAAATTAACTAAATTTTGATAACTTAAAATTGATTATTATGCAACTAGTTATTAAAATATATTTAAATCTGTGATTAAATAGTGAAATAAGGGCTAGATTGGTTGAGATTAGGAATGAATGCTTAAGAGGAGATTTAAGAAATTTTATTTCCTATCCCAAGTTAATTCTCTGAACTTCTGTATAAGCTCACACGTTGCACACAATTAGATATAGATGTATGGATTTTTGACCGACGTAAAAACCTTTTTTATAATTCTTTTCTAATGAACTTCTAAGTTTGCAAACATTTAAATGCAAATGTTCCTTTTTTTTCTAAACTACTAATAATAGAAACTTTTTGTTTGTTTATTTTTAGATTAGGTCATTACCTAAATTATACTTGAATCTTAAAATTTAACAAATTTAACAGAAATATCAAAATTGCACAAAATTAGAAGCCAAATGGAAAAACAAAAACAATTTTTTGAAAAGATCTTAATAAAATTATAGAAATTACAAATAACGCACATATCTAAATGTATGCAAAGTTTCATTGCCCTAACTTAGGTCCTTCCAGAGAAAAAAGGTACATAAAGTTCAGAAAATTAACATGCCAAATATAAGTAATCTATGAAAGAAAACTTTGCAACGTGTGATGAATTGTATCAATATTAGGTACTGTATTTTGGAAATTGAACAGTCAAAATTTTGGAGTGAAGATTTTCTTTTACGAAAACGGATAAGTTATCGATGTACCTAAGATGCAGGGGAATTTTAAATTTAAGTTCAGATATAAATATAAAGAAGGCTTAGATAAAGTGGCTAAGAAATCTGGGCAGACTTAATGATAGTAATGATATTTAATTATACAAGCTAAGTATTATTGTATTAATGAATACTTGAATATTTTAATTACTTAATTTAAATATGTCCCTATTGCAAATACAATCACGGTGTTAAATGTAGAGGGACATGGAAAAAAAAAAAAAAAAAAAAAAAAAAGGAACTCCATAATTTCTTTGTACTGTATCTGTATTTGTGATTTATTATTAATAAATATTGTATTGTTATTAAAAATCAGATATAATGAATGTCTGTCTTTGAACAAATAAAAATTCCAGA
The DNA here is from genome assembly GCA_030762175.1 of Metallyticus violacea. Classification (NCBI taxonomy): domain Eukaryota; kingdom Metazoa; phylum Arthropoda; class Insecta; order Mantodea; family Metallyticidae; genus Metallyticus; species Metallyticus violacea. The sequence goes on along the minus strand of CM060840.1, from coordinate 67,208,589 downwards.
AGAGGTAAGATTGGCATTTCCTATTTTCCTCTACAGAATTTAGATATACCTACGTCACTTATAACACTAAAAGCAAAAAACTGAAAAAGAAACGCTTAAAATAATAATAATAATTAGTTTAGTACAAAATATTATTTTTTCGCCAAATATTATGCATTATTATAGCTTTGCTGAAGCTGCCTAATAAATAAATAATGAATAAAATTTATTCATTACAAAATATAAAAAAATATTCCTCCCATTGATCAACGGTGTAAAATATCACAATTTCCCCTCTCGGCAATCAAATAGTATCCAAGTTGGGTGTTACGCTCGAGGCAGAGGAGGTCAAACGGCAAATATCGGCATGTCTTGTCAAAGCCAACACATAAATGCAAAACGAGAAAGAAAAACACCCTCCCTCTCAACTCTTGCTCATGTAACCGTAGTTACTAGTAGAAAGCCCACATCGCTACCACTAATGCTGGATTTAATGGCGAATTTAATTCTCTCTCCGGCACATGAATCAAGTTTAATTACCTAGTTTGGTGGAGAGGGGGTGTTTTGGTGGGCGGACATCGCAACCTTATTGGCAGCGGGAAAAACAAGCATGGCGGCGCCCTCTCTTGCCGACGTTTCGTCAAACATCGTGCCCTCCCTCCTTCGTCTAAAGCATTGTTCCAGAAAAGACTATATCTGTCTTCTATCTGGAGTTTTCAAAGTACAGCTCTGTATCAGCGATCTGCAAGCACTAAGGTGCTAAGTATGGGCTAAAAGCGAGGGGAAACTGTTACATTTTAAATCCCAGGGTAATGGGAAGAATTATTTTTATTATAGAATGAATATAGTTAAATAAATGATATTATTGAAGGACATTACAATAAAAGTATTCAGAATTTTAAAAAATCGGTATTATTATTTAAGTGAAACATACTTTTACACACACTTTCTTAAATTCGTTCTAAGCAGTAGTTGTGAAAATGGATTCTTGCAGATAGTGGTAATATGTTTCGCAAGAATATACCCTGGCAATAGTGTTCCAGGCAGAGAAGGTCTGCTAACTTATTAAAAAGTTACAAGAGACAGGACATCTCACTAACAAGAAACATTTCCAAAACACTGTGTTCTTACGGAAGAAAAGTTAGATGAAATAGCGGAATGTTCTACGCAGATGCCGGCAACGTATTGCCACTGAGGGGCATCATTTTTAACATCTCTTATATCACAAATTAGTACTTATTATCAGTTTTAAATGAAGTATCATTTTATGCTTTCAGTAAAAATATGAACACTAAAATAAAAATATTAACTTTAAGCACAGCAACTCTTTTCTCAGCTTTTCCGATGGGGGTGGCTGCAGTGGACACTATGTGTTGTAAATATGTTACACAACTTGCATTATTAGAACATTTAAGGAAAATGCTATTGTTCCTTAGACAATTTTTACGTGTGTGTTTATAAATTAAATTTCAGGCATAAACTTACATTTGTTAATTTGTTTGGTAAAATGTCACGAGTTAGCAACCTGAAGACTATAGTACAAATGATGATATCTACAATGTCTGACATGTTAGAGGGGAACTGAAGTTCGGCAGTCCAGCGGCAAGGACGCAGTAGTGCATCTCACTTTCTAAACGCATGCTTGTTGGCCGGAAAATTTTCCCAAGGAAAATGAATATTTGGAGTGTTACCATACAAATAAAATAACGATGATAATGCCTATTATTATCGAATAAAATATTTAATCTACTTACTGTAAATATTTCACATGACAGAAAGTCCCTCAGTACTTTTAAACAAACAATTGCAACAGATACTTCTCATAACTACAGCAAAGACAGAATAAAGAAATAACTACAGTATTGAGGTTTATTATAACAACGAAAAGTACTACTGTCGAAGTGGCACTCCATAAAAATATACTTATAATTATCACTGCCTTCTAAATATTATTCTAGGAAACGGAAAAATTAAAAGTGATAATACAAAAATCGATAATTTTACATTAATATGGTACTCTGTTAACCAATTTACCTACCGGGTCCTTTAGTGAATTTGGATTTTTTTAATATAAATAGCGAAGCTTTGGCTATTTAAAACTATAAAAAAATTATAATTATTGAGGAAATGATTTTACATCGCGCCTTTTTTCGATTGCATTGTTTCACGACGTGATACTACTAACCCGATGAAATGGAGACTAAGTTTGAAGAGACTGAAATGTATTCGAGTATAGCCTACGTCAGTCACATACATTGAGAAACATCGGAAGCCTAAGAAGATCCACTTCAACAAACCACATATAGTTAAAAGCTTTCTTCTTGTGAAATTTGCCTTTAGTTCCATAAATTGATTTGCCTTGCCTTCCAAAGTTCATTTTTAAACGATTGTTGTGTTATTTTAGAGCTGATTTAATTTCCATGCACACCAAAAGTGTTGTGTATACAGTCCTGCAGTACTTCTATAAACTTCTATAAACTATAAAAAAAATTATAATTATTTAGGAAATGATTTTACATCGCGCCTTTTTTCGATTGCATTATTTCACGACGTGATACTACTAACCCGATGAAATGGAGACTAAGTTTGAAGAGACTGAAATGTATTCGAGTATAGCCTACGTCAGTCACATACATTGAGAAACATCGGAAGCCTAAGAAGATCCACTTTAACAAACCACATATAGTTAAAAGCTTTCTTCTTGTGAAATTTGCCTTTAGTTCCATAAATTGATTTGCCTTGCCTTCCAAAGTTCATTTTTAAACGATTGTTGTGTTATTTTAGAGCTGTTTTAATTTCCATGCACACCAAAAGTGTTGTGTATACAGTCCTGCAGTACTTCTCTGCCTTTTATTCACTCCCTCACTGCGTTACAATTACCTCTTAAGTTATTACAAACAACCGCTCGGTGACGCTATTGAAACATGTCATGTATTTTGAAAACAATTCAATTGACATTTGTTATTATGCAAACAGTTGCAGCTTAGACATTGACCGAGTAGTTTGTTTACATTGAGCGTTTAGATAGAGCAATTTTGCGAAAAAAATGGAAATTGCACGAGGAGGTTTTCTTAATACAGACCTACTCAACATCAATACACTGTATCGCTTCGTTTAACTTTTGATAATGAAGCACCACCAGAAAAGAATTTCGTGCATCCGTCAGTGATGAAGTTCATGAATGGATCAAAATCGGCTGCCTTCCAAAAAAAAAAAACATGCTGTGTGCAACATTATTGAAGAAGATCGACATGTGATTTGCAATGAGATGGAGAATTCTTAAGCATGTCGAAGACTGCAGTACATTACATTTTGCAAAAACATTTAGTTGTGAAAAGGATTTGTTCCCGATGGATTTCGACCAAATCTTAATAAAAAAAATCGTGTTAATTGGTATAATGAAATGCTCAAAAAGTCCGCCGAGGAACTGCAAAATTCTATACAACATCGTAAACTGCTGACAAAACTTGGAAACATTTGTATGATGCGGAAACTAAGCAACAATCCGTTGTTTAGGTGTTCTAAGATGAATTTCATCCTACAAAAGTTGTTTCTTCACGAAGCACTTCCAAGCAAATGCTTGTTTGCACTAGATATTAGCAACCGTTCCTTTAGAGGGTCGAAAAACAGTTAATGTTGAATGATATACAACAATTTGTTTGCTACACGTCATCGATGAAATCGGAAAATACAACCGAAAACGTCGCATCATTCTTCATCATGACAATGCCAAATCATACACAGCACGTTAGACAATGATTATTTGAAGGACGAAAACATCAAATTAATGTCTCATTGCACGAAATCCACCTGATTTATTGTTAACGACTTCTTTTGTTCCCGAATGACAAAAAAAATGCGTGGACAGCCATTTTCACTGCCTCAAGAAGCTGTTGAAGCCTTTAAAAACCATGATTTTGAGATACCAACTTCAGAGCGGAAAACATTTTTGAAATTTATCTTGGAATGTTTTGAAAGCATGCAGCAGTGTACATATCTTAAAGGTGAATATTTTGAAAAGCAATATACCGTTTGTTTCCTAGTTTTTGTAACAACTTAAAAGGTAGCCCTGGTATGTGGTTGTACAAATGGTTGAAGTCTTCACTCCCAACAATCTCATCAACAGCATTTGTCCAGTGTTTCTTCTTTCCTGCGACATGAGTGACGGACAAACAAGTTCAAACCAAGGAGGGAAAGTTTAATGTTATGCACATGTAGAGTTTTACTTCTCAACGGACTAGAGTGAAATGTGGAGACAGTAAATCTTGCCGTGATCTGAAAGAAGAGCTACTAATAGAATGGACACCTTCAACTCAATGCGCTAGACCACCAACGTCGCTGCTATTTTACCCATCACTAATTAGCAGTTTAGTATTCCAGCAAACGCGTGCCCATAACTCGTCTTTCCCCAAACTGGTTTATGTTGCAGGGACTATTATTGGTTTAACGTCCTTCGCGCAGTTTCTCTTGTCCATCTGTACGCGGTATTACTTCGTACTGACGACAGAAGTCAAGTTATTTCTGCCTACATTGACTGAGAAACAAATCAAACAGAACAAACGTGCAATTCATGGAGGATTCGTTTGCAACCACGAAAGATCAGGGAATAATGACATAAATCTTTGAATTTGCGCAATTATGGAACATCGGAGTATTCCCGAACGTGAGGTCGATGTACAGAATTGGCGAAGCACATGTTACAACTAGGCGCATTTTATTTACAAAGCAACTACACTGAGAATAACTGCATGGTAATTTCAATTAGCTAGCTACTCTAATGAAATTTAAATGAATTATTATCCAGTAGCTTGAAATCTCTCATTCTGTTTTATGTTCTTCTCGTTTGCTGCAAATAAGATTTTTTTTGTTACGAAACTACGCAAGCATAAAAAAGAAGGGTCAATGTATACAGTATCCCTCGTCTATTTTTGGACAGTGTTTCTATTATTTATACAAAATAAAATAATAAATTGAATAACTGATGTATTTATTCATATGCATGTTAATAACTTTACAATCTTCGCACGGGTTCGCCGGGCCGTACTAATGCACAAAAAGTATATTATTTAAATAAATAAGTAAATATGTCATACCTTCATTACTTAACGCAGTTAAAATAATAATAATAATAATAATAATAATAAACTGAATATTAGCTTCATATACACATACAGAATATGGAACCCCTTCCCCCTTATCAGTGGAATAAGCAAACACAATACATACATGCACTTTTTTAATTCAGTTTAGTCCCCCCGCCCCTCCCCCGGTTTTCAGTCTTTTCAGACCCTGAGCTGTCCTCCTACGACATGAATTTGCCTACCTTCTCCTCATCCTTGCCTGCCAGCAGAGCCCAGCATGCTCCTTGCCCTCTGACAGAGTCAGTAAAGGAAGGCCAACACCTCAGTGCTGCTACAATTCGCCAGAATGATAAATTACCTCATTACTACATTGCTGGCTTTTAAAATTGCAATACATTGTGCGGTTCATAATATACATGCAGAAATGTTTTCTGTCTTCTCGTTCGGTTGTTTGGCATCCTTCACGTCTGTGTGTTCATTCTAATTCGATCCACTGATCTCATACTCATTTCGCTGTCGACGCATTTCGTCCAACATGAACAACATTTTTTCGGAATGCTATAGTTCTTCATTAAAATGCTGATGCCTGTTGGTATTGTTGTATTTTCTTCGAGTCAACTGGTTCCTTCTGAGAAAATGTGAGGTCCGTTTAACGCGTCTCTCAGGGGTGTTGCATTTTAATGGCCAGCAGTTACGGCAATATCTTTATCTTAAGAAAGATGACTATCTAAACACTGCAGGCTGTAACCAATCAAACATTTTTGCTGCTCCGGAACATTCTTCCTCTTTCACTGTTTGTCTGTGTCTGTTTGTAAGACTTAAACACCAATGCCCAGGTCAATCGCCTGTCGGGGTAGCTAATTACTCTGAACGCACATAGTGTACACATGCACACTGACTGGATGATCAATCCTATATCAGGACTGTCTTGACGACATTATAAACATAAAAGATGCACACAGATAGATGGTATGAACATGGAAGGTGATTCCGTTAGCTTGTTCACAAAATGAACTGAAAAAACCACGAAAAAATCATTCAGGTTAAACGGCCGCAAGATTTGAACCCGAACCTCTCTAATACGAGTCCCAAGCGTTATCATCTAAACCAAACCGCTTGGTTAATAAGGAAAGGCTAGAACAAAATTGGGATATTTGGTTATGGGTACAGAACATTATGCGCAATACCTGGAAAGATATTTGCGGAAATAATAGGCAAAATACATAGACATAATGCGCAGAAAAGGCACCACTTAACCTGCAGGCTCAAATAGTTCAAATGTGGAGGGGGGATTATCCAGATGTCTGTGAGAGAGAAGAAAGAAGTGGTCTCGCATTGCTCAAATTAAGGCCTTGAAAGGAAATAAAATAATAAATGCTTTCGGAGAAAGAATCTACCCACTCTGCGGAGAAAGCCATACTTGGAGCATATTCTGGCAGAATGCAGGGAAACAGAGCTTTTAAGAAATGAGCATTTACATCAGAAGTTTGAAAGTCCGCCCGGAAGTGTACACAAATTGGGAATATTTCTAGCAAAACCCAACAAGGAAGGTTAATGGATTGTTGGAGAGGGAGGAGGGATGAGTAAAGGGAAGGGAGGCTCAGGAGTAAGGGTTTACACTTTTTTGCATATGTGTATATGAACTTATTCATAGGAAATGTGCCATGTAAGTATATCGGTACACACACACGCACGCACGCACGCACGCACGCACGCGCGCGCACACACACACACACACACACACACACATGTTGATTTGTATGTACGCACCGCCACGGGTGACCGATGTCGTTAAAGCGGAAGTAAGGAGTTTAAGTCACATCAGGACGGTCCTCCCATATTCTCCTTAGTCCTCTAGTCCTTATAAATGGCAAAAGCCGGGGAATGCCCTAAACTTAGGCCTGGAAAACTTCCTTCCATTATAGAAAAAATCCTTTCCCAAATTATCATTTAATCTCAGTATCACTTTCCGTGATATTTCAATAATTAAAAAGAGCTTTAAATACTATTAAAAAGTGTATGTATATACAAAGTTAATCTTTTTCGTGTATTGTATATTTTGATTGTTAAAGGACGGTATTGTCATGATGCGACAGTTACATTTGTGTTCTTTTAATCCTGCCACAATACTAAGATATTACCCCCTAATATAAAACTTTTAATCAGAGCTTTATGAAAGTGATTAATTGAAAAGTCTTGGGACTTTGAAATTAGAACTTAAAATGACACACCTCACACACACATAGAAATTATTAATAAAAAACCAAAACTATAGGCTATAAAACGAGAGTTTCATTCAATTATGCAAATTCCTATATCAGACATGACCATAGAGCCTGGATTAGAAAACATTTACCCAAATTTGATAAATATGTAACATCAACATTTAATTTTTTTATTAGCTTAAGGTTTATACATACTAAAAAATATACGTTTACTTTTTGATGTTGAATTTACAAGCTGTGAAGCTGAGAAATTTGTACATGTAATTACAAAACAACCGATAGTTAACTAATTATTTATGCTATCAGAATGAAAGCAAAAGTGCTGAAAGACAAGAAAGGTTCCGCACAGTTAATTATTAAACACTTTTCTAAATGTTCTGCTGTCACGCACAGAGAAAGATCATCGTGGAACTACTCTGGCAATAACATTTTCGAAGTTTGTACAATTTTACATTTAAATGAGCCTTACAAGATTAATAAAAAAACGAATACCTACCGGATATTCTTTTCCGGCCCACCTTGCAGTTTAATGGAAGCTACACCACCCACCTCAACTGGTAGACCTTATTTACATCCTTCATTATTTCCATGGATTCTTGAAGAAGCATGCCTCCTTGATAATGTGGGGAGGAAAAAAAGAAAGAAAAAAAAACTGAAATGAAATGAAACATGGTATATAAAACTAAACTGAGCGCTTTGAGCGCAAGAATTCATACTACAGAAGCAGAAGAAAAGATCTCTAACACTGACTTCACAGTTTTAACCCACCTCGTAATCACTGGCTGTGAGGGCGGCGAAGTTCAAGTAGTTGCTGCCTATAACACTGTACGTAACAGGAAGATTTAAAAAAAAAAAAAATCACACGGACACAATTTCCTTTCAAATACACTAGCAATGCCGCTTACGACAACTTGGAAGTGGCTTAGAATTATAAAGTCAGAAGTAAACGGCTTATTTCTGTCGGGGATATATTCTGTTCAACTGTCGAATCCATCTCCATCAGCGGTAAGCCTTACTTGTTACGAGCAAAAAGTACGAACAACACAACAAATAACCTATGGTTTTATAATTTACAAACTGGGATACTGAAGAAAGGTTCAGTTACGTAACGAGGATCACTGAGGAATCTAGCTTTCAAATTCTTGTTTCTTCCTAATCAAGCTTGCCTTTCATAAACATGTTTTGTTAATAATTATTACAATCGCCTATCGTTAAATTAAAGGTATGTTTATACCACGTTATCCGTTACGAGGCTTGGTGAAACATAAAACCGGAGTGCTAATGCTTTATTTAATGCGGCATTATAAATGAGAAACGTCTCTAAAAACGGTTCAGAAGGCACAGAGCTCAAAAATCTAACATTGGTGTTTACTAACTATGTATGGGGCAGCAGGCAGCAGGTTCATTGTTTTTATTGCACATTCGTTGTTAGTTTAGTGTACTGGAAGTAAGATTAGATTCAGCATCAGAAATGAAGGTATGTAAAGAAGAGCAGAGAGTTGTGGTTCGTTTTTTAATGTATAGGGAGAAGTTCATCGTCACATGTGTGCATGTCATGTTCTTATTCACATTCCGAGAAGGACGCATGCCACTGCAAGACGATTAATGCCATGTTTTAGTGAGAATAAGCTACAATTCCATACACGTCATTATGAAAGATCATCTGCAGTACTGAAACATTTGCGTGTAGTGAGTTTTGCATAACTGACATAACTGCACAAAATACTCACAGAATGCATATCTATGTCATCTGCAGTTGTACCAAGAGGAACAGTATACTTTTTGTAATTGGGGATGAAATATTTTGAACCCAAAAGGAAACGCGAAGTAAATTCTCCCTATTTCTTATTCTTCGAAAAGTAGTCCAAAGCCATACGCATAGGTCCGGGAACTTTATGACATTCTTCTTCTACTGTGATGACCCATTGCTTGTCGATTTTCTCTAGTGTGGAGTCATAATCAAAACAAAGCACTCTGAAATGCTATCGAATGGTATTATTCTTCTTGATAACGTCCAGATGCAAATTTTCCCGTACTAAGGAATAGGCTTCAGGGGTTTGGGTGAGGAACATTTCAATATTCTACATACAGTCCAGGTATTTAATGCAATTTTCACTTTTTTGGCAACCTGAACAGAGACATTCGTAAACACCGGTTTTAAACGGACGACGAGGCGTGTACATAGCTGGTCGTGGGGCCATTAGCAGTCTAAAATATGCCAAAGGAATAGTATGACCGTATTATCTCCATATGTTAATGGTTATGAAGATTACTTTTGAGGTAACGAATGTACGAATATTGGTTCGAAGCTATTTTTATTTGACTGTCCCTCATAGAAAGGAACGATGGTGAAATATAATCTACCTGCTCTGTTCTCCAGTCGATTTTTTTGGAAACAAATCTGCTCAGGTAATTTAGATTATAAACAGTCACCATAGACAATACTGTACAGTGTTTACTATAGCTGTTCGATAAAGGAGATTGCCATGGCATGCGGTTCAAACTGGAGAAATTCGAATTTCGTATATTAAAATAAAAACGTTACTTTTTGAAAGGGGTAACGTCCGCAGAAACTAAGGCGAAGCTGGGCAAACATTCTGAGTATCTGCACCGTCGCTTAGAGCAGTGCATAAATGGTATGGCGAGTTCAGATGTGACCGAACGAGCACAAGCGATGCGAACCGTTCCGGACGTCCTGTCAAGGTAACGACTCACGAAATGATTTAAATATATATATCACGACTGAATGTGCGTGAGATCGCTGAAGCTGATAGCATTTCTGAAGATCGGGTGCATAATATTTTGCATAATCATTTGCAAATGAAAAACAACGCGTTACCAGAAAAAAGGAAGTTATGATTTCCTGGCAGAATTTGGAGCTGTTTAAACGAAATCTAAGTGAATTTCGGAGAAGGTATGTGACAGTCGATGAAACGTGGATCCACCACTACAGGCCGGAAACGAAGGAGCAGTCGAAATGGTGTGTTGCACAGGAGAAAGCGTCCGAGGAAGGCGATGGTCACTGCTTTTTAGGCACTAATAATTATAGGGCGAAACCATAACCAGTGAATATTACTCTATGCTTATGGACGATCAATCAAGAAGAAAAGTCCTCATTTGGCGAAGAAAAAGGTCTTGTTCCATTACGATAACGCGTCAGGGCATAAATCGGCGACTGTGACCACAAAAACATTGGAATGAAGGTATAAAATCGTTTCTTATACCCCTAATCTCCAAATTTGGCCCCCTCAGAGCCTTGTTGTTCCCCAATATGAAGAAATGGATGGCAGAAAAGAAATGCAAGGCTTGCACCGAAACAATGTGCATTTTGCAGAGTTAAAAACCATACTTTAAGGATGAGATAAACGTATTTTAAAATCGCTGAAATAAGTGTATACATTTGAAACGAGATAATGCTGAGAAATAGATCTGTTCCACTTTCCGGCAAAGTTATGTTTTTGTGTATTTTTGCACGGATTTATCAAACAGCCTTCGTATTGTTTCTAGCTGTTGGCTTAACACGATATTACAGAGAAAAACGAAAATTGATTACATTGTTAACATTACTGCTGTAGAATTTTCTTGTAATTTAAGACTTTTCAGTTTATAAGATGACAATATTCACTAAATCGATTTTTCACACTCCACTTCTTATTACCATTTATCATAACAGCTATAATTATAGTTCACTTACTTTTTCTCCATCAAACAGGATCCAATAACCCTTTAGGTTTAAATAGAAATATTGATAAAATCCCTTTTCATCCATACTTCACTTTCAAAGATATTTTTGGGTTTATTATTATAGTTAGAATTATAATTATAATTCTATTCTATTCTTATAATTATAAATTATAAGAAACGAGAAAGTATTTTAAACAGATATTAAACACCAGGGATAAAACTGTTATCATTAGGAATCTGTTTTTTTAGATTTATTTTTGGTTAAATCTATTTACCATAAATTCGTAATTATTATTATTATTATTATTATTATTATTATTATTACACTTTTGTTTTTATGTAAAATATTCCTGTATGTTTTTAAGATTTTTCAGTTATCAATTAATTACGGCTTTTGGAATGATTGCAGCTTTGTGAAAGAAAAAACAGTCTTCTAACAGGGAAATTAAATGTGTTTTTTTATTAAATTAATATTTTCAGCATTCTAGGTAGCTGTTTCATCAAAGATTGTCAATTAACACTTAAAGAGGTACACTGCAATATAGATCACATCATCACCACCACCACCACCATGTCAGGAATTAGACTAGTAGCTTGTTTCGGCACCAGTCTGCCAATGCTCATTTTTCTTTGTGATTCACGTGGTAATATTATTTTGGAAAATTTATTATTGTTCATTATATATATATATATATATATATATATATATATATATATACACGTTCCTTTCATTCTCTTTTCATTAATTAGCATTCAAGATTGAAATGTTTAGGAAATGGCTTATCTTATCTGGTTTCTTCATTTAGTAGGTAATTTTATACCCCTATCCACATTTTGCGAGTACCTCGTACTCGTACATTCGTACCTCATTGGTCACAATCTAAGATTCAGAGTCGTATAGCCTTGTAGGAAGATACCAAAGTTTGTCTTTATTCACCTTTTAACGTTCTTCTTAAGACTCCAATGGCATGGTAGATTTGTAATATTTTTACTTATATGTTACAAGCAAAATATTTGTGACAGAATACTTTTTTTTTAATTATGTTTCTTAAAACTACTTTTTGAATTTTCAGGTTACTTAATTTAAAGGAAGAACTATATTAGTACATGAACTCCAAACTATTCTAAGTAAATTATTCAGAATTTTCATAATGCTTGATAAATATAAATCATCTTTATTTGCAAAGAAGTCAATCGACTTCATCTTTCCCATAATAAACCAGTCCAGAATAATGTTATTTATGCTTCCTGGATTGCACATTTCAAATTCGCTTGCTAGCTGGATTTCGGGTAAACTTTGAAATTTGAAATTTCATTCAGTTATCTATTCTTAAATTAAATTTTGCATTATAATTTTTTCTTGAATTTACGTTCTTAATTTCTTAAACTTCGCATTATTTTGCGAATTGGAAAATGTAATAATTGAAGTATAGGTTGATATACTTCAAAAATTAATTTTATGTATATTTAGTACATAAATTTTTTTGTAATGCGAGCACTGCAATTTCTACTACGATGTAATAGGTGTTAGGGTGGAAGAATATATGAAGACTCATAGAGTGCAAAGTCAACTAATGATCAATAGAACAATTCTAACTGCAAATTTGTGTTTTGAACAACTTTTAGGAGAGTGGCAGGAACAAGAACAAAAATTGAGCAAGAGAAATTTACGTTGAAGGGAAGGGCTTCTGTAAATGAAAACTATGAATTCCAAATTCTACATCTCGAAATGTTCGGTAGGATGAATAAGCCTGCAATATTTTAAATTGCTGAATTTAATTTAATAATTTGACCTTTGAGTAAAGATAATACATTACCAAGCAATATTACACTTGCCTAAACAAAAGAAAGACAAATTTTCTCTACTTAGATGACGGTTCCATCTCCAAATTCTTATTGCTGCAAATGCAATTTAAATACCAGAATTGAACTGAATATTTTTATTGCTTTACTCCTATGGGTTATATTACTTTATAAAACTCAAAGCTTAGAACAAAGACGTTTTAGTTGTAGAGTAATATTTGCTATCCGTATTTCTTCATGGGCGAGATTGCAATATTAATAGATTATTGTCATTGATATGTTTTATTTAATGGCATTATTTAATATCTCAGGTTATAAGCGTCCCATTCAGGGCGTAAAATTGTCGATATGAATACCAGAAAAAAGAATATTTTAAAACTGCAGTACTAATAGAATCGAAGAAGATCCTATATTTAGGTGATCAAAGGAGGAATGTGGCAGTAAGGAAACCAATGCTAAAGCCTATTAACATAAGAAGAGGCTCTCTGAACATTCTCATCTACCGACTGATCAAGTAGATATCGCGGATTAATTAAAAATATGAGCGCTTTAGTAACAGGAGAAAAATACATGTCCGTTGATGTAAAGAAGAGAAAATTCTGCTGTTAAACACGATTTGGGAGCATTTATTATGGCATAAAGTTAAGAATATTGAAATTGAAGGAAATATGGATCGGAAACAATTTCATGAAACTTTTCGGTGTCTTACATCGAAAGGTTTCGTCTTGCAGCAAAATAAAGTTGTGAACATCGGTGTGGGGGTCTAAAGAAAAGCAGAGGGGGTGCTGAAAGATGTGGCTTGGCTGTCCAAAGTCATATACTTCTGGTACAAAGTGGATATAGGTATCCAGGAACTGCATTTAAATAGCTCATACAATCTCTGGAAAGATATCCAACGAGTATAGGATCAGAATATCTCCAAGGATTTATAAGTCAAAGCCTAGAGTTTGCTAAGCAGTTACTAAAGTCAAGATGTCCGCTTTAATGAAAATAAACTTCCATTTTGTTTCTTGTAATGGACATATTTTGCCTACATCACTGTAGAAGAAAGGAGACAAATGTGGAATAGGGTGTTAATAAGAAATATCAAGCTGTTTGGTCTGTAGGTGCTGCATTCTGATGGAAGCCAAACGAGATGGTAAACAGCCGAATCCCCGTCATTACAAGGTAGCGGAAGTCACCCTTTATAATCTGAAGTGTTTTATTTTTTGAAAAACTAAACAATATTTGAGAGTAAAAAAGTATTACGGTGTAACATATCGAAGTGAATCGTACGTCATGCTAAGTAAACATATCAGGCATCATTGCCATATATTATTTGTTTGTCTTTCATATGCGTTTCCGCAAGTTTTGAGGTTAGAATTTCGAAGTTTGCAGTGTCACTAATATAGAATAATGTAATAGCCCTCCAGGGGTTACATGCGATATAATAAGTAAAAGTAATAAAGATAGGCTTCCATAAAGCATCCAAATATTTAAATTGACAAAAGGTATTGTTTAGGTTGGCAAATAAAAAAAAAAGTCAGCAAATGAGGCTTCTCAACCAAAAACAGCCAGAAACAGTGCAACCTCCTGAAATGAACAATTACTTCAATATACTCTTACAATGAGGGACAAGACACTGGCTAGGAAACACAGTTATTTCTTTCCGATTTACCATGGAAAATATGATCAAGCTCTTGTGTTAGTAGGACTTGTGGACACATGCGGATTGTGATTACAGGAAACGAAGAAATACAAGCGTAGATTCATTTTTTTGGTTACATTTACAGAAAAATATCTTTGCTTCATCTTTTTAATAAATAGTTTTAAATACCCCGCTTTTCAAAACAGTGGAAATGTATTTTCTACATTTTGAATAATGTTATGCAATCCATTATGCATAGATTCTTTAAAATCTTGCTGTGGCTACACATAGTATAGTATTTCATAAGCATTTTCCTAGTTACTTTGATAATAGCAGCCAAAAACAAAATGACACTCCAAATTTGTACCTTTTTCTCTACAGCTGATCTAATAACGATATTCCTGTTCTGATTTATTTGTTTGAGCTCCTCTTAGAAATATGAGGGTGTTAAATTGATGGCTGGTAGTGTAACTGTGGCTGTATAGCGGGAAGGAGGCTAGAAATAGAACGCACAACTTCTCGTTATTTGTTTATTTTTCGCTTGGTAAAGATTTTCCTCCGGATTATCAACGTCTTCGTTTTCCAGTCCGTAGGAAAGTATCAGGTCTAACAATCAACACAGTAAATCCATCTCAGTCGGCCAGTCTTTTGGGCCTTGAAGATACCATCTCTGTGTAGTAACTGTGTTTCAATTTGCCATCTAGCGGTCTTCTCTGGAAACTGTTCTCTTAATGAATATCTGTGCGTATTGTAGGAAACACGGACAAAAACGTATACTGGGGAATGTACAGTGCCCTGCAGAAGTTCAGCAAACCTCAATTTTGTAATTTGCTGTAAAACGTCATGGATTTCTATTCACTGTACACTCGAGACTTTAAAGCTTTTTGAGGGGTAAGAATGCTGGTGGGACTGCCTGTGCCTGTAAGCTGAAAATTAGAGAAAGAGACTGTAAAGTAGTGATATCGTCTTGTTTTGTTTTATTTTATATAAAAACAATTTACTTTATACTCTGTTAAATAAGTTTATTGCTCAAATCTAGTTACCAGATTAAATTTAAATTTCCCTCCTATTGTGCGCAATAAGAGCAATAATTGGAATATTAGCTAGGCGCAGAGGCTGTCATTAGCTACCGTTTTACACAACAGTGAATTAAGAACTTTTTCAGTGTTAAAATACAGTGCGTTCAATTTTATCACATAACATACCTTGACTACATTTATTGAAATGGTGTTCCTGCCGTTTGGTGCATTTGTCCACGTGTTTCACACTGTTTCTAAGAGTATTCTGTTACCTATACAGGCCCAGTAGTATGGACTTTCTTTATCAGCTTCTCGTTATATTCTGTAGTTGTTGATTTGGTTTATTTATGGATGCTCTTTAACATCTCAAGTGGTCAGTGTCCTATTCAATTCAGGGCGTAAAAAGTCGGACAAATTTTGCTCAGAGGCCTCTTCTTTCAGACTTGAGGTTCTTTTTCGTCCGTAAATGTACGACACGGGACCCACGGCTTTACTTCCCTTCCGAAGGAAGCCATACTTAGGATTTTTACACCCGAAAAAATCCATCGATCCTGACCGGGTTTGAACCCGCGATCATGGGTTTAGGAAGCAAGTATGTGTTACCACTACACCACCAGGACCGACTCGTTATACTCTAGGTTAGTACTTCTTTGTCTAGTGTAAAAGTTCAGCGTTTTCACATATTAGACCGCTTTAAAGATCTGCCGCTCTCGCGGACCGCTTATATTTAACTCAGTTTATTGCTGATGATTTGGTTTATTTACGGACGCTTTTTAACATCTCAGGTGGTCAGCGTGGCTTTTAATTCAGGGCGTGAAACGGCTGATAAATTTTGCTCAGAGGTCTCTTCTTTCAGACTTGAGGTTCTTTTTCGTGCCGTAAATGTACGACATGGGATTCCCTTTCGAGTCACACTTACCATTTTTACGTCCGAAAAAAACCCATCGATCCTGGCCGGGTTTGAACCCCCGATCTTGGGTTTAGGAAGCAAGTATGGTTACCACTACACCATCAATACCAACTTACTCAGTTTAAAATGCTATATACATATAAGAGACGTCCTGGAATTATTTATTCCTTTTTGTACCTTATTTATTATGCAACATGATTCAATGCACATGGGGATCTATCAATATGCTCCCCACCAATGTCAATGCATGGTTGTCAATTTCCTGGTCATCTTACACCCGTCGTAGTTTGGAAATACTACGGTACCACTAGTGGACAGCTTCCTGAATTTCTTCATTGTCAATTTTCTCTTCCCCCCTCGCAATGAGTCTTTGGTGTTGTCGAATTAGATGCAATTAGATGCGGTGAGATCCGGTGAATATAGTCGGTGCGACACAACAATTAACCCCAGCGATGCCAAATTTGTAGTTTTGTGGTGCGGGACCGCGTATTATCATGTTGAGGAACACTCCTGTCGATCCCTTCCGCTTTCACCACTGCTAAATCCTGCGTCTAAGCCGTGTCAGGGTCTCACTGTACACGTCGCTGTTGACAGTCGTTCCTTGAAGAAGCCTGTCTATTAGTAGTTTACCTGAAGTGACCCAAAAGAGCAGCAGAAATGTACTGTGTCCAGGACTTCTTCAGTGCTTCCATTGCATGGATTGGACTTTCTTCTCTGGTGTGTGGTTATGACATCATGACTATCACTAGTCACAAGTATCCCCAAAAAATCCGGTTCTTTTTGCATTTTCAGTAGCCGACGACAGACTTCAACCATTTTTCTTTGCCTGTGTCACGCCCTGTGAAACTCACATGGGGAACGTCTTTTTCATAAAAATGGTAGTGAATAATGACGTGAAAGGTTGGGCAGCTGAGGCCTATTTGAAATTCCAGTTTCATCAAAGGTTATCAGTCATAATCAATTCAACACAACCTCAATTTTCTTGGGAGACTGCGATAATGACGGATGACTAATATTTATATTCTCTATCGCTGGCGAATCCCTTAGCACAGCTGTAAGCAGTCTTGTTGATCACATTTCGCAGTTAAAGGTCTGTGAATTTCTGTAGTTTTGAATCCTTCCTTCCACAAACACCATGCAGTCCATTTTTGTCCATGTTAGTCGCCTTTCACCTTGTTCACGTCTTCTCTACTTGACAACAAACGAAAACTTTTTCGCTACACGCACTGCCTACAACCGCCATCTAGCATGGCGTAATGGAATCAGTTCATTGCCCTGTGAACAGGCGTGCCCATTAGTAAAACACGGTTATTATTAATCCTTTCTGAACAGTTATTCATCAGTAGGATATAACATAAAAAATTTAAATACAAAAATAATGCCCTTATTTTTAATACTTGCTTTTCATTACACAGTAGAATTCATTATAACAATATTTATTCAAAAAGTATACTTTAAGCAAAAAACAATATTAACAACTAGCTTATAATAAAATTAACATTATTACTTGTTTTTAATTCCTTAATGAGAGGGACGATGATGCACTTCACCTCCCAGCCCTATTATACTTGACCTTAATTACATTTCTATTCCGAATTTTTATTCTACATTTTCAAAACTGTTGTTTAGATATAAGAGTGCAGGGGTTTTTCAAACAAATAAGTTGTTATAAAAGGCATTAATGTTTTTATGACCTTCTTTGATAGTTTGGTAAACTTTTCCTGTGGGCTAATCCAATGTATTTTCTTTGAACGGTAATTTCAGAGCGCCATCCATGGTATCTTCACGGTTGGTCTTCTTCTATCTGAAATTCTCTTATCCATTTTTAATTGCATCAGGACCAGGAATATGTTCCCTAAAAGTGTGCTACATATGTTTTAAGTGTTGAAAACTTCATCCAGGACAAACCAACGCATTCAATTAGAATCTAATTTACTTTACCTTAATAAATCGCATCGTAATTTTTTTTATGTTCATAATTTACAGTTGTATTCATTGTGCATGATGTTTCATGAATCACTTGGGAGAGTCACGGTGCCCTTGGGAGGTCCTGAGTCAGAAACACAACGTTCCCCTATCCTCCTATATCCCTAATTAGCGCTTTCTCAACGTAACACAAGAAATAAAAAATATTAACTCCTGTATTAGTAAATGAACGGTCCTCTTTTTAACTGAACGCACTGTATATAAGTGATCAGCTGGGGCGATTCTGTAGACAACTTTACATTTTATTAAGGTGACAAATAATTTCATGGTTTTTTAATTGTAAAAAGTTTACTGACGCATTTTTTTACATTTAAAAATATTGTACATTTTTATGTCACGCCACCCTGGCCGAGACAAACAAGCGGCGTGGGACAGATTTTTACCGGATACTCGAGTGTCCCTTGCAAACTACTCCAGCACTATTGTTTTTCCATAGCACGATGTTATACACCGAATATTGGCACACTGCCCTCTGTTGTCCTAGTTCGGAATTTCAATCTCTTGATTGGCAAGTGAATTAACATTATAAAGAGCCTTTTTATATTTCGGTTCGGTTCGGTTCAATGTTCAACAAATAGTTCTAAACCGCCGCCAATTTGCGTCATATATACGAATGATTTAAATTTTTGTAAGGGACTGTATGTCGTTATCTTCACTACAAATGCAAAGCCCCGATTCTGCAGGATAACATCAGGAATTCACCGCAGTGCCAGTTTTATGCACAACAAATACATCTTCATTATACAGTCTGTGCTTACTGTTCTCGCTGCTGTACATAGATATGTCACGCTTAATTAGCTCTTCTCTTGCCAAACTACTGCGCAAGACATTACAACAGGCAGTTTCAATGAACACACAACGGTCTGCAATGGTAGTTTCTTAAGTAAAAAACCAGTATATGAATTTTTGAGCTGGTTTCTATGTAAACGCCCCTAATAATTTTTCTTGTTACTTGACAGAGAAATGCAAATCAGCAAATCCCCATTTAACTCTTGACTTATTTAGTTCTAAAAGGAGTTTGTTACCTTCCAATAAAAATAGTTAATATAATGTTTTTTTAAATGTTTCATTTACAGTCGCTTTGACTGCATTGTTCTTGCGACATCTGTAGATTGAACGTGAAATCTGTAGGTGTAAGTCTGTAGAGATGAATTAAATGAATAGAATTAATTAATAATGGTGAAAATGAGGTCGGAATAATTGGCGTCTTAAAGATATGTGGCATTTACCTTCTTAAAGTAAGGAAAAGCCCCCCCCCCAAAAAAAAATACCTAGACAGCTGGCCCGGATTCAAAACCAGGACCTCCGTATTAGAAGTCGCAAACGCTACCACTAGCCCATGGGGGCGGTCTAATATAATGTTATAACAATAAAACAAATTTAATTTCAAAGTGATTAATTGTTTAAAAACTGTTTACATAGACATGGATCTTCGAAAGAAAACGAGAAAATACATTAAAATTAACAGCGAAATATTTTGATAAAAGTTTGGATACTTTAATTCCTAGTTTTGAAATATACTTATTAACAAAAATAGATTATGATCATTGTTGCGACATTTAAGACATGTGTCTTGTTGATAATATTTATAAATGGCGGATTACTTATTTTTTTCATCATCTGAAAACCGTCACGGGTGGCAGAGGTCGTCAAGGCGCGAACTCGTGAGCAGGAGGTCTGGGGCTCGATTCCTAGCAGGACCGTCCTCCTTGACCAAGATTTTTTTTCAGGTTTTTATCAGTTCTTATAGATGACAAATGCCGTTAAAGTACCCTAAACTTAGGTCTGGAACGTTATCTTCCTTAAAAAAAAAACATCCTTTTCCAGTTTACAATTTCATCTCATGCATCATTAGTGTCCCCTCTTGTGACGCCTCAGCAGTAAAAACGGGTGTTAAAAGCCATTCATTCAAAAAAAGAAAAATCATCTGAAAGAATTTTTTAATAGTGTTTAACGCCCGTTTTTACTACTGAGGCATCACAGGTGGTGGACACTGATGATACATGAGATTAAATGATAAATTGGGAAAGGATTTTTCAAGGAAGGAATCGTCCAGGCTAAAGTTTAGGGTACCTACCCGGCATTTGCCATTTATGAGGACTGAGGAAAATCTGAAAAAACCTGTCAGGGAGGACGGTCCTGTGGGATTCGAACCCCAGACCTCCCGCTCACGAGTACACGCCTTAACGACCTCGGCCACACGGGCGGTCCCTCATCTGAAAGAGAAAAAATATTTAAATGCATGTCGACATTATTATGATTATATTACTAGACAACAAAATATGTTTCAAGTTCCTTTTAGTAGATTAAGTAGAAATCACAGGAACTTTGAATTAATGGCTATTAAGATAGCCAATAAATTTCCATACCAGTTCTTTAATCTTGGCAAAAGTCAGTTTATACATTATATCTCTAGTTGGCTCATTAACAATGCTTTTTATAACACGAATGAAATATTTAGCAACATTTTTAAGTGTTTCATGGTTTTAACAAGGTCTACTGGGCAACACATGCTCCCGGACTGTATAATGAATAAAATAAATATAAGCGCACTTCCTTAAATTTATTTTAAATTTCTAATAATTTATTTCAGTTTTAAAAAATAGCAATAACATTTTATTATTCCAATATTTCACATTTAGGAGTCTATTATTAAGCTGTTTGCTAGGTTTTACACAAGAACATTATTTAAAGAAAACACGGATTTCTTTCAATTTAAATATATCAGTAATAATCAACAAATGATTCTGTTGCGTTATTTGCATACGTTTCTGTAAAACAAACAAAGTGCTTCATGTTCTGTCAGAAATAATACAGCAAGGGAATTTGAGTTATGCACCGGCAGAGCTTGTTAGTTTGAGGGAGGATTTGTCGCGAATGGTAAAATCGGTGCTTTCATTTTGTGTAAATTGTGTATTAATTATTTTTCCTTAGCTATGCCGGTCTTGAAGGTTTAATGTACGACACATATATGAAAACAGATTTTTGTAGAGAAGTAGTAAGGCGATTTGGAAGAAAACATCTTGGCAACCGTACTCCAGACAAGGAAACTGTTCGCCAATTTGTTAAAAATCTACTAGAGACAGGATCTGTCAATGATAAAATGTGTAAAGTTAGATTAAACACAGGAACTATCTATGCATCATTTTCAGCATCGTTTAAAACACACGTTAGTGCTTTTATTTTAAACACAGTATCATTTATGCTTTCAGTAAGATTATAAATATTAAAATAAAAGTACTACTCTACGCGCGGAGGCTATATTTCCATTTTTTCCGGCTGCGGCGGCAGCTCTTCACCAGTAAACTGTCGCGTTCAGGCGGCCCATAACTCAAATAACCTATAATAACATAATAAGATAGAACGTTTATGGCATTAAAATTCACACAATAATATCCTGAAAAGGCACATTTTCAATGAAAACATCATTTTAAAACAAAGAAGTTAATAGATTTGAGAGTTTAAAACAGACCTAACTTTTGGCTTTAATTTAAATCACCCGTGGCTTCTGAAACCCCCTTATGCAGTTCTCCATAAGATGAATTTTTAGCGATTATAAATGTACACATTTTAGAGATTGAGTACCTTTATATATGTATGAGGAAAAAAACAAGGTTCCACAATAACCAAATTAAACTCATTGCTTTGTTTCTTTCAAGCTAGCAGCTTCTAGGCATTTTATAGCAATTTACGCTTTACTACTTTTCCCCGATCTGGTGTGGATATCTCTTTTCTAGCAAACATTGGGAAAGTGGAAATGTTTTATTCAGCAATGCCCACTACCTTTACTATGTTACGTGAAATAATGACTGAAGTTATTTGTGTTCAACTTTTAATGCGCACCCCAGGAAATAAAAAGACTAGATTTGCATTGCAGGTCGCTCTTTTGTTTTCAAAGCTTAAATAAGGTCGTCGTGGAAATAATTAACATGTTATTGCCTTTTTTTCTGAGCTCCCTTAAAGCGCTACCTTTGATTTTCTTGAGTGCATGGCCTCGCGTGTTACGCTCTGTCGCCTACAGAAAAAGTAAGGAGTTTTAAAAGGCAACATGTTGCATTAAAAAACTGAGGATTCTGGGGTGATGCCTGCAGCACCTGGTATAGCTTTTCTTGCAGGATAATAGAAGAGCTTCCTGTTTCACAAATACAGGTGGCATCCGACTTTTAAACTGGAAATAGAAACACAATTACATTCAATTTTTGGTACTAACGTGTTACGCGAATAACGTGCACGATAAATTAAAACATCTGTAATTCACAGATTTTTGGAACTAGTTCTATAAAAACTTACATTTACAATAAGCGTATGCTACCACGGTTATGCCAAAAGGTGACTTATTCTATGTAATAAACAGAGAAAAAATATAATACTCGTACTTCAACTGAACTTTGGCAAAAACAATAGTGATTTGTCTTTTCCCACGTGTTGGTTCTAATAATGGGGGTTAAAAAGAAGCCGTAACAACATTAACCAAAACGCATTAACTTAAATTTACCCTAAAGACTTATGCGCTTGTGTTTGTAACATTCTTGTTGTGTTTCACTTATTGTTAGATAAGGAAAGAGGTGAGTTATTGAAGCGGCACGAATGGTATAAGATAATATGCATTTTGCAAACATAAGCATAGTATTATGTGTATTGTAATTAGCATTGTAAATACCAGGTATGTATATAATAACCTTAACATGCGAATTGTACGTCTACAAAAGAGAAAGCTCTCTGGAGTTTTCTGTTTACGGTAGATTGGAAAGCCAGAAAGACCGTAAAACTCTTAACAAAAGAGCATGAGTGAACCTGAGGGTCGAATGTGATGCCACATTTAAAAGGACTGGCGTTGGGAGGTTAATAAACTCAAGGACTTTTAAAGTCGTCAGGGCTTTGATCTCGACAGGCAGTTGTAGTTAGCTTTTAAATTAGCCAATGACAACAAGAGTTGTAAACTTTCAAATAAAAACAAATGGCACGTGCTTGGCAGGTGAATTTACACAAATTGTAAATTTATATTTTGAACTTTTTAACCAAGGCGCGAGACGTACGCTTGCTTGGGCGAGACCTTTTAGTGTCGAGCCAACGATTACTAGATTTCAATTTAATATATAAAGAGTCGTTTGCTCGGCTGGGGCAGACAGTTCTCAGTCGGAAAACTCAGTATTTCAATTCACACAGACACTTCACTTTAATTTCACATTCTGCGGGCAATTCTCTATAAGTTTAATACACCTCGAGATATATGCTGAGGTATTCACAACTACTTCTATTTCAGTCGCGGTTTACAGATTTAGTTCAAATCCGCGGAAGACCCGGTAGCTAAATTTATATTCCAGATAGACGACTTTTATCGTACGCAAAACACCAGAGGGCGCGAAAGATCTTGAGTATAATAAATTATCATATGTCTCATTGTGGGATAATTTATACTACTGGTCTCCTCTCCCAGTCCTGTTGAGTAGGAATCAACAAACTAGCCGAATAATGCTCTGAGAAATTGTTGTCACAAAAGCGTAAACAACTACACATCAAAGCCGCTTCATAATAATTTGGCATCACAACGTGAGATCAAAAACAACGCAACCTACAAAACCACCCCAATCTGTACTGATTAGGTTTCAATCCTTAACTCTAGTCACCCTCATTTTGAAATTTTAAATGCCTCCTATATTTTGATGCTTAAATTTTGAAATAGAATATAATTATTTACCCTCCCCCCCTTTTAATATATATAATGGCAAAGCACAATGAGAAAGTGACATAAAACATGAATATAAAAAGTGCTTGCCTTACAAATACAGATGTTTAAACCTTAAAATCCTATATAACATAATACACAAGCCCTTTGAGATTAAATATAGTTGCAATGAGTAATGCATAAGTTAGACAAATGATTTGGGTCGGTGTAATGGTAACCATAATTGCCTTCTAAACCCAAGATCGCGGGTTGAGTCTCGGCCAGGATCGATGGATTTTTTCGGGCGTAAACATCCTAAGTATGGCTTCCTTGGGAAGGGAAGTAAAGCCGTGGTCCCATGTATTACATTTACGACACGAAAAAGAACCTCAAGCCTGAAAGAAGAGACCTCTGAGCAACATTTTTCGGCCGTTTCAGATTGGGACGCTGATGACCTGAGATGTTAAAGAGCGTCCGTAAATAAACCAAATATAAAAAATTACAAATGCTTTGGTCAGTAGCTGAGGCGTGGGGAAGAAGCCACGGTCCTATAAATTTTGAATGGTTGGTAGAAAATGTATTCACCCCTTTTAAGTCGCCATTCCTTCTCACTCTGAGGGAAGCTCATAGTAAAACTCTGACGCCATCGTGGCACACGCTTTCACACTAGTCTCGAACAATCAAAATAAAGAAAAAGGAAAGTCGGTTAGAGTATGGATGAGAAGAGTAAGGAAGGAAGCAAGAATTTGGCACAGAACAACAGATTAATATGTGCAAAGATGGCACACCTGGCGTCCTGGAATTTGGAATAAAACTATAAAATTACCGAGAATTTAATATAATAGTTGTGTTTAAAACTGTTAAAGTGGTATTGAAATGTTTAAAATGGTGTATACCCCACAAGAAAAACAAAATATAAGCGTATTATTCATGAATGCTGAAATAAGCTGCAGTACTGTAAAATTAATAAATGTAATATTACCCTTACATTTTCCATCCTACATTTGTCATCCTGTTCAAATTCAAAAACACATACAAGAGTCCAGATTGCCAGGGAAAGATAAAAACCAAAAAATATAATAATAACAGCATCTTCTTTGGTAGCTGAAGATTAGCGTGAAACATTAATTTTAAACTTCACGTTAAATATCTAAATTTCTATGTTATTTCTTTAAATTAAGTGTATGTTAAATGCATTAGCTTGGAAAGTTTTGAAACGAAAGTCATGTACTTTTTTTACATTACTGTAATTTTCAAAAACATGAAATGCATAGTACATAGCTTTATATCATCAACATCAATAATGGTCTAGTTGTGGCATTTGCGACTGCTAATCCGGAGGTCCTGGGTTCTTTATCCCGGTCAGTCAAGCTGCCTGGATTTTCTTAGTTTTTACTTGCCCTGAGAAGATGAATGCCAGATAATTTTAAAGCTCCAGAGACTTCCAGATCATCTGCGTCGTTATTAATTCATTTCGTACAAACAGATTACAGATCTACATCTATAGTGTTCACGTTGACAATCTACAGAGGTCACGATAAGAAAAATAAGTTGAAAGCGACAACAATTAAAACAGTATTTAAAAATGTGAACAGTGTCCAAATAGATAGTTAAATGTTAAAAACATATTAGTTACTAATTTTTGAGGGAATTGTTAACAATTACCATTTGCCTTCGGTGAAAGTTGGAAATGTATCGTCTCGATTATTAGTTTATATGTTATTTTGCTGAGCGACGCATTAGCATCTGTATAAGAGCACAGCTGATTACAAAAGTATTTTTGCGGTTTTAGTAAGATGTGCATTTGTACAATTGAGTGTTTTATTCAACAACAATAATTGCTCGTCAATGATGCTGCTTTATGCGAAATTTATGAATGACAAAATACATGTGAATTCCTATTGAAGCTACGATATTCCGTCGAATAACTCCCATTGAACTTTTATTTTATTTTAGTAAACATCTTAAAACATTTAACCGACAGTTTCCTTGAGTTGAATAGCTGGAATTTGGTACTAATATATAGTACCTTACTGTCATACCCTAAATAATGTAAACCAAAGCAGACACTAATTAAGTGTGCTACTAGACCCCACCACAAAAATGTGTTGATAGTGTATTGATGCTTCCGTAATCCAGAGCAACTTGTATAAACACGGGAGCAATATAATATAATATAATGTAACCTGATTCAATTACTTTTACCAACATTTACTGTACTTCCTAGGTAAATTGCACACTTGTCAGTAAATGTGAAATTTATGGCCAAAGTATGACAAAATGCAACAATTTCTTTCTGTTCACTAGATTTACCAACCAACAATAACTAGTAATTTTTAACATTTACTGCATTTCCCAGTATGACCGTAACAAGGAAATTTTGTTACAATTAAGTAAGGTTAGCGATAAGAGTATTGCTCTAAAGGACTTTTAAGACCATTTTGTTCCTTATTATTGTGATATATTGTACATTTTGGTACCGAGTTTTCATAATTATTTTCCTCAAAATCCTCAGGAATAGATTTTATTTAAAAATTAGGACATTTTATTTCTTTCTAAATGTATTATTTGTTTTACTCCTAATTTGCGTTCAGTTGCTTTCACATATATTAAAGCTTTATTTTTTAAAAAAAAGATTTGATAAATTATACGCGCAACTTAATCAGAGGACTACAGATAGGATACGAGCAAGAACATTGGCAAAAATTCACAAATTTCACGAGAAGCTTGTAAGAAAAAAAAAAAAAAAAAAAAAAAAGAAAGAAAGAAAGAAAGAAAGAAAGAAAGAAAATGAAAATCTAAGTAAGTAATTATATTAAAAACAGCAAAACAAAACAAGTTCGTGCCAGTTACCAATTTCGATTAATTTCCCTACCCCCACTTTTTCGAAAAGCGAATCCTGAATCTCTACTACATTTCACAGCATTACAAGAGCCGACTCTTTGGAGAGCCCTGCTTGTCAGGTAAGAATGTTGGTTTTATATGCCAGGCCAACACTTAGGCAATAGCCGGGTCATATTTAATAACAAAACACAATGAAGCAAGTTACTAATTGTGTGCAGGGATGAGGCTTCTGTATGAATGAACAATGAGGTTGCCCATTTTCCCAACCAATTTATGAACCCGGTCTGCTCTGCTTTTTCCTTAAGCGTGTAATGTGGCGTAACTGGCGGATAACAAGATGTTCTGGAACGAAGTCATGGCATATCTTACCAAAGGGTGCAGCCATTTTAGCAATTTTTCCCCCCTTATATCGTAATGATACGCACCCTTGTTTCAGAGGTCGCTGAAGACGATTAAGAGAGTCTAGGAACGACAAGGGCGTAAACGGTCTCTGATAAATGCGGGAGGGGGATATCTGCATAAGAAACTTCATGTCCCACACTGTTTCTAAAAACGGTGAAAAAGCAAACATAATCAGATTACCTTGGAATTATCACAAGTGAATTTGAGACTGCTGATAAATTCACGAACGTAGTGAAAGCTCAGATCCTCGAATGATATTTATTAGGACTATTTCACGAATAAAATAATAATTTAAATACAATTCCTCTAAACTTGGCTTACAAAATTGTAATAATTGTATATTTGTACTTAACATTTTCAAATCATGTTGCAACAGAAGAATGCCGATTGTCAGTAATGCCAATAGAGAACAGCAAAATACGGATTTAGGACTATTTCATTAGTAGAAAAAGAATAAAAGTTATACATATTTGAAATTCGCGTACAGAATTTTAACACTTGTATAAGAGACTGAAATGGACAAAAATCGACTATTGCAATCGCTATCGTTCGATAATACAAATTAGAGAGAGAGAGAGAGAGAGAGAGAGAGAGAGAGAGAGAGAGATAACATACAGTGTCTCTATTTTTCTTTGTATTTTGTGGTTTGGAATTCCTACTGATAAGATGAATTTGCACATTTGGCGCATCATCGAAACCTTTGAAGAGCCCTCCAGTTTGCGTTATAATTGTCGATTGTCCATGCTTTTGTTGCTATCAATAGCTTCCCACCGCCTCTAGCAAAAGTGGTCAATGATGCGTGTTCAGGAACTATATAGTGCAGGTATAGAGTTGGCTACACTGACCGTAAGACAAATGCACGTCGCATGATAAAACGGATTTGATATTTTATTTTTTGATAATTTCATTTCTTTGGTCCATTTTAAGATGACGTCACATGAGTGAAATAGCCTCAAGTAATATCATAAGAGGGTCTGAGATTGCCAATAGGGAAGGCTCAGATCCTCGAGTATATTTATTAGGGCTATTTCAGGAATAAAATGAGAATTTAAATATAATTTTCATAAGCGTGACTTACAACACTATTATAATTACATATTTGTATTATGAATAAAATGCTTAGAAGAGAATTTAAATATAATTTTCATAAGCGTGACTCACAACACTATTATAATTACATATTTGTATTATGAATAAAATGCTGCTTATGAACTTTTAACCCCTTCTTTTATATTATCAATTTTTTTCCCGAGCATTATTCTTATACTTAATTTCCTCTGAGCTGTAGAACCTCAATACCTTTGCTGTTATTGCCGTTCGAGGTTTACTGAGTTTACTATACGGAGAGGGCAAACTCCATTTTCTTTAGCCAGATTCCCCCAATTCTTATCGTGTTATCAATTGCATTAAGATGATTAATTTTATTATAGAACTAACTATATAACAACAACTTTAATATAAAACATTAAATTATCTAAATCTGAACCTAAAAAATTAATTTCCATTAACAATTTCATGTATAGAATTCTAGAATACTCACTTAAAAAATTAAAGCAAAATCCCCTCCTTTTAATATACCGTTTTATGAAAGGATTCCATCAATTTAACACTCTCTGACTTTTGTGTAGGCCCCCAAAGCATTATCTTCAGCATGAAACGTTTTATTTTGCTAGGGTACGTACGTGTCATTTTATCAACATTTTCTCGGGACTATATTTTTATTTGTAATTCTGTTTTATTGATTGCGAATCCTCCTATAGAAAAAATCTTATTTATATTCCGAATATTTATTAAGGTCTTCCACATTCACAGAGTTACCAGAAATATAGATGGGATTGTCACTTTCTTCGCCTGCACTGTTTCCCTTAAATTTATGTTCACTGTCACAAGAGCTTTACATAATGTTTTACTTAACCTATCCGGAAGTTGGTAAACTTTTTTATGGTATGAATCACATATTCGAAATTAGGGTGGACTTAAGCACTTGTCAATCTTTACCGTCACTTATGTTATAGAAGTTAAGCCACACAATTTACTCCGAAATTCAATCCTTGATTGGTACTTTTTTCTAATCAACTATAACATAGTTTGCTCGAGCGTATTTATTGTCAAGAAGTGATGGACTAATTAAAAACATGTACATTATGAATGCCTCTCTCAGCTGAGCTGGCAACTTAATAAAATAAATTTAGAGGATATTTACCGTTCTTTTAGCATTAGTGTTTGCATGAACGACTCCATATTTTTTGAGTAATGGAGTTACAAGGTACTGCAATAGGAATTCCTAGAACTTTCAGCACCTTGATTCTAGTTTGTACATATATTGTGATTGTGGCCTGCTGCATGCCTCCAGAAAATAAAAGTTTGTAAATATACGCATACAGATGTCATAATTTCGGATATTTAGTTTAGAGATAATACCTTTTTCTCTGATTTTTGACTAATCCAGTTAATGGTGATTTTTTTATTTTGAAAAAAACAGGTTTATTTTTAAACTTGTTACGGATAAAAGTAACGTATTTAACCTTTCAAGTATATATAGACAAGAGTATCAAGCGATTTCACACTACAGTATGTAGCCGTCACGGGTCGTCGAGGTCGTTAAGGCGCGGATTTGTGAGCGGGAGGTCTGGGGTTATATTTCCACCAGGACCGTCCTTCCTGACTGAGACTTTTATCAGTTTTCCTCATAATAAATGACAAATGCCGGGAAGTACCAAAAATTTAGGCCTGGAAAAAACTCTTTCCCAGTTTATCAGTCATCTCATTATCATCAGTATCCATGCCTTGATGTGTCGTAGTTAAAATGGGAGCTAAACACTATCCAAATATACATATAATATAAATGAAAAATAAAATAGCATTATGAACAATGTAACTAAAATAACAATAAGTAAAGCAGCAAAATGATAAAACACTTAAATAGACGCAGATTATTTGTCGCTATATTTCGAACTTCTGGAGCTCTAAGGAAAGAAGAAAGTGAAGGTAGTAATGCGATGTAATGTATGTATATATACAGAGGATGCCAAAAATGTATACACACTTTCACAGTAGATATGTATTTAATATATTTCACAGTTGGACCGAAAAACAACAGAAATGTGTAGTATGATGTTCTGTAAACAGATGTGACTCACAAACATTATAGCCTTGCTAGGTGACAAGTTAATCAACAATGAACAAATGAAGCCAAGATTATCATAAGATGTTCTTTAAACAGATGTGGCTCACATTACGTTATGCTAGTGTTGCTACAACAAAATTGAGTCAAGATTATCGTTTGAACAGCGAAAAGCAATTTTGAAGTGGTATTGGAGAACCGAGAATTCTATTGAAGTTCAAAGGCAATGGAGACTCGTGTATAGAACTGAACTGCCGTTGGACTTCTACCTATGGGGAACTCTAAGAATGGTGTATACCGTAGAAAACCAGTTAACACTGGCAGCACTTCGGGAAGAAATTGAAACGCCATGTACTGCATGTTGAGGACACTTCAAACGTTACTCAATCAGTAGTTCAACGCACTCAGAAGTGTATCGACGACGCCGATGGTGGGCATTTTGAGCAATTGTTGTAACTGTAAAAGTCTAAGATGATTATCCTTTTCTGTTTGTGTGAATTTTGTTATGTTAACACAGTTTTTTCTTTGCTTGAAGTGTGTATACATTTTTTGGGCCCCTCTGTATATACACATTAATTACAGTGCGCTCGCAGTCTGCGTAATTTAAAACAGGCATAACTAAACAAATAATTCGAAACTGCAAAAATTAAAAAGCAAGTGTTTCCTTATTTGACACTTGCTTTTCAACTGCAAAACATATCATCTTATACGATAAAAGACGGTTTTATAGCCGGAATTTTGGAATGGAAAGAACCATGTGCATTTTAAAAGTACATTGCATCATTCCTTTGCTTAGTTTAATGCTGGGTAGCTAAATCCAGTGTGAAACAGAGACGAAGTATTGTTCAAACCAGAAACTTTGAGAATGTTCAGTCCTTTTTTAATGCTATATCCAAAATTGTATTTAAATTTTTTCTAGAGTAAATACGAAATGCTGCCCCCTTAATTATTACAGGAACAAGCATGTAGTACAACTGACAACACAGCTCGGCATGGATTGCACTTGTTTGGGCACAATCTGTAGCATGCTCCACCTTCATATGTCATTTTTTCAGAGCCGCCAAGATGAAATGAACACAAAGAGATAAAAATGGAGGAGATTAGTGGAAAGAACTCGGAAAAATGGGAAAACCCAGAGAAAACTGCCACTCCGCCACTACCGAGTTTCGAACTTCTAATAAACCCAGTGTTTTATATCTAGCCAATTAATGGAATACCCTCTGACGACAAATACTACAGTAGAAAGTGACTTCAAAAGAAATGCATGAGGCACTACAGTTTCTTTAGCGCTTTGCTTGCCGATTTATTCCAGATATTCCTGGGGAATTTCCAAGTCGGCGAATTTGAAACGATATTCAGCCAAATTGTGAAAACTGGGGATTTTTTTGTTATGAGAAATAGCGATAGCCGATTTAGAGACCCGAGATTGGAGATATCCCTCCTGCAGAGAAATCGCTTGGGCAAAACATCAAGAATCCAGATCATTTATCAGAAACATGTGTTGGTGCCTGTTGATATCGACATGCACATATTACTTCCAGGCTTCTGTAGATAAAAGAACACCAGGAGGAGAAGTAACTAAACGATAAAAACAATAAATAAAAGTATTAAAGCCCTAGCGACAGATATTCTGTCTTGCTGCCGAGAAGTCAGTACTTGTCCGTTTCAGGTACTTATAGTACATGTTTCTTCATATGGCAACCGAACAGAAAATAATTCAGCAGTTTTAGGAAAACCGTGTATTTGCAAATCGTGTGATTAATATAAAAGAATGTAAATGGAGAAGGGGGTTGTGCTCGTGCCAGGGTAGATAATTAATAGCGGAGAGCTGAAGATACCGCGGCCGACACCCATGGCGCGATAAGTGCATTTACTTGTTTTCCGAATACCTGTACTACTCGGCTGGCATTCCCACGGCTGGCTGAACCAACGTTTTTAAACTCCTTACCATCAATAAGACGAGCAGACCGCGCTGTCCTCTGCGCAAGACTGAAACAAAGTGACGCGGCGCCAGCTGAAGAAAACAAAAAAGCATATACAAGGGATTGGAGATCAACGTCTTACCTTTTCTAGCCTGCTTTCTTATTCCTTAGCAATGGGCACTATAAAAGCGTTAAAACCAAGCAGTGTCTGCACACTCTCGTTCTTGCAACGAGATCTAGTTGTATTTCATCTTTTCAAGTACTGCCGAATCTCATCTGACTTACTGCATTAATCTAAATGGCTTTTGTTACAGAGACTTTGTGCAGGCCAACTCAGCTTACATTTCTTGAGAAGAATCCAATTTAAAAACTACACGAAAACTCGTTCATAAGTTTCAGCACGCTGGCACAGTCACTGATTGGCTAGCTAAAAGCAATCCTGTCAAGATTTGAATCCTTAAACACATTCCTAGTAAAGAACTGGACTTTCATAAAAAGATAATAAATTAAAATCCCCCTCAAAACACATAATAAAATATACGAAAAGTATAAAATCAAACAGAATCTGTTCATCTCAAAATCTTTGATTATATTAAAGGTATAATTTCATATTTCCTTTAGTTACTTTATGCTACGATATCTTTGTGAATGTATGTGCATCTTTTGAAACATCTGGAACCGCCACGGGTGGCCAAGGTCGTTAAGGCGCGGTCTCGTGAGCGGAAGTCTGGGGTTCGAATCCCGTCAGGACAGTCCTCCCTGACTGAGGTTTTTTCCAAGTTTTTGTCAGTCCTTATAAATGGCAAATGCCGGGGAGGTATCCTAAACTTAGGTCTGGAACGTTTCCTTTCTTAAAACAATTCCTTTCACAATTTATCATTTCATCTCACGTATCATTGTGTTCACCGCCTGTGGTGCAGAATGGTAGATGCGGCCGCCCTTAAACCGGAAGAAGAAGATGCAAACCTTAATATCGATGATCAGACTTCAAGACCATAGCAGGCAGCCATTGGTCGAGAATATGAAGAAATAGGACTGTGCAGAGAGAACTGCAGACAAGTGAGGCAACGGCGAAGAAAACTGCACGCGTATCAGGTTGATGCATAAGTTAGTAGCGTTTTTTGGCTGTGATGGAAGTTTTTATTTGGAACGAGTAGCACCTAGAAATTACCAGTAATATATTCTCCTGCATTATCTACGACTCTCTCCAGTAATGTTCACGACTAACCGATGGCAAGCAAGCAGAAATGCACAAATTGCCAGCCGCTCACTCTTGTTTTAAAGATGCGGTACAAAACTTTATAAGCTTATGTCTTGAAAGCATAATAAAAGGGTTGATAATTAATTAATTTTATTACTCAATAACACCATTTGACTTAAAAAAAAACATGTGCCCCAAATAAAAATACAGAAAATTTAATAATAACAGTAAAACTCTTTTAAAGGCTAAATATATCAACCTACCATAACGACACCGAATTTTGTAACCTTTCCATGGAATGCAAATGTCGCACGATGATTGACTTACTACAGCTCAGTTTATCGGGTTAACTAACGTGGATAATCATGGACTAAAGAGTTCAGAACGTTTTCATCAAGCCCTATGATTTTCCTGAACATGACGAATCGCTCACGTCAAAGAGGCTCTCTTTGAAACGACAGGACTACTCTCTTGTCATGTTTTCTCCAATGGCATTCTCCTTAGACGGTACAAATGTTTTGAGCCGTCTCCGCTACTTTTCCCCTTCTATTAAAGAAGAATATGCACATAGTGTTTTTTCCCCTCCCTCTTTTTTGACACTCCATCTTCTTTGACTTACGAAAAGCGCAAACTTTGTTCAAATCTGTAAAACATATAGTGTATGCAGCCGGAGTGTTTAGACCAAGTAGAGGGTACATGTAAATTGTGCATTTAATTTTCAATTTCGGTAGTGTAGAGCTGATTTACCCTTGATTGGCTCACCAAGTGAGCATAATTAGATCTAGGACGTCTTTGCCCTTAACGGGACATGATAGGCTTTCATTTCATTTCAATGCTCAAAGAGAACATTTCTTTTGGAATTACAGAACGTGTTCTAGATTATGCCCAAATTTAAGCATGCTCATGCAATTTCTGCAAATACTCGTAGTGCCTGTGTCATCATGCCATTGGTTTTAGAGATTAAAATGCTACTTATTAAAGAACAAATCGGTTTACAAAATATTAATGTTATGGTAGGTCTTAAGAGAAGAGGGCTACTAATGAATTTGATAGAAGTAATTATGAAGGATATAATATTAAAATAAAAATAATGACTAGACAAGGGAAAATACTATTGTGACAAATCAAGGTGTCCTTCAAGGATGTTTGCCATATCCAGTGTTTTTTTTTTTTAATTTAATTACTGAATATGTCTTCATAATAAAGAAAGAGAAAATAATATTTCTAGAATTAAAATTAAGATATTTGAAATTATCAATTCAACAGTTAACCAGGTCCTAATTTCTGGATCGTAGGAACTTTCATAAAAACGTTTAACAGTCTAGGCAAGTTCATTATGACATGTAAGTTATTTTCATATTTCATAGAAAATACTACATTTTTAGCTTTCTGTGAGAAGAATCTAGTAGGATGTAAAATACAATGGCAAATCAATAGAAATGCTAATATGTTTACTTATTTAGAAAAAATAAGTTCATTATTTCAAAACATGTGTGACATATCATAAGACATTTAAAGGAAAAAGCGTAAAGAGACGCTGAGTTTTATATAGTGACGACATTTCATTGCTACTACATGGAGGTGAAACCTGATCATGATTCCGGGGCCGGAGCAGATAAAGAATATAATTAATTATTGATGAAGAATAAGCAAAAGACGTGTTAGATTTTTCTGCATAGGATAGATAGAAGCTTGAGTAAACTAGGACAGCACCGAGCGAGTGGTTCAGGAGATAGCGCTGAGGGAAATCCGGGGTTTAAAGCCCTTGGGGCCGGCCATCCTGACCTTGGGATTTTTCGTGGTTCCCCCAGTAACTTTGGCAAATTTCCGTTCTCTCATTCGTGTAATTTCCTGTTACAGGGTCGAAAGAACCAGGGATAGATGGGCTGGCGCGGTGTGACGGTGGCTTGCACCTTAGAAAGGTTTCTGTCCCGGTATCTGGTATAGAAGTGCGTCTCAAAGACCGTGGGTCTTGTCCACCGGGTTTCCATCAGCTCATATTTTCTCCTGGAGGTGTCCCCACAGGCGCAAACCTTGTTAAGGCGGATTGTTCTAAGGCCCGAACAATCCATTGTAAACCTAGACAGCACTGAAATACTCAAATCTCTAGAATATACCGAAAGAAGTGTAAATCATGCAAGATAGTAGAATTGTAATTACGTCAAGATTGTGTGCGAATCCTGAAAATAGTATTTCTCCCCTTCCCCGTTCGGCGATATAAGGATATATGCTGAGACAATGCTGATGCTAAAGCATAAGCTAGGGGTTGCAACCCCAAGCCAATTCTACTTATATTATGTTCGTAAAGCACAGCAGCGAAGGATTTCAATATGTTATCCATCAATACGACTCTGGAACTCTGTCCGCTATTTAATAATCAAGTGATACAAGTTACAAACATATCGTTTGACTTGGGGTTGACAACTGTTGATATAAGCAAATGTTTGCCTGGCATCTAGAAGAAATAAACTTAGAAGGCCGTGGTCTAATGGTTAGTGAACATTCCGATGTTTCGCCAAAAAATATGTCCAGTTTTGTCAAAAACTCTTCATTTCTGACCCGAAGAACAGAAGTGAAGATAAGGAAACCTCCATCTGAACAATGTCGGATATAGTTTCGGTTAATCATGGGGATGTTCACATCCATTAGACCACAACCTTCAAGGCTCCCCTCCAAGTTTATTTTAAACATTAAGTTAATTAAACTCATGAGTAATGTTAAGATTAATTAAAGATTTTCAGCTGTAACAACGTTTTCATTAAAGTTGTTACTTTATGGATAGATTGTATTTTATATTGACGTTGCAAGGCGGTAGGGAAGCTCATAACATGTTTCAGAGAGCCGCAGGCATCGCTATAACCTTTTCCTTGCTGAACTGCTGTTTTCTACAAGGTGCTTTGGAAAGAAAATCGTAGAGCGTATGAAGAAAGAGATATACCTATTACTGCCGTAGTATGTTATAAGCTTCTGTCCAGTACTGCAAAACCAACTTGTTACAGTTGCTAATGACGGCAATCATTATAACTGTTATTAGTTATTGTATGTAAATAATGACTAAGATATGCAACTATTGAAATATATAGAAGAATACACCGAATCGAGCATGTTGGCTCACGGATCGACTAGCCAAACGTCCCGCATAATATCCGATGTACCGAATTTGAGGAGGAAAAAGTCTGTCCCGTTTGAAAGTCACGTGGAACGTCAAAAAATCCCGTATTTCGTAATTTAATTGATTTCAAATTCAAGAAGAAACGTTCTTCTAAATTTCCCAAAGTTACTGAAGTCGAAATAGCTACCCCCATTTATGTAGGTGCGAGCGTGAATGTAGTGGGAATAGCATGGCGTGGCTGAGCCGTTAAGCGTACGAACTCTGGTCAGTCGCTGTTTACGGTGTTATTTGCCTGTTTGATATTGATTGTTTTCTGTTTATGTGGAATTTGGAGTATTTCGTGACAGTTTAAGGTTATTGAATGGACAAAGTTTCAATCATTAAAAGAGAGAGAAAAAAAATGTTTAAAATGTATCAGTAAAGTAGTTCCAACTTTTTAAGCATTCCAAGCTTTAATGCATTTATAGAGAGTGTTTTCAGTATTAAATGCGTGGAGCAATGAACGTTAAAAAGCTATTTAGAGTTAATTAAGGATGAAAATCAAATAACTTTGCATTTTGATGCGAGTTATCAAGGTTTTAAGATCTAATTATCATTGACAGAGCCTTACTAGATAACGCAAGATTGATAGACACTCTTTAATGGATAGAGCACGTGCACCCAGTGCTTCCCATAGCTCTGGGTGGCATTCTCGTGCATTCCTGTCGTAGAGAAATGCTATTAGCACATATGCACGTGATCTCCAATCCTGACCACTGTCGCTCACCCTTTAGGGCATGCTGAGACACGCAGCTCTGCTTACATACATCATCTGGAAGCTTCATTCGAAAATAAATTCCTTACACTTTCAATTGTACATATTAGATTTTTCGCGCTGTCCTTTTCTCGCGAGCAAAAAAAGTAGTTGCTATGAATTGTCATCGTAGTTTATCGTCTGAAAAAAAAAACGTAAATAATGAAAAAGTTTCCTCACTTGCAAAACAGGTTTGAAGTCTAAAGTGTACCTTAAAGCAAATGTTTATTCCATTTTACTTTAACACACACCTTATACGCATCAAATGTGAACTTCTTTGTCACCATATAGCTCCATTATTTATCTTTGTAGGCAATACATTTTCTACCTCAAATTGATTATCTAATGTCTCTCCACAATCTCTGAAACTATTGCGCTGTGGTACATTGACAGCCAGTTTATGGACAGAAAGAGCATATTATTACGAAAGAGGATGTTACAGGAAGGGGACTAAGCCACTAAGATCATCTGCTGGACAAAAAATGACCTGAATATCAATTCAGGTATCCCTTGACCAGCATCCAATAAATATCGCAATAAGATCAATGGAAAGGAGATTATAAATAGCTAATAAAATAAAAAGGGTTGGAAATTTTGGTTAATAACCTTTCCCTAAACATACTTCATAAAGGCTCGAGCAATCTAAATATGCGGCATAAATTCTTAATTCGGTGATCTAGAATCTGCACCGAATTTTATCTGGCACTATGTAGAGTTGGAGTTGAACATTTTCTCGAGCAGAATGAGACTATGAACAGTTTTAGTTCCTAAATCGCAGACAAAAATTTGGTAAATAAGTTTTTCCATTACCTTCCATATTTCCAAGTTCACTTTCATAGATTTGTCAGCATCTTCATTGCTTAAAAATGTTTCCCCCAAAATCACTGTGGAAATAAGAGGATGGTTTTCTCTTTAGAAAATCCAAAGGGATATTAGTCTGTCGGCCATCATTCCTAGCAATGCCCACAGTCCTATCGTTTTCCGGCGCTCTAAGCTTATTTGGAAACCTCCTGAATGATTATTGATGCTACATTGTCACTTATGGTGAGAGCGATTTGTCAATTTGGGAAAATTCGAAGAAATTAGTGACGTTTTATTTCTAAATTACATCCACTGATATATTCATCATTCATTACTTGCTATATGAACGTTTCATAGCACTATTCTGGTCTTAAGCCACCCGTGAGATGTTAAGACACTCACAGAGGTGCGAAACACCACGATTAAATTTTTTAGTGTTTCTAAATTCTCTATACTTCGATCCTTTTGCAAATTTTTGAACCAATTCGATGTTTCCCCTCCATCAATGTAGTCGAAGGCCTTCCGCTTCTCTCTTCCCCTTCCATCTATGTCCAGGCCCTCTAAACTCAGCAGACGAAAAATTTCTGCGCACACTTTTGAAGCGATTACACCTGATGTACACCAATTTGTACAAAATTATTTCTCTTGCCTCTAATGAGCTGTCAATTAAGATATTGAACTAAATAACATCAACACCTACTTAATAGCGTAGAGGGCCATCTTTGGCATTCAAAACAACCCGAATTCTTCTGAGAATGGACACATAAAATTGTGCATGGTGATATTACACTGTTTTCAGGCTCTCAAACATTTTTGGTATTTGTTTTGCTGTTTAAAAGGGGTCGTTATCATATTATAAAAATGCTGTGGGAAATTGAGTAAAAGAGATATCGCTGACCACATTTTAAGTTTTTTGTACTCTAAATTCCAGTTTAGGTGCTCCTGACACTGTCGTTATTTATTGGATTGACATGGTTATAAGAGATTTGGTAAAAGCAGATCTTCCTATGCAGTTCTCTCCTTGCTGTTCCAATAGAAACTGGGTTTGTTGATTTGAACTCAGTCGCCATTAATGGCAGTGGTTTTCTTATTAAAGGTAACACCATAAAAGGTGATATGATGTCAGATCAACCATTATCGCACAGTCCCTATACTGGTGCTGATGCAATTGAACAAGGTTGAAAGTACAAATAACAAAGTTGTAATATAGCTTCATTGAGGAAAATAAAGTAAATTATGTAACGATAACCGAGGTGTTAACGTTATTTAGTTCACTTAAGTAATTAACAGCTGCAGCATTTCTTTTCTTGCTGCTAAGAGTTACCAGTAATAATGATGGTGATGAAACTACTGCCCATAAAAGAAAAAGAGCCGTTCTAACACCTGAAGCAAATATTCTCTCTTCATCACTAACTTATTTCTGAGTGCCTGAACTAATATTGCACTTTACCACATATTTAAAAACGAGACAATAATATTCGGCTTTATGAATTTATAAAAGTATAAATGGGCGGTATATTGAACGATGATTCTCAAAATGAAGAAGTGTGCTCTAGCAAACAATTTCTCCTCATATCCACTGGATAGAAAACATTTTAGCATGAGAGAGAGAAAGAAATATTGCAATTTCTTCAAGGCGTTTATAAATATATTTGGCATTATATTATTCTGCACTTTTCACAGTGTACTGCACAAAGACTATGAAGTCCTTTTTTATGGAAATCAACTGAAAAAGGAACTTTTAAGATATTTTTCCCCCATCCAGAGCTTCTCTGTTCGCCTATAGTAGCCGTTACTCGTGATATGTCGACTTCCAGTTTAGAGAAGGGTGTATGTTAAAAATTTATAAAAGAAGGTGCTAATGTCATTCAAAGGAAATTTTGGGCTGCCTATGGTAGCCACCAAGCATGAAAGGGTCCATTCATTCGGACCACGTAAAAAGAAGCAATTGTTCTTGGGTGAACGGAGAGAAAGCATTCCCAAAAGGGCTCAGAGAGGCTTACGCTTCGGGTATCCTATAAGCACCAAACGCCAAGAATGATGACAGGACGGTTGAGCATAAGTCAATGATGCCACACAAATGGCAATTACAGTTGCTGATGCTGAATTTGATGATAAAATCCGGAATAACTTATTTTAGCAATGAAGCGACATTTTTACACAAAAATGAAAGCTAACAATGAACTGCTGAAGGTGTCTGCTTAGCTCAAAATGAGATGTATCTACTATTAATGATGCCTCAGATGTACGAGTGTAATGCTTTTCTTTTATAACATGATGGAGTTCCGTCTCATTTCCATAACGACGTTCGTGGATGCCTGAAAATTGAACTGCTTCAGAACTGAGTCACAGTCTATGCAACTTCGTTCATTAAAGATTGGCCTGAACATTTGTAACGCGATATTGAGACACTCAAGATGAGAATTCAAGAAGCACTTTCCAATGTAACCAGGATAAGATGGGAAGAACATGGAGAGGTTGGATAATTGTACAGACATATGCCCAGTCACACTTGACACTCCACTTTGAATCGTTCTGGCATTATATGCTGTGATATATAAATGTTTCTCTTCATTATGAACGCACTTTGAAGTGATAATAACTTCGTAATCGGAAAGAAGCAATGAACTAAAAAGAAATCCGTATTAGAAGGAAGGGACATAGACGTAATCTTTGTACCATTAATTATGAAAAGTTTTTGGACGCCCTTTATGTTTAATTTTAAAGATCTTTAATCAGTTCTAACAGGTGTTTTAGAATTCATCTGCCATGCTCAACTTTCTTTAGTTTTTCCTTTCATACAAACAATACCCTTAGGGTAGCAGTTCACTTCTTAAGATGGCAGCCGATAATTTCCTTCCGCTTCGTGATATCCTCACAAATGACTTGCCAATGAGATGTTTCCTCTGAAATACAAAGCTTTCAGATTAGTTTCACAATTTTAACAAAATACTTTAAACACTACACATTGGAAGGGTTCTATGCATTCTTTCGGTAGATATCTGCTTGATTCGTAAAGGTGGGACAAAGATATTAGAAGTGAATTCTAGAATTTCCAAAAGCCTTGGACTTCTCCATGGCCCACAAACTAAAAAAACACGTCTGTGTATTACACTGCTTGTGATGGATACAAAGGAATGCTCCAGTTAAGTATGGAATTTAGTATTTCGCGTCTACCGCTTGAGCTTGCCTAGTTCTTGAAAATTTCAATTGAATATTTCTAGCATTAAAGGGAGATTTTTTTCCCAAAGGCATTGCTATATGCATAGATTACAATTTATAACTTTCGGATCCAAGCTAGAAACCATCTGACACATAGAGGACTACGAGTATTCAACCATATGCCCTCTAAATATAACATACTAATTATGCTGAAATAAACAAAATGTATTTAATCTGCTATAGTAAACTTTTTCACTGTGCTCCTCCGTGTTATGATTATGCAGACGATAGTATTTATTGAACAGTGTTAATGATGTAAACTACCTTAAAGACCAAGCGAGATGGCTCAGATCGGGAGTTCCCGAATTCAAATCCCTAGGGGTCAGCCATCCTATCCTGGTGTTTCCCCACGGCAGGCTAATGCTGGAATGGCTATTTACTCCTCAAGAATCCCCCTGACCCTCATTACTTATATCGTGTTTCAGAGTTGCAAGGCCGGTCACGCGGTTGACGGTGAGCGTTGTGCAGTATTGGAATTTGCTCATAGAAAACTGCCCTGGGGTATGTTGTGACAGGAAGTGTTTCGAGGGTTCGAATTCTTTGGAGTGGGAGGATGAGATACGGACCCCATCTGCATCCGTGCTATAAAGCCCTTTGTACCCTTCACTTCAACTCTTCCTTCCGGTGGCTTAGTAGAATACAAAATTTCCTTGCTGCAACTACGTCATACTATCTATCCAATCCAAGTACCAATAGCAGTTCGTCAGTGAAAAGAGATTCTGCAGATAATTTAACAAAACTGAGAATATTCTACTCACATTACAACACATTGATGATAAAAATATTTGAAAGTATTAAGATGTTATTTGTAAAGGCATATTCTGAATCGCTGTAAAACACTAGTAATTTTCTTATTTTTTTCCTGTATTTAACCTCGTCCGTTAGCAGCCATTTACCATTATCCGGACTCACACAAAGTATACGAGGGAAGTTCTAAAAGTTCTCGCCCTGACTAAGAGAACAGAAGGTTTTTTCCGTCAGCCATCTTATAAATCAATACATTTATTTACTCCAAAGACTTTCCAAATTTTTAATACCTCCAGTGAAACAAGAACTGTGAAAAATAACCGTCTGTCTCAGCTTCAACCTCATCAATTGTTGTGAATCTTCGTCCATCCAGGCATTTATTCAGGTTTGGGAACAATAAGTAATCATTGGGAGTCAAATCTGACAAATATAGTGGATGTGGAAACATTTGGAAGCGAAGGTCATACAGTTTTGCAGCAACAATCCTAGATATGTGTGAAGATGCTTTTTCTTTTTCGCACGTTTAGCCTGAACAGCATTCTTCAAATGGTCCAATAGTGAAGCGATATATTCCACGGTGATGGTTCTGCCCTTCTGGAGGTTGTGTATGAGCACCATATCATGAGAATCCCAGAAAACCGTAATGATTTTTCCTGCGGATGGAACCGTTTTTGCTTTCTTTGGTGCACTTTCCCTGTTGCCACTCACTGTTTGGACTGCTCCTTTGTCTCTGGCGTGTAGTGATGAATATATATTACATCTATATTATGAAACGTCGGAGAAACTCATGGGAATTGCGTTTAAACGCTCCTGGGAAGTGCTCATTCGAATCCGCTTTTGGTTCATTGTTAATAAACGCAACACTCGTCGGGCGGAAAGTTTTTTTTCATACCCAAAACTTAGTGTAAAATGTACTGGACACGACCTATTGAGGTCTTTGTAATGTCAACCAACTCGCGCACCTTCAATCGCCGATCATTGAAAAGGCGTTGTGAATTTTTATCAGAATCTCGTCGGTCATAACAGTTTTGGGACGCCCTGAGAGCTTGTCATTTTGAATGGATGTACGCCACGCTAATTCAGCAGCCCATTTTTTAACCATTGAAAACATTTTCTACAAAACCATTGTTTGTTTACGCGATCGTCACAAACAAGTGACTACACTAATGCGTCTGAAACTTTACAGTGCGCCATATAAAGAATGATACTTAACTATAATAGTAATTTAGCCATATTCACACGACATTTCTGGGTCAGCCGAGAGCTTTTAGAACAGCTCTTGTACATACCAGTCACTGGGAAGTTTCCCGAATATTATTAGTATCTTATTAGTATTTCAGCGCCGCCTTGATAACATCACAAATACACACAATTGGGAATGAATATTAATAATAAAATGGAAAGTGAATCCATGGCAGAGAAATACTAACCCAGTATTTATCTTTATTAAATTGGACTAAGGCAAATCACGAAAAAGCTAGCACCTCCCTAATACAAGTCCCAGGTTGTATCACCTTTAGTCAACTCGCTCGGTGAATATGAATAGAAAATTGAAGAAATGAATTTGTCACGTTATGTCGCTTGCATTCCATTATGTATTTTTATAGGGTAATGCTTTGGGATAGTTGTTTTACAAAAACAAAAGAATTTATCTAGCACAAGAAAGCGACTGACATAATTTCAGA
Organism: Metallyticus violacea; assembly: GCA_030762175.1. Lineage (NCBI taxonomy): Eukaryota > Metazoa > Arthropoda > Insecta > Mantodea > Metallyticidae > Metallyticus > Metallyticus violacea. The sequence continues at coordinate 67,164,757 of CM060840.1, read as the reverse complement.
TCATTGTACTGCTATTTAAGAACAGACTCCATTTCACGCAGCCGACTGGCAACCTCTTGCTGGCGTCCTGTACAAAGACATGTACGCGCATTCAATTTTTCCCACCGATTACATGAAGCCTGTTCCTTTCAAGAAAAACTATTTCAGCACTATTTCCACTGTATGATGAGAAAAACAAACAATTCTGTCTTTTATACTAGCCTTTGTGTTACTGAATTCATATACTTATTATGCAATGTTGTAATACATTATAGACCTTATACACCTATGTGGTTAGGTACCTATGGAAAACTTTAATTGCTTACATTTCCTTCTTTCTCCATATACTTTTAAAAATTCCGACACTGCCTTAGTACACAATAAACTGTATCTTTTGCATCACTATGAAAATGAATTTGTTGTGTGTTTTTTTCTGACAGTTGTGGTTGAATTATACGATTTTCAAAGGAAGTAAGGTGTTCTTTTGATTTCGCTATATACACCGTGGACGAAGTTTTTCATCAGTCATTTAACGCTTTCGTGCCCAAAATGGTTTAAGAGCACGCTATCATTTAAACTTTTTTCTAGAGGCTTGTATAAACATTCTGGATCTGACATAGAAATACAGAGCAAACAGGAATTAGTAGTTGCTCAGGTCCTATAAGACACTAGGAATATTGCTGATGAGAACCAATATCGCGTATGAATTGTTAAAGTGTCTCGAGACGAGTAACTAAATACAGAAGAGACAACGTAACCCGATCGCTACAAAATGGACATTTTGTGGAACTGAAAGAAGACGATAAAGTTCAAATAAACAACTTTGCTATGCAGACGATATTTCAAATTTAGGCATATCCAAAAGATTTGATAACGTTTTATGAACTGGTGATGACGTAAATATAACTGTCTTCTAATAACCCACATTCAGTTATCAGACAGGACCATACTTTTTGAAGAGGTTGAAAATGGGTTGACAACAACTGTTAGAGCCAATAATCAAAGTTGTTTGAACGTACTTTAAAATTATACTATACTGTTTTAAGAAACCGAAATATTAAAAAAGTATCATATTAATGCAGATACATCTCCTCAGATCTTTAACTCGGTAAAAGAATTTTAGATATCATTTGCAGTGGTCGCGTTAAAAGTAGGCACTTTCCTTTAACTTGCCATATATTACCCAACAGATTACTGGTTGTGGGCTTTCTGAAGGATAGGGTGTTACTTAACAAACGTATAACAATTGATGAGTTGAAAAGATTCTATCACACACAGTGGCAGATATTCGAGAACACACAAACCCAGAGCTGCAGTATACAGCATTGAAGAGAAGTTATTAATTGTACAAGAACAAAATGGTGGAAAATCTAGAATGAAGGTATGGAAATGAGTGGAGGTGGAAAACTTTTATATTAGAAGTTTTAAGAGCGCGTAGAAAAAAAAATATGTGAAATTAAAGTTACTTCTTACTTTTGAAACAACCTATATAATATAATGCATATATTGCACCTTATTTTATTATATGTATTATAATTTCTTGTAACAGCATGCCTGTAATTATTCTCTTGGTTTGACATCATATTACTAACGATATCTTGGAATCAATGGCAAAGAAACTATTAAAGAAGACAAAGAATATATTATCTGAAAAAATGATAACATATCCTCAAAGACGATACATGTTAAAAGGAATGGAATGCTACAATAAATGTATTTGACATTACACACATAACTTTTCAGGTAACGCCAGTATGAGTTTTGTGACAATACATTTATATATAGATGAACGTTAAGGTTATAGCAGTCTCTTGCAAAGTTCTAGTGCTTCCTTATGGTGCACTCCGCGAAAAGAACGCAGACGAACTGGTGTAAAATATTACTGGAGGGAACAATGCAAGCCTGCCTGCCTTAACGAGAAGCCGATACACCATTATACCCGGCACCTTCATCATTCCCCGGTAATTACTCCGTCGGTCTCATATTGGTGACGTCACCCTAACTAAACAAACCGTTTCTCAATTATTTATTATAAACGGGCACCAGCTTCTGGTTTTGGAGGTAGATGCTCTGACTTGGGCGGCAGATGATGCATGGCAGGGGTGTCCATGACAACCGACATGTTCAGGGGTACTCTTTAGGTTATCCACCCGACATGCCCTTTTTCTATTTTAATTTTTTTCTATTTTCCTCTAATTTTTCGTTTATTTCCTTTCTCTCCATTATTCTTTTGTTGTTAATTTCCCTCTTGCTTTCTATATTTTCCGAACTCTCGCAGTTCCTTCTTTAGTTGCTCATAAGCTTGGTTTTTCTTTTAGATGTTTACGTCTATGTCCTTTCCTTATTAACGGATTCCTTTTTAGTCCATTACTTCTTTCCGAACAGCTTATTTGTCTCTCTGCTTGTTCTCTTCTCCGTTATTGTTCATCTATTTTGTAGTCATCCTCTCAAGTCTTCTTTTGTTCTTTATTCTTTCCATTTTGATGTATCTCTAGCAATCATTTCATTACTTCTGCTCTATTTGACGTAATATAATTTGCATTTGTTTAGTTTCCATTCTATTTTCATTTATTTTTCCCGATTATATCGTTGCTTGTTATTCCCAATTAATTTATTTTTTGCTTTTCTTGCCATGTTCTTATTTTACTGCCTTCTTCTTTTCTATAAATCACTTCTCAATATTTCCAGTACATTTTTCTTTGCTTGTGGTGGAATTTTCTTGCTTCATTGCCTCGCTAACATGGCCTCGGTTGGGCACATAGTCAAGTATTCTCAACTTAAGGCACCCTGTGAACTTTGTGGTATATCCGGCAGGAAAGGGGCAGATTAAGTAATTAAGTCTATTATATTGAATTAAATAATTATGGACCGTTAAATAATTCTATTATAAAAGCTTGCGCTGAAATTTGAGATAATAAGTGATTTTTCGTTTTTACCACAAGGCCGCTCTCTTCCGGCGGAAGAAAGAAATTAATTGGTTGAAATACTACAGGCTTTTCAGCATGTAACGGCCTCCTAGAAAATATGCTAATGAATTTGCTAGAATCATTAAAGGAACGCTATGGAGATTTTCACAATGAGCATGCGATTCTTAATAAAAGAAAAAAAAAAAAAAGCACTCCCAAAGGAAGTGTACCTATTAAATTCGACACCAGATACAAAATATTCGTCATCTTCATAAGGACATATTATTTAGAAATTCTGAAAAAAAAAAAATTGGGGGTGTGTAACATTGAAGTTCGAAAGAAATATCCGAAAACATATAAATGATAAAACGAGAAGGGAAAGGAGCGTGATAGATTTTCAATAAGTCGTGGAAAGTTTAGGTATAATATGGCTTTGTACGAATCGCAGCAATTTATTTGTTTTTTTTTTTTTTTTTCCTCGACTACATACCGGCACGAGTGGCCGAGATCGTTAAGGCACGGGCTCGTGAGCGGGAGGTCTGGGTTCGAATCCAGCCAGGACCGTCTTCCCTTACTAAGGTTTTTTTAAGGTTTTCCTCAGTCCTGATAAATGGCAAATGCCGGGGAAGTACCCTAAACTTTGGCCTGGAACGACTCTTTCCTTAAAAAAAAAATCCTTTCCCAATATATCATTTCATCTCATATATCATCAGTGCCCATCACCTGTGGTGCTTCTGTAGCAAAAACGGGCGCTAAAAACCATCCATCCATTCATTAATTCATTCTTCCATACATTCTCAAGACATAAAATTGCGTTCTGGTTGTAAAATTTTAAGTAAAGATGATAGAAAACATGGAAACCAAATGAAATATGCTTGGTTTTGACTCAGTAGCTTAATATGAAACTTTCTTGTTAACTTTACATTATTGCTTTTAATGCCTTCCGCTATTTTGTATTCATAATATTATATAATGCTGAAATTCATAAGAATATCACAGGTCACTCATGAATATTATATTGATTACGGTTCACTCCAGTACAAGTGGACCCAAATGAACACAGACATCAGAAGAGGCGGATTTTGTGTGTTATGATAAACGCTAAATGTCTCTGAGAACAGTGCATACATAATTCAAATGGTTTGTAAGCAAAGTTCAATAACGTTTCACGAAACGTGGATATTTTTACGAAAAGGCTAAATACGCAATCATAGCTTTATTACTTTATTATTATTATTATTATTATTATTATTATTATTATTATTATTATTATTTATAATTTACTTAAACACCTATCCAGAATAGCTACACACCTCTTAAGCATATATTCAGATGTTGTTATTAGATTGGTAAGGCCAGCCTTGCTCAAGAGTTGATCATTTTTCCTATGCCTCCAATAGGGACATCTTCGGGAGGAAGAGATAACGTGAGGGAGACAATGGGCGCCCAGGATGCAGGGATGGTAAGCCACGAACATTGACACTGTTTCCAAAAATTACACAGATCTTTTCCAAAAAAATCGAGTATCTGCCACACCAGATGCCGGAGCAGAAAATTTTCAAGAGTGCAAACCATTGTCACACCGCACTTAGCACCAGCCCACCCTGCCTTACTGGTTGAAAGAAAACCAATTTGTCTCAAGTGTCCAGAAGAAACTCCGAAAAACCGAAGGTTAGAATGGCCGGCCTCTTGCAATTCCTAAGCATTATCGACTGAGCCACCTCGCTCTGTTCGACTGTCATTCGTTGTTGTCATTTGACTTGCATGGGTTACGATAGAGACTCAGGAGATAAACAAAGGAATTAAAGATTCCTAAGAAATACAGAATTCAGATATTCGGATGTTTTTTACAGAAAGTTTGCAGAAGTTAAATTTGCTTTGTCTCCCGTGGTAATGTCTTATGTTTTATGTTAGTAAAATAATAGTATCTAGTAATAACAATGTGAAAACAGTGTAATGTTAATATCTTCCTTAATGTTGTTAATTTGAAAAAATTATAATTGGCAAGGAGGAAATGTTTTCATTATTTTAATTATTATTGTAAAAGAATTCTCTAAAAAGTGTTCTGACTGCATTTATCTAGTGCAGATGGATTTTTTTTTTCAAAATACAATTAGATAATGTTTGATAAAAGACTTGGCTCTTATCAAACATTTTGGAATAAGGGCGCTTTCTATTACATTAGAAACATTAGACTTAAGTTACGCTTATTTTCCAACATAGGACAGAATGAAAGCCCATCACCTCAATTGCCATCTGGCAGGGTATTAAGGTATTACTTAGACGCAAACCGCCGATATATATAACTTTTTTCAATTATGGAGCTCTTTAGCTTTCTGTAAATATACCTGACGGGATCCACGGCTTTAAGTATCCCCGGAGGATTGGCTCGCTATTATTATGTACTGAAAAATTCATCAAACTTGATCGGGTTTGAATCCGCGAACTTTGGGTCCAGAAGAGAACGTCCTCCCCCTAGACCACCGACTCCTATAAGAGAGAAGAATGAGAAACAATAGTTGTTCCTCATAGCAAGTTATAGTTTAGTGGTGAAAAATAAAATTACTTTTAAAGACTAAATTCTGCATATTTTACAACTTTTTAATATGACCAAGATTATTTACTGACTTACTCGTATGCAGTTAATAGAGTTGCATTATTAAAAGTTATCGTGAAATTGATGAATTAACTAACAATTAATAAATACATCCTTATAATTGCTTCATTTAAACGCGATAATTAAAATTAAAAAAGAAAACGCAAACAAACTGAATGCGTATCAAGCACAAGAAAAGATCATTTATAAGAATCGTAATATTTTCTAGCAGTATATAAAAAGGAATATAACAAAATCTAAATTAAAATTCAGAAAAAATATATCAGAATTAAAATATCAAGAATTTACTCACATTAATGCATTTATCTTTTGCTCACCTATTACTCTGCATTAATTACCATTGGCTAGAAAATGAACTTTCAAAAATGTGCAAAAAATAACAAAATAAGATTGGTAATACTATCAACAATGGTTTCAAAAACTTCTACAGAAATTAGACAAAACGAAAGCCTCTATAAAACCCTGTAAATCTATTTCATACCAAAATAACTGTTTCAATTATTTTAAAAAGCACATAAGTTAAATACACTTAAGAAATGATGGAATCTATAAGATTCAATTCATATCTGTAAAAGTGAAATAATTACATATGAGAAATGTTGTGAAGTTTGCCGTAGGTTCATTGTAGGCGTAATGTAATCATAATTGATTTTAATTTATAATACGTTCCTTGTACAGATACCAATATATGTAAAATTAAATGCTAAAGATTCTGAAGTCAAAATCTTCTAGAGACTTGTTAGAGAGCGCAAATAAGCCTTAGAAGAATTATCTAAAGTTAACAAAATCGACTTGATTGATTTATTTATGGACGCTCTTTAACATCTCAGGTCATCAGCGTCTCATTCAACTCAGGGCGTGAAACGGCCGACAAATTTTGCTCAGAGGCCTCTCTTTCAGGCTTGAGGTTCTTTTTTGTGCCGTAAATGTACGATACGGGACCCACGGTTTTACTTCCCTTCCGAAAGGAAGCCATAGTTAGGATTTTTACGCCCGAAAAAATCCATCGGTCCCGGCCGGGTTCGAACCCGCGATCTTGGGTATAGGAGGCAAGTATGGTAACCACTAAACCACCAGGACGGACAAAAAGAAATCGACTTGTTCCGGTTAACTTGTTACTTGAGTTATAGGAAATGAAACCAGGCTCTCTAAAGCAAGAGAATGCATAAATCATCCCGTATGAATCTTAAAGCGAATGTTGCTATGTACAAACATTTTGCCATCAAAAGAAATAATTCATAGATGAATACACAATGAGACATGTCGAACGGCATTCGTATGTACGAGAGTAGGTCCATAAGTTTCCGGCCCAATCATTTTCTTGGTGTGATCAAGATATTCCACTTTTCAATATAGTTATCCTTTATTGCAATACGCTTCTCACATCTTTGAATTAACATTTCAATCGCCCTCCCCCCAAAAATAGTCAGAAGTCTTGTCTGCAAAAGGGCATAAACAGTATCCATTATTTTTCGTCAAACTTTAATTTCATTCCTCAAAGGTCCTTCTTCAGTTTTGAGAAGAGGAAATAGTCACTGGGAGCTAGATCTGAATTGTAGTGTGAATGGTCCATCTCCTTGAAGCCACATATTCACAGCTTCCTTTGCAACAAGAGCTGTGTGCACAGGTGCGTTGTCGTGAAGAAGGCGCACACCACCACTCAGCTATTCTCGCATTTTTTCTTTAATGGAAGCACGTAGTCTGTGCAGTAAGCCAGCATAGTACTCCCCATTTACTGTGGTGCTCCTCTCCTTGAAGTAAATGAAAAATATTGCTTTACAGTCCCAAAAGATTGTGGCCATGCTCTTCTTGGTTGACTGAGTGACCTTGGCCTTTAGAGGCTGTGCTTCGCCAGGTTTACGCCACTCCATTGATTCTCTTAGGGATCATAATAGAGGACCATAGTTTCATCTCCTGTAACAATGGTTTGCAGAACTCGTTGTTATGACAGAGCTCCAAAAATTCCTGACAACAGATGACTCGTTGTTGCTTTTGGACTGAGGAAAGAAGTCTAGACACTAACCTTATTCATGTTTAAATGTTCATGAATAATTTGAAGGACTGTTGTTTTAGAAAGGCTCAAGCTCGCTGCTATTTCTGTAACTTTGAGCCGCCGGTCCTCCATAATTTGTCCTTCCGCAAGAGCGATGTTTTCAGGAGTGAGCACCTCCAAGAGTCTACCTGCACGTTCTTTGTCTTCAATGCTTTCTCGACCCATTCGAAAAAGTTTGGCTCATTCTTTTACGGTAGGATGTGAGGGGAATGCTTCCCTATATACACCGTCCAATCGCTGGTTAATTTCGTTTGGAGTAAGTGCTTCTTTTGTGAAGAATTAATAACCGTTCGAAACTGCATTTTGAACTTTCAGGCTATGTGTGTTATTTGCGATGACAGTTGCAAAACTTTTGACAAAATCTAATATAATCTGAAAGCATAAGGGAGATGTAGCGCAGAAAAATAAACAGATATCTTCAGGTAACCAACCTCATATAGGAGAAGATACAATGGGCATGAGGATTGGATTAGGTTGATAAGGTCGGAAGATATTTCAGAGATTATTCCGCCTTGTTCAAGAGTTCCCAGTTTGTGCTTGGCTCCGTTTCGGAAGAAAGCGATGAGGCGAAGGAAATGCCGGCGGCCAAGATCCGCGATCGATGAGGCACGGGATCCCATACACCTCCAAAGCATTTGAACGCCTCAAAGGGGCCGCTTGTGAGGGGCAGAAAGCGCAAGTTACTGTCTCATGACAACAGCCCACCTCACCCTTGCGCTTTTGACCCTGTTACGAAATCAAAGGAATAAAATAAAAAATCATAGAAAGCAAAATTCTTGGAAAGAAAATATTCGCCTAAGCGACCAGCGGAAAGGACGAAAAATAAACCAAGATGAGGATAGGGCATGATCTTCGAAATACAAGTCCCAAACGTTATCTCCTGGGCCCTATTTCATAAAAGTATGGTCTAATACATAAAAGTGTATAAGTACAAGTCCTAGTAAAGTATTGTGGTGTAACTTTCTGACCCAGTGCAAGGGCAACAGTGGTAAAGTATTAGTAAAAAGTTACCAGTGACGTCGTATAAGGATAAGATGGAGAAACAGCCATACGTCGCCATATCTTGATTTAGGTTATGCCCACTACTTAGAGATTTTTAATGTTATTATTGCTAAATGGGTCTTGTATTTTTCTGAGATATAATTTAAATACTTTATTATGCATTTATCAATATTCAAGCGTAGTAATCCACTTTGAATCTACGGTCCCTTACAGCTACGTTTAAGAGCATCGATTTCAGTCCTCGAGAGATGGTAAAAGAATCGATCTATCCGACTTTTTATTGGCCATTTGTTCATTTATATTTATATTGTTCGACAAGCACGTTTTCATTATAAGCAAAGGTCTGGAGAAATCGTGTCAAAAGGGATTATTTTAAAAGAGAATGAAGAATTAAAAAAAAATATATATATTTTCGTCGCATACATTTACGAAAATGCTGGTCTGCAATATGCATTTAAAACAGAAAATGCCAATATCCGTCATAAGCAGTGATTTAATTGTACTTTACCTAATTTTATCATTGTACACAAATACCTATTTATTCCTACTCATCATTATCATCACTTTCGCAAATACTTAACACATTTGGGTCAACTGGCTCCCAAAGTCATTAAAAAGACAATAAATGTGCTAGTATTTGAAGTTACCAATATTGCTACTATTGTAGAGAAAGTCATACAAATTGCCAGTGCCTGAATAATACTAACACTTTTGTGGAACAGAACAACGAAAAATCACTTGTAGGTACATATGTAAGTATGGAGTTGTACAGTACAAGTGTAGCAGAAATTTTTGTGGAACAGAATTTTACTAATAACTACAAGTTACAAGTCCACATACTTGGAATGTATTACACCATACTTTTGTGGAACAGGGTCCTAAGCCACCCCGCTCGATATGCACATGAGGAGATCAAAGTGCACTGATGATTGCTTACGACCTTATGGAAGAAGAGAGAGAGAGAGAGAGAGAGAGAGAGAGAGAGAGAGAGAGAGAGAAATGCTACACCACACCGAAAAAAAAAAAGTTGGAACACATTGGAAGAAACGTAAGGAAATATTACAGAGATGCCATTGTATCTAGGCATTTGCAGCTTCTTATAATTCCCACTTACACGCCTAAACGATAGAGATATGAATGAAAAATTGCGTTCCTGATGTCGTCAGGTAGCCTGCAAAGCGTTCATGCAGTGTAAACATTTACTACCAGGATACCGAACGTACCTAAGAGAAGAAGAAGAAAAAAAATGAGTGGTAAAGTTGTCTTAAACGATGCACCTTTGTCTTTGTCCGCTCTCCGCCATTTTTCGTTCAGTATGATGATAAAGACGTTTGTACTGAGGTAGCTGCAACAGATAGAATCTCCCTGAGCAAGCGGCAAATTCTTCACCCACAGGCCTCGGGGTTTTACAAAGTTACGTCATGTAGTTCTGGAATGGATATCTGCGATAACATCTCGGAGCTACCAACATGTAAATATTTGCAGGAAACAACGGACAAACGAAATATTAGCGGCGTCACACAGGAGCATAATTTACACGAGCCAAGGTATCAAAGTGGCTGAGAGCAATTACCAATATGTGGCTCGCTTTAGTTGACAAGACTGAGATCGTTGTCTTGGACAATGCAGCAAACGCCTTACGCGAGCGTTGCCCAGGAGTAGTATCCACGTATATACAGCCCGTTTAGGAACGGATTAATAACCAAAAGTGCTTGATTGGAGCTGTTTACTAGGAATAGATTTATATGCACAAAAATTCTGAATTAACCTATGCAAAAAACAAAGTGGAGATAATGCAAAAGCATACACATTCATTTTTTTATCATATCATGTATTTGTTGATATTGTTTATTTACGGACGTTCTTAAACATCTCAGTCGGTCCTGGTGGTGTAGTGGTTACCATACTTGCCTCCTATACCCAAAACGCGGGTTCGAACCCGGCCAGGACCGATGGATTTTTTCGGGCGTAAAAATCCTAAGTATGGCTTCCTTCGGAAGGGAAGTAAAGCCGTGGGTCCCGTGTCGTACATTTGCGGCACCTCAAGCCGCAAGAACCTCAAGCCTGAAAGAGAGGCCTCTGAGCAAAATTTGTCGGCCGTTTCACGCCCTGAGTTGAATGGGACGCTGATGACCTGAGCTGTTAAAGAGCGTCCTTAAATAAATCAATCCGATTAAACATCTCAGGTCATCAACGTCCCATTCAATTCAGTGCGCGAAACGACCGATAAATTTTGCTCAGAGGCCTTTTTTCAGTCTTGAGGTTCTTTTACTTTTTATTTGGTTTATTTACGGACGTTCTTAAACATCTCAGGTCATCAACGTTCCACGCAATTCAGTGAGTGAAACAACCGATAAATTTTGCTTAGAGGCCACTCTAAGTTCAGTCTTGATGTTCTTTTACTTTTTACTTTTACTTTATTTGTTTTGTTTATTGATGGAAGATCTTTAACATCTCAGGTCATCAGCGTCCCACTGAATTTAGGGTGTGAAACGGGCGAAAAACTTTGCTCAGAGGCCTCTTTTTTCAATCTTGAGGTTCTTTTACTTTTTATTTATTTTGTTTACTTATGGACGCTCTTTAACATCTCAGATCATCAGCGCCCCATTGAATTTAGGGTGTGAAACGATCGATAAATTTTGCTCAGAGGCTTCTTTTTTCAGTCTTGAGGTTCTTTTACTTATTTATTTGGTTTATTTACGGACGTTCTTAAACATCTCCATTGAATTCAGTGCGTGAAACGATCGAAAGTTTTTGCTCATAGGCATCTATTTTCAGGCTAGAGGTTCTTTTACGTGCAGTAAATCTTCCTTTTCGAAATAAGCTATACTTCGGATTTTTACTCTCTAAAAATCCATCGAATATGGCCAGATTGAACCCATTATCATGGGTCTATGAGGCAAGTATGATTACCACTAAGCACAAACTATATAAACTACTATTTAATTACAAATAATTCATTCTTAATTTATTTTCTACTTGGGATATTATTAACAAGGAAAGAAATGTGATTTATATCAGATGTCCCTCTTGCGCCGTATTTTTAATGAAGGTAGTTTTTCCTAAAGTACTAAATGTAAACCGATAAAACCCCTTGTTCTCCTTTAGATGCCAACGTTTCCTTTCATGCTCACTTGGAAAATCTTGCACTGCAGGGAAATATACCGTCTCTTCACTAGTGGGTCCTTGTGCTTAGGAAAACGTATGCTGTTACAGAGTCTACCGCTTTACTGATTCACACAATGCTATTCCTTTAGTTTCTAAACTCTTAATAAAGCTAGAAAGTTTCCCAAAAGTCGTTTTAACACACAACTTAATTTTTCCCAAGACGCGAAAATGAAATGGAAACTATGTGTTGTGTTGTTCGTGTCTTAATTGTACAGTATACCTAAAGTGTACTATGCCTCGTGTGTTTACAACGGTACAATGTGTCTTTATGTGTCAACTTAGTGAGGAAAGAATCATGGGAACATTTTTTAAGCATACGGTTGATTCCGTCATTGATGTGAATACCATACTAACCCCCTCCTTTTTTTTCTTTTCTTCTTCTTCAGAAAATTAACCGACAGGGAGCGTGACCATTCAGAACTCTGCCACGACTCACACTGCGAATAATTCAAGAGATTAATTCACAATGTGTTTCCACAGGACAGAAGTTATTAGTAGGGATTTTTAGTACCATTGTTACCCGATTTAACAACAAGCGATTATTATCTCTGGGGTAACTTAAAAAAATGCATAAGACGAAATCGCACACAACACAAGAACTCAGCGGTAATATTAGTCAGGAAATTGTCCAGATTTATCAAAATGAACTACAGCCAGTGATGAACAATTTCCTAAAGAGATGCCAAAAATGTGCGGAGAATGAAGGCGGGGAGTTTCAGCACCTCGTTTGATAGTTTGGTAAGTAATGAGTCTCTTAAATTGGTTTGTGTATTGTTGCACGATTGGTTTGTTTATTTATTTTACCCTCCCGCTAGTCGCCGAAACCCGGCTGGCCAGCTAACCGGCTAACAAGCGGGCACTCCCATAGATAAAACACTCCGGGGGAAAACAAAACTGATTGCACGGTAATATCTGGATGCTGCTCTATTTCTAAGGCATTTTTCTAGCCAGATTAAACTATTCTGCTGATTTTGCTATCATAATTGTATTCCAAGGCAGTTTCGAGTGGCACATTCTTTCCAATGAAAATAGCTCGTGGATAGAACATGGTTGAATAAGAGGTGTGGCCTTGGTTTCAATGAAACATACCCTAGTAATGATAAATTTCAACAATAACAACGCTGGCTGTGAAAACCAAAATAATATTTTACATTTCAAATTCTAAAGAACCAGTACGCATCTTAGTTCTAAAGCACGTTAAGTAAAAGTGGAGCATTGTTATCAAGTATCGTTTATTATCTTTTTATTTTTTTCCAGATGATCCGAAACTACGGTCTTCGAAACCGTAAGACTGTCACCTTATCTATTAGATAGCACAATCGGGTGAATCATTTCTCTACAGGGAACTCCATAACATGATAAATTAGTTAACCTTGCCATGCTGTCCATATGATTAGGTATGATATTTTAGAAAATTTAATGGTACTAAATCTTGAAAACCTATTGAAAATCAGAATTTCTCACCTCGTGGAGCAGATCTGAAGACATTCTACGGTAACTTTTGGCCCCATTTTGGTTTAATATTACTGTGCATCTGCTTTCAACTTCTTTACCACCATACTACTCAGTTATTTTTCTTCCTGGAGCATAGATTCTTAATCTCAATATCCTTGTCTTAGATCTCTCTACAATTTCTGAAATGATTGCAGTGTTGTTCATGAATAAATTGACTTCACAGAATTCCGTTGTGTAGCTCGAAATAAAATAAACTACTACTGCCTGCTCCCCGACCTAAAGCCCGAATGTCTTGAGCGATATTATTTGGTATTGAGCGCATCATTCCTATCATCAGCAATGTATTAAAAAAAAGTATCAGATGCAGAGCAAGTAGAGTTACTTCTCAATCACTCAATCTATACAGAAATTAAAGGAGTCCTCGCATCTTCTGTATATCCACATTGTTTCCAAACTTTGAACATAGGGTGAGGTTTAGGGGTGGAATGTTGTTATCCTTGTTGTTGACCCCAAGGTGGCGCCAAATTATGAAACTGTATAGTAGGCTCCAGCATTTTAGGCACCAATTTTCAACCGATTTGTTGTCGATAACGTTGTGATGCCAATTTTTGAAGTAATTGATTATTCGTCGCGGTGTTGCTGCCCAAGCTTCGATGACAACACTTTCTCAGAGTGGTTTCTATTATTTTGTTGACTCGTACTAAACAGGAATAGGAGAGGAATTTAATAGTGTAAATTAGCACGTGATGCGATATAATATATATTGGTACTTTATTATGTTCAAATTCTTTCGCGTCCTCTGATATTTTGGGTACGAGAGACTTAGCTGCGACGAATATAAATTTAGTTGCCGCGTGTGAAACTTATAGACGAGTGCCGCAGCGCGTGAAACTGAAAATCGAACTTATAATGAATACTGCGAATTGTTTCGAACTTAATGCCTGTCTAGCAACGTGTTGAACTTTAAACTGAGTAATGCGTACTCAGAACACAGGAATTGCTTATCTCTACCGGCATGTAAATCGTATAACTCTCTGCCTCAGCAACGTAGAACTTTGAACTGCTTCTGCGAACTGCTTAACTGAGTCGAAATGAAATGCGTGTGTAGAACATAGGACTGCCTGTATCTCGCCGCGTGTAAAACTTGAAACTAAAGGCATCAGCCGAGCAATCATTTACTTATACATTAAATTCGATTCAAGTAATCGTGATCTTAATGATTTCCCCGTGATCACAAAAGCACGCGCAATCTTCGGGCCTATCTTTAAAAGTTAAATACATTTTCTATTGGCCGGTTTAAATTCACCTGTCCCACGTACATTTTGTTATTTTTTGAAAGTTTAAATTAATTTGTTAGCATTGGCTGGTTTAAAGGGCTGACAATACAACAGTCGGTCGCGATCAAAATTGCCACGGCAGCCCTTTTAAAAAAGAAAGGGGGCTTTATACGCGACCCTCGGGTTACTTCCTTTGAATAGAGGTTTTATGACCCTTTTGTTGGCTTTCCAAGCTTTCGTAACAAAACAACAAGGACATTTATCTTTTGCTGACCTGTTAGCATTATACCGCATTATATATATATATATATATATATATATATATATATCTACATTACTAACTACAATATAGCATACAAATATTCGTTTTGAAAATTTCCTCTTGAAGATGTACGCATCAAATGGCTATTTCTTTATGGGAATGCAGTCTAGTGAACTGAAAAGCAACGCTTCCAAAGAAATTGATCGCTAAGCATGCAAAGGAATCAAAGACAACCAACCAAATCCCTCAGCAATGTTTCCCGCTCTACCGGCTAGGAACACTTGGTGAGCGACTGGTCAAAGCCGCAGCTAATCACCATCGATATACCTACAGTTATATTGATCATCCTGTACATTCACTATTAATATATGGCGATTGCTTACATCTTCAGGACTACGATTGATAATCATGATAGTGCTTTTTAAGGACTAAGACGTTTGTACCACATAGTCATTCAACGAAAATATTATTTTAACATAATTTTGCCTGTGATTGTTTTTCTTTGAATGCTATGTATTTCATGATTTTGAGGATATTAACTCGTTTCTTGCATTTATTAGAAAGAAGTGATTCTGTAGATTTCGATCTGAAATTCAATATAAACTAGGTTTATTTTTAATATTTAGTGAACAAATCAAAACGAATCTTCTAATAACCCTGCGCAACCATTTACGCAATAATAATTTTAAGAATTAAAGAAATACAAAATTATTGTGATACGGTTTATACCTAAAAGAGCACAATTTCACTGCTGTAATGGAATAACCGAGATTACTAAGTGCGGGCTCATGAATGAGAGGTCTGTGGTTTGAATCTTGCCATGACCGAAATGTTTCCCCCAGTTTGCTCAGTTCTTATAAATGGCAAGGCCGGGAATATTTGTTACTTAAGCCTGGAACGCTTTCTTCTTACGGCTATTTCTCAGTTTTTAATTTCATCTCATGTATTATCAGTTGCACCGCCTATGATACTTCAGTATTGAAAACAGACGTTAAACGCTATAAAAAATGTAAGGAAATCGAAAGCAGATGAAATTTTAATTATAGGAGCGTACCTCTAAATGTATCGGCGAGTTATATATTCCTACAAAGTTCTGCAAACGTTCACTAGAAGTAACTGTTAAAAAGTTGCCATAATCTCACATTCTGTAATGACAGTTCTGAATGCCACATCAATGAAACATTTGTTAATCACTGCTATCATCTACCATACGTAACGAAGCATCGATCTGTAAACATCCGCAGAATATAATTGATTGTACGAGGGCGGATTTATAAGTCTAGTAAATTTTAAAAAAGTGGCGGGAAATTTTGTTAAATGGCATGAATGTTGGCAAGCGTGATTATTGTAGCGGGTTTGTTCAAAGTTTCAAACAGATACACGAAGCAGTTGGCAGTTATCATAAGTGATCGGTGTAACATGGACAAAGACGAGTATGTTGCTGTGACAAAACATTTTTATTTAAAAACGTGAACCGCGGCCCAGATACAAACTGGAGGAAGCTCATGGGAACCCTGCATCAACATTCAAGACCATTTATAATGGGATTTAAACTTGCCGTACGAGTACTGCAGATGCTGCACGTTACGGGCGCGCGATTGAGGTTTCTTCTGAAGAAATGGTCGATAAAATTCATGATATCGTGATACTCGTATACTTCTTGAGATTGCTGAGGTGGTAGGCATCTCATATGTACGGCTACATCCTACATGGAGTTCTGCATATGAAGAAGTTGAGTGTGTGATTGGTGCAGCGTTATAGACTCCAAACTAAAAACGCCCGACGAAGGATATTTCAAAATCGTGATGGAAAAGCTACATCATAATCCAAATGATTTCTGGCGTCGTTTTGTGACAGTAGATGAAACTTGGTTACATCACTACACGCCGGAGACAAAACAATGGAGAAAGGTAAAAGTACACTGAACAGAGCTTTTGATGGCGGGAGAATTGATGACACTCTTTTGGGGGGCGGAATCTTAGGGTATCATTATGATTTACTATGTCTGACTATTATTAGGCAACGCTTTTAGAGTACATTGATGCAGAAGCGAGTAAAATTGACGTGGAAAGTGTGCTTCTTCACCAGGATAATGCGGTTGCTATCGTATGGGCCGTTGTTATGGCAAAAGTGCATGGAGCTGGCTTCGAATCATCTCCCTACCCACCCTTTTCCCCAGATATGGCTCCATGTGACTTTTCTCTTTCCTAACCTCAAAAATTGGTTTGGGAATGTCGAACGAAGAGGCTACCTGTATTAATGCACAATTCACTTTTTTTTCGGATAGAATAAAAATTTTTAATCTCGCTGGACCAAATGTATAGGGATCAAAGGAGAGTATGTTGAGAAATAAAATTAAAAAAAAATATTTAATATTTTTTTACCATATTTATCAATACGCTCTCCTTTATAAGAGAATGAAATTCGTAATAAAGAATATTCGTAATTTTGACTGCAGGTTACTGGAACATAATTTAATAAACGGTATTCTTTTCTTTGCGTATATTTTATATTGTCTGAACAAATACACATCCATAGGTGGTGCATATTTAGTAGTTTCTGTTGGGACGATTGTTAAGGGCGGAGTTGGCATGGAATAGACAGAGATCTTAACGGGCAACTGTAGATGTTTGCAAACAAGCGAATATCGATAGTACAGTACGGGACCCCAATTGACCTCTCAAGGAGTTTGATGCAAATGCGTTTGTTCAAATCCAATGGCATTTTTTAACAGAAAATTATTGTATGGAGAAAAGCAAAAATAAAATCATAAAAACGACACAACAAAGAAGAAGGAAAAAGAAAAAAACCGTTGAAGAGGTGGTAACAGGCCCTAAGAGGTAATCATGTGTATGTATACGAAAACGAACCACGTGTGCCACCGCCAGCTCAGATAATTTTAATTTATATGAGCTCACTGTGGGGTTGCGACCTGTATTCCCTCTTACCAAGCTGTTATCGACACGCATACACGCTGCCACTTGTGTGATGATAACGTTAACGCAGAGCCACGAAACAAAAGAAGCACAACAAAACACTTACGAAAACAATAATGCTCTCTGCGCCTTTGTCGATTTGAGATTAGAATACGTTTTAAAAATTATTGTTGTTAGCTCTCCTGTCGGCTTTCGGGTTTATCAGGGGATGATTTATGGGGTTTCCAATGCTGATGGGATTCCCGCTTTCAGCCAATTAGTAAAAAGATGTGGTATTACATATTATAAAGTAAACATCAATGTATCAGCAGGTATAGGAAATTAGAAAGACAACTTCTGATGAATATCTCGGTGGAGTCACTTGACAGGAAAGTAATTTGTGGCACCGCCCCTACAGCCTATGCTGGAAGGGAGCTGCTAGAAGAAGCTATTAAAACTCCGTCTGCAAGCATTTAATAACTCGCAAGCCACTGCACTGATTTTGGTAGCATATATTGTAGTTTTCCAATTTCGTAATTTTGGCTTAAAACATTTTATTCCAAGATGCAACTTTGAGCTATTTTTCAAGCGGGGCACTTTGACGAATTGGTGTTCCCTGACGCCTATAGTTATCTAAAAGTTCGGAACTTTAATTATGAATGTTTTATGTCTCAAGTTGTTTCCACGGCAGCAGAATGGTTACCCTCGTTGTTGAATTGATTTATATACGGACGCTCTTTAACATCTCAGGTCATCAGCATCCCATTCTATTTAGGGCGTGAAACGCCCGAAAAATTTTGCTCAGAGGCCTCTTCTTTCAGGCTTGAGATTCTTTTTCGTGCCGTAAATGTACGACACGGGACCCACAGCTTTACTTCCCTTCCGAAGGAAGCCACACTTAGGATTTTTACGCCGGAAAAAATCCATCGATCCTGGCCGGGTTCGAACCTGCGATCTTGAGTTTAGCAGGCAAGTATGGTTACTACTACACCACCAGGACCGACAAAACTTCGCGAAACCAACAAATACAGTACAGGGGTTTTCTTTTCCTTGATAACCAAGCTGCTACATTTGCCTCTTCTCGTCGTTTGAAGCACTTAGATATATTTGGGGCTCCGTGAAAACAATCATTGTAGAACCTGCTTGATTTCGATGACTTTTTTGAGAGAGAATAGGTATCAAGGCATGCCCATCTCCTGAGCTCTCTTAGAAAACGTTGTTAAATTTAGAACGCACGATGAATATAAAGTTCTTCTTAGGTAAATTTTCTGCTTATCCTCTCCCTTTACTGAACAAATTCGTTGCTCACGTTTCTTTCCCATTTGCAAAGAGAAGACACTGCGTAGAAAGAACGCAGTTGCCTGCTGGCACTCGATTACGATGTTGTCACGATAAGGGGCACCCCTGTTGTCCGTAAACAAATCAGATAAAAAACCGACCACTATTTTCTTATTAACAGTTTTAAATTGAGTTTGAAATTAGGTTCTGAAAAGTCGTTTGTCCAAAGACGTACAGTCACATCTAATACAAAAATGTGTGTGGATAGTTCTCAGCAATATCACAGTAATTATCGTAGAACAAATAGCTTGTAAGTTAATAAACTACTCTTACCTTGAATATGAAGATAATGAAGAGTGCTTACCTACAACAAAAAACACAGCTAATTAAATAGTGGTCATAACGTTTATGCAAGTATTTTATATTCTAGGGCAATATTATTTAATTTATTTAAGTAACCATTGTTACATATATAAACGGTATTCCTGCACACAAATAAAATAATTCTAAATGTGTACTTAAGTTAATAGCTCAGTAAGAGACAGATATAAATCTTTTGCAAGAAACTGAATATATTTTGTAGTGCTCATTCAGCAATTACATTGCTAAGTTTATTTAGAAAGAGTTAGTACATAGAAATGTAGCAATACAAGACAACTTGCGTTTTAGAAAACATACTTGGTATAATATAGATACTTATTTGTTGCCATATAATACATGGCGGTTTGCACTGAGAGAAGCCAGTCATCAAGGCCCTATAATGCAGGTGCTGGTAGCAATTTGTAGTTAGATTGTGTCAGCGAGTGGTTGTGCTTCCTGCGCTACTTGGTGCTTTCAAGTGTAAATTGTGTGCTAACTATCCTCCAACTTGTTAAAAAGTAACGAGATCTCGGATTGCAAGCTTTCACACTTTTTATTCAACCAATATAATGTATCCTACTAAAGGTTGGAAATTTTATTCGGTTGTTTATTATATTCTTTTTGTATACATGTTTATATTTCAGACTCATAATTGTGAGTGTACGTCCTATAAAGTTGTTACAGAGTGCACTTTTAATTATTGTTCATTTTATGGTTCCTATTACTTTTTCAAAATATATATTATCAACATTATTTATACTTTCGCACACTATACATCGTAGATATTGGAATTATTTACCGATGATTTTATGAGAAATCGTTATTAATATATAATTAGCGCCTAGAAAGCTTCAAATATTTAACATTTATTTCAAGTTTTATTATATTTTGAAAACTAGCCAAGAAGCGCGTGCTTGTAATTTCTTAAGCAGGCGTTTGTTTATAGGTTGTTTTTACCCTTGCAATTATGTTTAATTTAATATTTATATATGCTTTTCGTAGGTTTTATTATGTATTTAAACAAAATTATTCTACTTAAGAAACGAATAAAAATGATTGTATAACATAATTGAGAATGCTGAAAAGAAAAATCACACTGATTATTTTATTCATGTAACAACATCTTAAAACCAACAAATGAAGCAAAAACAAAATTTTTAATTTCGAGCAATCACAGTCGAATTAAGAGATGAAATTATCGAATATATATATATTCAAGTGTGACTCTTTCTCTGTGTTTTATCTTTATCTACTTTTATTATTAGTGTTAATTTGTTACATTGTTAATAGTGTTTCTTTATTTTTATGTTTCATTAATATTGTTTGCACCTCTGGTGCTGCTTTTAACTTTGCTTATTAGACTTTATTTGCTTTTGTGTGTTTTGCTTTTGCGTGTTTTGCTTTTGACTTCTTTACTATTTATCTATTTTTCTTTTAATTTTATTTCTGTGTTTTCTAAAATACTTTATTATTTATTACATCTTAGCAATTTCAAGTGTGACTCTTTCTCTGTGTTTTATCTTTATCTACTTTTATTAATAGTGTTAATTTATATATATAAAAATCCAGTTTATCACGCGACCAGCATTTGATTTGTGGTCAGTGTAGCCAACTCTATACCTCCATTATATAGTTCCTGAAAACGCATCACTGGCACCACTTTTGCTAGAGGCGGTGGGGAGCTATTGATAGCAACAAAAATATGGACAATCGACAACCATAACCAAAATGGAGGGTTCTTCAAAGAGTTTTGGTGAAGCGTCACATGTGCAAATTGATCTTACCATTAGGAATTCCAAACTACAGAATATAAAGAATAATAGACATAGCATATGCTATCTTTTTGTTTTTCTCAGTTGGTATTAGAAAATGGAACAGTTGAGATTGAAATAGTAGACTTTTGCTCATTTAAGTCTCACGGTTTCTGAATAGAATAGACATTCATAGGATAACATTTTATACAGCTGTTAATATTCTGTGTGCGAATTTCTCTCTCTCTCTCTCTCTCTCTCTCTCTCTCTCTCTCTCTCTCACATCACTTTTATTCTTATCCTATTCATGAAATAGTTCTAAGACTGTATTTTGCTCTTCTCTATTGCATTACTGACAATCGGCATTCTTCTGTTGCAAAATTGCTTGAAAAGGTTAAATACAAATATTCAATTATTACAAATTTATAACTCAAGTTTAGAGGAATTATATTTAAATTCTTATTTTATTCGTCAAACAGTCCTAATAAATACCACCCCAGGTCTGAGCTTTCCAGATAAATTCACTCCCTATGTTTGTGAATTTATCGGCAATCTCAGACCCTCTCGTGATATTACTTGTGATAAACATACCTTTTGTCCCTGAACTGAAAATATGAAATATTTACTAATCATGACAAGCCCTGGGTCCCACACATTTCTTCGGTAGGTGCGTTAGAAATCTTGCAAAGTGGTTGAAAGGCGGTACAGTGTGAACGCTGTTTTCTGTTCCGATGATGTGAAAGGAGCCAAGTAATTATTTAAACTGACTGCAGCTTCTGTTTTTGGAGGCATTGTGAGGAAAAAGAATTGGATAACAGTGTAAGCAAAAAATATACTGTCTGCCTTTAGACAGTTCCACACAGCGAAGAACTTGCAGTTTCCGAACCCCGAAAGAATTAGCAGCGATTCAGAAGATGAGGAGGAAGGCAACTACTATCTCCATAATCAAATGCTCAGTATGATAACGGGGGTGTAGAATTTTTTCAACGCAAGGTAATAAGAACTTAAGTTATCTTGTTCGCGATCTGACTCGCCAAAATAGAAAGCAGAGATTTCAACAGTCGAAGTATCTCACAGAAAATGTCCGAGTGATTTCATTTCGCTCTTGCCATAAGCAGTTTGAAGTCATAATTTAAAAAATGAGACAATCTCATGTTTTGAAACAAGATGTCCTTATGAATGCTCTTCAAATAACATGGCCCGCAAAAAAATGGCGACTATTCGCACACTCCTCCAAATTGAGTCCCAAGAAAGAAACCTATGACAATCAAAACACACGCTGGATAATCTTTAAGAGAGCAAGTATGGCTGCCATATCTGTGATGACTTAAAAAGTAGTGGCTGTGGTAATGAGTCTGCAACTGGGGTATAACAAGAGCGTTTGTTTATTGTGTGAAGTTTATAGTCGAGCAAAGAGAGACTGGTATGCAAGGAAATCTGTGAATGTTAGAGAAAAGAATGTGAAACACCCACAAAATCCTGCTCCTCCACATAAAAACTCGATCTGATGAAGAACTTTGTAAAAGCCTTGTACCAGAATGGGACAGCTATTAAGTATTTTGTTCATACATTCCCACAACTTTGTGATGCTAAAATTAAACAGGGAAATTTTTGTGGGTCCTCAGATTCAAATGCTTTTTACTGATGAAAAGTTTGATAGCTTTTTACATGGTGTCGACAAAGAAGCTTGAGGACACGTTTGTCTGGCGTCAACTAACTTCCTCTGAAGCTTCAGGCAAGAAAACTACAGAGAATTGGTTGAAAACAATGTCTGCGCATCACAAACTGGGCTGCGATATGTCCCTTAATGCTCCATTCCCATTTAGATTTTTTCACAGATACGTGCGGAATGAATGGCAGATATGAGGAACGTTTCCATCAGACAATAGGAACAATGGAGAAAAAATACAGAGAAAGTGATCCACTTACTGATGACCGACTATTGTTGGGTGATCTAAGGTTAACACTGAGCAGTTATACATGCGGCAGGCAAGCGAAGCCGGATGTAAAAGCGAATGTTGCACTTTTGTTAAAGCAGATAAAGCAACACAAAAAAGGTAGTACTATTGTAAAAACTATATAAAAATCCAAAAATACTCAAGCTCGACAGCCCCGGAATGCCTAGCCTTACTGCACGACTTCTGCGTCCTCTATTTCCGTTTTGCAACATCATTTATTCCAAGGGGCAACACCGCACCCCACCGGTCAAGCAGCTACCCAGTTTCAACTACAAGCTGGGTGGACCTAGTTTCAGAGTTCCCAAACTTTTCTAAGCAGGTACAGGAGATGAAACCGGGGACCTTCCAGCCAGAGCCAGCAACTACTAGACGGAGGAAATCACTGCAAAAACAGGAGCATTTCTTAATTCAATGTAATTTTGTTAGTTTTATTATTTATAATATTTATTGCAAATAAAACATCTTTTAAAATTTCATTTAAACTTTGAAACATTACAAAAAGTATAATATTCGAGATTGGAAAAAACAAAAACCTCACTGTGTCGGGCAAATAATGGAGTTTGACTTTTACAATACATTAAGAACATGTTCGCCGTGCTCTTGTTTAACATACATTCTGCTGCGCCATGCACACCGTGTTGCACACGATGTCTTACATATTCCGAATGTTTTGAGATAGTTTCAGTTGCTGGAGGTTGTTGGATAAGCCAAGAAAACTCGTTCTTTAAGATAGTCACATTATCCAAGGCTCTCAAATGACGAACGATTATACGTTTATGGCAAAATTTTGCGATATGTGCATATTTCAATGAAAAATATAATCAAACGAAAATTCTTGTTTTTTTACATGATTTGTAATAATTTTTCACTTTTTTATTTATAGTTCAGTTAGAAAACTAGAGCACACGGCTATATCTGGCAAGTTTTCTATGTCGTTGTCTACCAGTAGGGTGAGTAAACACAACTAAACTGTATGAAAATTATTCGAAATGCAGACAACCGTCGTTTTTCCAAGTCCGCGATGATAATTGACAGGGACGAATGGGGTGAGATGCTGGAATTGCGGGATACTGGACTTTCGCAGGCCTAGCACATAGGTGAAAGACAATAAAAAAACAGAATTCAGAGAGGGCAAATTGCTGTGTTACATTAAGGCAATTACCACATCGCGGTTAATGCGATGAGGTAGGGAAGTGAAGTTAGCGGTGTTTTTCGCGCTAATGAATATAAAGAACATGAATTTATGCCAGTGAATAATACACTGTTGTATTCTTCAAGTGTTGAGCGGAAAACAAGAAACGTATCCAGAAAAAAGGGCAAATAAATAATTAGTGTTGAAGAAGTGATTAAAAATGGTTTTACTCCTTCAGGCTTCTACAGGACCTAGCCTTCAGGCACAGAAGAAAGCAGGAATTGAGAAACATTATAAGAAAATAAACAAGAAATTGCTTTAAAGTTGTTCAAATACAACCCGGGTTTTTTAAAAACCAATTTATTCTTACCATATACAATTACAATTGCTTCTCTACAGTTTCCTACAAGAGAAATGCATTTTTCCACCGGATGGGAGGTTTCTTTATTCCCTCATCAAAGAAAGAAGATGGGCGCGTCAAAGGCCCAGTGCTTAACCCTCTGCGTCGTCGCTGAATCCTTTCCCTCTCATTGATTGCTTCCTGCAGTGGCCTGAACATGAGAATAAATCGGCACTGTAAGGAGAGTGTTCTATGCAAGTCCAGTAAATTTTCCTTATTTGATCTCGGTTTATAGTTGCTGTATTTGGCGTTGCGTTGTAATGCAGAAACAGGCCATCACGAACGGGTTGCCGGTGTCTTTGGTTGCAATAGACGGCTCTCACGTCGTGAAACAGTTTCCAATAATATGCTGCAATCACAGTTCTTTGTTCGTGAAAGAAATCGATGAGCAACACGCCTTTGGAGTCCTAAAACAGGATCGAAGAAACTTTTACGGGGAGTTTTCACTTTGACTGGGCATTCTTCCCTCTGCTCCTCCACTTCATATTCGTTCATTTGTTTTCATCTTATCACAGGTAACAATGCGATTTCGAGATCCTAATTCTTCACAAAGAATTGTGTGTGCACTTCCATAACTTACGTCCACCTCTGAAGCAATTTCGAGCACACTTAGACATTGATCACCTTACCCAGGTTGCAAACAATCTGGTGACGCTCGTCTGTGGCTTTCATATCCCACTGCATCACGACCGCCGAGGAACTTCTTATGCCAGTCTAAAATTGGGTCGGTTTGACGTCTTCTTTGGTTGGAAAACGGATGATGATCCGCTGCGCAATGGACGGTGCAACCTGATGTTCACACATGGCGCTATTGGCAATGGAACGACCAATGCGGAAGTATCTTTGGATTCGCTCCCCTGCACATAACCACCTAACTACCACTATATCTCTGCTGCTCTTGCCACTTTTTACTATCCATAAAACTAAAGTTCAGTTTAAATTACCGTTGTAGTTTTATTTTCTCTGAGTCCCTTTTCATATACTGCCATGATAAAGGCCTTTAATTAAATTGCAGTTCAACATTTTATTCTGATTTTGACTGACCATAATATTGATATAAATACGTTTATTATTTACTGTCTTATTCGTATACAAACCGTCACGAACGGCCGAGATCGTTAAGGCCTGGAACGTCCCCTCTCTTTATTTAAAAAAAAAAAAAACACTTTTCCAATTTATCACTTTATCTCATGTATCGCCAGTATCCCCCGACCATTGCATGTGAAGCCTCAGCAGACAGGGGCACTTAAAAAATGGTTTTCGATAACATATAGTTGGTTCATAATAATAATAATAATAATAATAATAATAATAATAATAATATAGTGAGCAAATTTAAAAATTGTTGGGTTTTTTTTTACAATTAATACAAAATGGTTAAATTTTATTAAAAAACGTAATAAATAAATAAAAAAAAAAGCATCTATAACCTAAGTTTAAGTCAGGTTGAAATCCGGAAATCGGAGATCAAATCATTAGAATGTTCCCACTACTGATGAAACAATCACCAAATATCCGTGGAATTAATTGTTTTGCAGGGGTGTTGTTATGTGGCGGTGCATTAGATTATGTAATCAAAAAAATTGTAACCATGGGATCCAAAAAAGAAACAGATGAAAACCAAGTCCCATTTTTGCCAATACAGCTATAATTTTTTTCTAAATACATTATAATAATTTTTATAAGGATTTGAAAGACCCCATCCATATTGTTTCGTTCAGAATACTATTATAAGTAATATAACTCATTTATGATAATACCAAAGTTATGGTCACGCTACCCTTTGATTCTTTAATTTCAACTCTGAAAGAAATGCACATTTGAAGGAAATAAGTTTTTATTTGTATTTTCCAGATTTTTTGAACTTTTTAGATGATATTTATGTTCATAACTCTTTTATGCATTATAATATTTGCTTAAAACTCTATCCTAGATAGTACAAACTATATAGGGTTTAACTAATAAAGAAGATCTTTTAATTAAATGAAAGTTTTCAGTGTCCATCTAAATAGCTTAGTACTTATATCATGCTCGTACATTTCATTCTAGCAAAGGGGATATTTGAGTAAAACTGGTTGCCTAAACGTTACACGTACAAAGAGGATATCCGTTTTAAAATTTCTATTTCAAGTGTCGCTGACAAAAGAGTTACTCCTCTATTTATTCACACATTCATTTAATCGAACCATAAGAGTGTTAAAACTGCTGCAAAGAAAAAACTTTGAATTTCCTTCCGAAAAACACAGCAATAGACACTGTCGCCTGAATCCCAGCTGGGAGTATCAACCATAAAACACAGCGCTAAGTCTTTCTGGCGGCAAACTTCAGACGTTCAAATTCGACACCGCCATTCGCAATTGACTCTTGTTTTTTACATAATCCGCGCTGGCCAGTTCCCCCGGGTTTTTTACTTCAAAGAGAGAAGCGAAATTCGATATTGGCAAGCGTTACCTCCTGCCCCGCTGTGGCGGGGGTCCCCAAGGCGGCAGTTTAAGTCCACATCCCGGAGACCTTCTCTGTCTCCGTCCAACCCTTTCCAAGCGACGTGTCCCACGTCACGGTTTCACAATTTACGATCTTCTGTAACCGCTGCTCATTAGCATTGCCAAGGCCACTCCGTTTAATTACCTACCAATAGATTGCGCTCCGACCAACCAACATCGGCGCGGTCGGTCCCAACAGACATTCAGACAGCCCATTCAACTCTTGCGTTACCCACCCTGAATTTTAATGCCAAGGAGGTGCGGCTCTTCGGCAGGAGGAAGTGGATGAAATCGATGATGGGGCCGAAGAAAGGATGTTCACTACTCACACATTTCCTTTATTTTCTATTTTTAGGGCCATTTTATTCGGCGCTCGGTTTGTAGTGTCTGGTTTTACTTATGGAGCTTGGTAAGGAATGGGGATGTTTGCCGACCGAATGGATACAAGACGACTGAATGGAGAGTTTTTTTTTTTTTTTTTTTACTTTTATTTTATTGGCTAGATCGACCGCGGTGACTTAATGGAGCAGCCCACTCCCTCCATTGTGGGGTGTTTCCAAATCAGTGGAGAAGATTGTAAAGTAATCGAGAACGTTATATTTTATAAATTGATTTAATAGCTTTACCGGAAATTAATGAAACGTTGTTTATAAAATAGATTTTAATTTAAAGTGAGTTGCCATTGCTCTTGAAACCACCAAACTAGATAATTTTTGTACCTGAATGATATCATAGCTGAAAATTATTAATGACGTTCATCAGTATAAGAGGGTTACCTTTAAAGTTTTTACAAAAACTAGGAAAGAAAAAAACATTTTTTGGAACAAATTGTTTTATTGCTTTTCAAAATATTCGCTTTTAATATTTATACCCTTTTGCATGCGTTCAAACAAATTCTCGAAACAAGTTTTCCACTCTGAATTTGGTATCTAAAAAATATGGCTTTTAAAGGTTTCAACAAGTTTTAGGGGTGGTTAAAATCGCTAAACACACATTTATTTTTGTTTAACATTCAGGAATAAAAAGAAGTCATTAGGTGATAAATCTGGTAAATACGGGCAATGAGACTTTAATTCGATGTTTTTTTTTTTTCCTTCAAACAATCAATTGTTTGACGTGCTGTGTGAATAGCTGGCATTGTCATGATGAAAAATGACGGCGTTTTCTGTTGTTTTACCTGATTTCGTCGATGGTTTCTAGCAAACAAATTGTTTTATATCATTCAGTATTATCTGTTATTCGATCCTTTAAAGAATGGTTGCGACATGTCCAGTACAACGGAAGAAACAAACGATTAGGTTCTTGGAAGTTGTTCGTGAACGAACAACTTTTGTGCAATTCGGTTCCTCTTGAACACCCAAACAGTGGATTGTTTCTTAGTTTCCGATTAATACGAATATATCCAAGTTTCGTCACCTGTTACGATTTGTATACGGATTTTACAGTTCCTCGGCGGACTTTTTCGAGCATTTCATTACAACAATTAACAAAACCAGATTTTTTTTTTTTTTTTTTTTTTTTTTTTTTTTTTTTTTTTTTTTTGATCTTCGGTCATATTTTGCGGAATGCATCGGGAACAAATCCTTTTCACAGCTAAATGTTCATGCAAAATCGAATGTACTGCAGTCTTAGACATTCTTAAGGGTGTTTCTATCTCCCTGTAAGACGCATGTCGATCTTCTTCAATGTCGTTTTTTGGAATGACAATCGAGTTTGGTCGACCTTCACGAACTTCATCACTGACGGATGCACGACCGTGACGAAAAATTCTGCAAAACCAATTGTAGACAATCTTTTCTGATGGTTCTTCATTACCATAAATTGAACGAAGCGATTCTATGCATTGCTGTTGAGTTAAAATCGTAAAAAACTATCCAACAAACACCTTCATGTAATATTTCCATTTTTTTCGCAAAATTGCTTTGTTTAAACACTCACTGTAAACAAACTATTCGGTCACTTTCTAAGCTGCAACAATAAAAAGGTCAATTGTTTCGAAAATAGTAATGCCATATCACAATACCGCCACCTATTGGTGTAAATACTTAAAGGGCAACCCTCGCAAACAAGGTGTTATGAGTGAAAGAAAACTCAGTACCGAAAAACTGGTAATAGACAATAAATGTACTACTCTCGCCCTCGTAATTCACTTTTAACAAGGGCGCTACTGTATAATTTTACTAATATTATTACACTGAACTTATAAATTAGTTATCAATTACTATTATTAACAATGTTTGTTGCATAACTCTAAGCCCTTTTACTAAGTATATTAATGACATTCTGCCTTAAACATTTACAAATTATAAATTCTCAGCAGTTCTAGAATAGCACTGCTCCTTGAATATTCTATTTAGAGTATTCTGAATCATACAGTCACAAAGTTTAATCTAGTTCGCAGTGTAATAGTGTTGTCAATTTGAAACATATATTCGTAATTATTCTATCGAAAAGTAATTATTTACAGCAGTTTTCATTGATCTGCAAACTGTAGACTGACTTACACTGTGCACATCACCTTTTGACTTGGTTTTCATTACAAGAATTAAAAAGGTGATAATAATGAAGGTATAGATTGTATAAAAAGTACTAGTAATCCAAATAGAAATTGTATTAGTAATTGTGTTTTGCAAAATAATTGCGTAGAATTCACTGATATTATTGTAATAATTAGTACTATTTTATAAGTTTTCTTCACACTATTAGTAACAAACATTTCACAAAATACAAATTATGAGTGAATTCACTAATATTATTGCTCTGTATAACAAACTCTTGATGTCAATACAACTTTTTGTAGTATCAAATTGTTGACTGTTTACTTTTGTGCTGATACAAAAATTCTCCTTTTTTAAATTGATTCGGTGACGCAAAGTGTAATTGTACAGACACAAATAAATTCACACGAATATCAAGCTATGCCAAAATTGCTAACTTTTTTTTTTATTTAGTTTATTTACGGACGCTCTTTAACATCTCAGCTCATCAGAGTCTCATTCAATTCCGGGCGTGAAACGACCGACAAATTTTGCTCAGAGGTCTCTTTTTTCAGGCTTGAGGTTCTTTATCGTGCCGTAAATGTACGACACGGGACCCACGGCTTTACTTCCCTTCCGAAGGAAGCCATACTTAGCATTTTTACGCCCGAAAAAATCACCGGTCCTGACCGGGATCGACTAACTGTAAGGAAACGCGTTTATATAGAATAACTAACGCCACGGATAGCAAAGTTCGTTAAGGAGCAGATTTGTGAGCGATAGGTTTGGGGCTCGATTCCCACAAGGACCGTCCTTCCTGAATAAGGTTTTATCCAGGTTTTCCTCAGTCTTCATAAATGGCAAATGCCGGGGAGGTACCCTATATTTAGGCCTGGAACGTTTCCTTCCTTTAAAAGAAAAATGCTCCTTTCCCAATTTTCCATTTCATTTCATGTATCATCAGTGCACATCGCCTGTGGCGCCTCAGTAGTACGTAAAAGCGGGCGTTAAACACAATTCAAAATATAATAATAATAATAATAATAATAATAATAATAATAATAATAATAATAATAATAATAATAATAATAATAATAATAATAAAAAATTGGAAAAGTTCAAAATAGTATTACGTTTTTACGCAGAGCATAAACTGCTCTTAATGTTTCGGCAGTAAGTTCTCTTCCTGCACTAACACGGTGGCATAGGAGTACGCTTGAAGCTTGCACGCGGAGGCCTTGGATTTGTTGGTGGTTTCTCCTAATCAATAACGAATTTACCTCTTCCATTTCAACACGTTGGTCTTGTAACAGTATCAAAAGCGCCAGACGAGGTAGGCTGGTGTTGCGTGCGGTGTGAATGTGGCTTGCGCTTTCGAATTTTTTCTGTCCTTGCTTCTGGTGTGTTACAATTATTTTTGAGGAGCTCGAACACCTTGGAGGGGGGTACAGAGTGCTCTATCTGGAAACATAATTAGAAACCTCGTTTATGTCCATGCTTCACCACCCCTTGATCCTGGCCGTTGGGTAGGCAAAAAAGGCCAGTCCTCCTTTCCTACAAATTAATTTGAATCCAATACAATTCAACCCGACTCTACCTATATAATTACACGATTAATTCTGCACTGAATTCGTGTATGGCAATTTTCAAAAACGTTTTTCTGTCTCTAGGCGTGATAAGAAACTTTCTAAAGAATAATTAGTTTAATAACAAACATTTAAATTTTGATAATGCCTTCGAAAAGCCATACAACATGTTCTTGGAAATTGCGAAGCTAAGGATAGATATTTCGTTTTATGTGAAACATAAACTTTTTAAACTGGCCTTTAGTTCTAAACTTTGTCCGCTCACACGCTTATTTGTCCCCGCCTATGCCGCAACCGGCAGTAACTTTACTCCTTCTCCCGATCCCAAAATGTATTCAAATAGAATCTTCTAGCAGATGCTGGAAGTCGTTAAACGGCCAAAAGGCCATGTATGGGGAAAAACACATTATATTGATATGAATAGGATCGACCACCATAATATTTCTCATTTCAATGCTTAAATTTTTTCTTCAAGTTTCGAAATCCCCCCTCTTGTGGTAATTTTTGGAATTACTTTGCTCACGAACGTTCAAGATTTTCCCCTTCCATTTATATGTTCGTCTGTTAAAACTGCATTTTCTCCGTTTGCTTTGTGAACTTGTAATTTTAAATTTGTGCACAATATTGTGAATTGCAGTTGTGATATTAATATTATTAATAAGAAAGTTCTAAACAAATTCCGTCAGCACACGACGGGATAATTCGCATTAAAAAAAATTAGCTCTGGAGTCAACTGTCCAACCATTATTACGAGTGAATGTATACTGTCGTGGGATGGTCAAGGAACGGATTCAGAAAACGACGGGTAAGAACATGAGAAGTAGAGGAAGCGGAATTGAGGCACCGGCGCCACCGATGCATGAGCAGTCAAATTTTATAGCTAAAGCCCGGTATAATAAAAATGTCTCCCCGCAATGTATTTTAAATACTGAAACCGGAGATTTTTTCACTTGAATTCAATGAATGGTAAGGTTAGTGATTAATAATCAAATACTGGTCATTATATAGATATATCGAACTTTCGATTTAAAATAAACCATATTATCTGTTTTTAAAGCTGAATATAAGCACAATTATTGATAAGCAAAATCTTAAGTATCTTGATCAATATTTTTCTGTCGTGTTTTTATTTTTCTTAAGTGAGAATTTCTTCTGTAAACTAAAGCTAAATTGCATTAAATTAGTTATTGAGCTAAATAATATCCATTAAATGCAACTTTTTGTTAAAAAAAAAAGCAGCATATCTTCTTTATTATATTTTAAGCATAAATAGCTAAATTCCATACATAATTTTTAATGTTTAATACGAGTTAAAGTTATTTCAGTTACGGGTCCCCTGAGCACGGCTGTTACTGGAGAAGTGCAGAGGCCGAATCTGGAGAAAAGAAAAATACATCACCGCGCGTAAATTTGGATTTTTGTTTTAGTATTCACATTTTTCCTGGAAGTATTAAATCATACTGTAATTAAAATCGACACTAAAACACAGTAACTAGAGATGCTAAAAATAATGCATTTCAGCGGCAATGCATTGACGTTATCTGAGAAGGGCATTCCAGTATTTCATATAATTTTTCTTTCTGTCTCTCGTAGTTTTTTAACAAGTTGGCAGGCAGTTTCTCTACCTGAAACATGATAACCACATTTTCTTTCGAATCCTCAAACCATTACTTTGCAAGAATCCGTTTTCACATATGTAACCCGTTCAAGACTATTTATGTAGTGATATAAATAATGAAAAACAACTAGCACACACAATGAAAGCACCATAGAAAGCACAGTCATTCACTTACAAAGCATCCTCAACGTAACTACAAGTTGCTACCTGCACGTGCATTAATGACCTTGACAATTGGCTTCACCCAGGATGCTGCCGCGCTCTATCGGCCCGTAACTCAAATAACCCACTGCCTTTAGTATAAGGATTGCCAAGCGTTTACAATATATAACAGCTGCAAAAATTCACACATTTTTTCATATTAATTAAGCGGTTACTATAGAAACCTTTCGAAGTTTACAGATAAATAAAAATACGAAATACAGTAGAATCTGCAGCTCAGCGTTCCTAAAACTTATTGTTACTGCTATTTTTTCATTGTTAGAAAAATATGAAATACCGAATATCCTGGCGATTCGTGATTACGAAGAAACAAAACAAGTTAGTGATTTTTGAAAGTGGGTCAGGTAAAGTAGAAAAGAACTTCAATGAAAGAAAAAATTTAAAAGGACCAGAGGAAGAATTGGAAGATGTCGGATAAGTACGAAGAAATGAAGACAGCTGAGCAACTCTCATTTCAAAGATCCAGATGAATTTGTAATGGACATTTTTTTTCTTTTCGATTTTTATTACAGTACACTTTTCAAAGCAGGTACGCATTAAATTAGTCGCTTCATTAGAAGGACCTTGCTAAATGAACAATGTTTCCCAAAGATAAATAGGTCAAAACGTTTTGATGTACGGAAATTATTATCCATGGATATGATTTAGCAAATATTCAAACTGACATACTGCAATTTTTCACACCAACTTCATTGTGAGATTCTATTTAAAGTAAGTTTTTCCCCCCTCCCTTTTTTTCTTCCACCCGCGGCGTGGGCGCTTCTGTTTCCTTTATAAAGGGGGACAATGCAGCTCTTGCCTCGGGGTCCCTCCCTCTCTCTTCCTCTCTACCGCTTGTTGCTCCAGGATTAACCTCTCTGTTCTCTTGGCTTTGTTTGCATAAGTACCTACTTGCAATGTTGGCGTCTTCTATACACAGTGGCTTAGTTCATACAACGTAATATAGCCACAGTTGCGCGCAAAACTGTGACAAAGACTTCAACAAAGGGGCACTCAAAAAGTACTGTTGCTATTTACATGCTTTAGGAGTAGTTTTATCCATTGTGACTGACAATAGCGCTAAGCAACTTACTGTAAACACATGAGTGGTACCCGTCCGCACTGATACAGGAGATGAGGTCATTTCATACACACTTTAGAAAAGTATAATTCTGGATCTTTCAATATTTTAAATATACGAATTTCATAAAATAAACAGTTAAATGACTTAATATGAAATTCACACAATCACTGCTGTGACGAATAAAATATTAGCATGGTTAAGTGAGTTGTTAAAAATTCTTAAACCAATTTGTGGTCTCAACACAAAAACTGTACCAATAATCACGTTTTTGCTACGTTACTAACAATTTTAACTTTGAATACAATTGAAACTGACAATGAATACTTTTTTTTTCAAATGGCATATTTGCACCATTATTGTGTGTGGGTTTTTTTTTTTTTTTTTTTTTTTTCGGCGAGTTAAAAGTTATTCTTATTCGCTCACTTAAAATTTCATTATAGAATCTCGAAAAACTTAAGTATGATTAAAGATTGAAAGTAGAATGCAATCAATATATTACGTCACATGCGAAAGACCATTTACGTGTCTATAGTTAAGTCGTTCTCATTGTGAATCTCGGCATCAAAGTAACGATCCATTCTTGATGTACCGGCAGGGGTGGCTGAGGTCGTTAAGGCGCGGACTCCTGAGCGGGAGGACTGGGATTCGAATCCCGCCAGGATCGTCCTCCCTGAGGTTTTTCTTTTTTTTCCAGATTTTCCTCAGTCCTCATAAATGGCAAATGCAGGGGAAGTACCCTAAACTTAGGTCTGGAACTCTTCCCTCCTTTTAACAAAAATCCTTTCCCAATGTTTCATCTCAGGTATCATCAGTGTTTACCACCTGTGGTGCCTCAGTAGTAAAAACGGGCGTTAAACACTACTCAAAAAAAAATATAGTTAGAAAGCTGATAAAGATGGTGTTGGAATTCCACTTGTTCTTCAATGATTTTTCTCGAGTACAAGGGAGAAGGAAGGAGGAGGTGAAGAAGAAGCGAGAGACTAATTGCTGTGATTCCTAGAGTTGAGATGAAAATTTAATCAATGTTTGAATTGTTTTATTGTCCGACAATCTCTGACTTCAGAAGGAAGGGAGTTCCAGATTCTGGGAACTGACACGCTGAATGAGGTTGAGTAGAAATGTGTTCGGTGGCGAGAGATATACAGTTAAGTCATATTCCGGGTGCGAAGTAGGACAAGTATACGAAGCGACAGGCGATATACTGAGGAGTGGATATGCGAAGGATTATGAACAGGAGAGTAAGGGCATGGAAAATCTAACGTTCTTTTAGAGTAGCCATGACGTTTGGTGTAGAGTATAGTAAATTAGTATGCATGTTTGCATGTAGTAGTTGTCAATTTAAGAAGTTATAGTTATGAAAAGGAGGCGAATGGAGGCCGTCAGACCGTAGCGAGCCACAGTAAAAGTTAGATTCCACATTAAAGGATTCGACGGCTAAAAAGTGAGCTGTTGAATTTAAGCGTAGTCGTATATCCATTTAAGACGATGAGCGTCAGGGTGTCCCAAAATTGCTAGGACCGACGAGATTGTGATACAAATTCACCATGCCGTGCTCCATGATCGCCGATTGAAGGTATGCGAGTTGGCTGACATGGCAAAGACTTTATAGGGCGTTATCCACTACAGTTTACACGAAGTTTCGGGTATGCGAAAGCTTTCCGCGCGATAGGTGCCGAATTTGTTAAGATGAACCAAAAACGCATTGCAATGAACATTTTGCAAGAGTGTTTAGACTTGTTTAAACGCTATTCTAGGCTTCCTTTTGTTCCTAAACGTGAAGAAATGAGTGTGTGGACGAAGATTTACATCAAATGATGGGGTTGAAGCTGAGACAGACGCTTATTTTTCAGAGATGAACAAATCTTATTTTAATGAGAGTATTAAAAAGTTGGAAAGTCGTTGGATTAAATGTATTGATTTAGAATATGACTATGTTCAAATATATATATATATATATATATATATCTTAAAGCTTGTGTTATTTTGGTCAGGCCGCGAATTTAAGAACGCTCGTCACACGTCATTTTACCTACCCCTGTGATATCATAAATGTCTTCATTTGTTTCATTTAGCTTCGATCAGACAGACCACACAAAAACATAAGAGCATCGTGTAATTTACAGCTGAGAGACGTTTTGTATAGATCTGTTTGTCAAACACAAGTTTTCCCACAGCGAGCGGAAGGTTCAGGAAAAACCCCCTAGCGTATCTTGAATACCGATGAACGGCGATGAAGACGTTGTCAAGACCTGATTGATATTGACGTTAATGTCCATGTCTAAAGGCAGTAAAAACTGCCAAGCCCTATATAAACGTTTTAATTAGGAATTTTGCATTCATCGGACTGCGCTTTGTTTTACAGGCACGCTCGCCTGGCAAGATCAGAAAAACTAGCTATGGCTGTGAGGGAAATAAACAGACCACCGCAATCGCTGCGGGACCGAGTTCGACTGCATTAATCAATCATTTTGGTTGGCAGAGTAGATTAGCTTAGCCGTTAACTGAATCAAGTTTCAAATGCTATGCAAACTAAATGGCAATTTCAGTTCTTTTCGGAAAATAATTTTAGTTTTTATTTACGGAAGAAAGAATTTTATGCCCTGGAGGCTTTTCATGCTTCTTAAATCAGCTTTCAACAAAGATTTAAGACCACTTCTGGAAATTAAAGGACTATGTTTTGCTAGTAAAAAGTGTGATTTGTTTATACCAAGGTATGTGGAACTGAGCACGGTGGCTCAAGCGGGCTAAGAAGGTCTTGTGTTCAGCCATCCTGATTTTCAATTTTTTGTGCTTTCCCCTGGTGCTTGGAAATTTCCGCTCTCCCGTTTGATCCCAGGCTAGGTGAAGATGACGTGACGATAGCTTACGCTCTGGCTCGGCGGCCCTCCTGAGGGGCTCGTACTCTTTGGAGGGAGCACCCCCGGTGTAGTGCTCTATCTGGAAACATGTTAGAGGCCCCACTGGGGAAGTAGACAGAAGCCAGTCATTGAGAAAACTGAGGTACCGAAACATTCTCCAGCCCAATCCAAATTAAGTACAGACGGTCCTGAATTGTGCACTTTATTCGCTAATGAAAACTGGACAAAGATTATCTAGGAGCGATTGCAACCATTGTTCTGTTTAGTAATTTGGAAGCTGAGGAGAATTAGAACACACAAAACTAAAAATAGCACAAGACATAAAGCTATAACTGAATGCTATTGAATATTCAGATATCTGTCATATAGTTCTCCCTTTGTATTTGTTTTAGCACTACTGTTCGTAACTTTTGTGAAAACATCTACATATAGAACCATTTAAAGAGTGTCTTATCCCTCTT
Source organism: Metallyticus violacea (assembly GCA_030762175.1). Classification (NCBI taxonomy): domain Eukaryota; kingdom Metazoa; phylum Arthropoda; class Insecta; order Mantodea; family Metallyticidae; genus Metallyticus; species Metallyticus violacea. The sequence goes on along the minus strand of CM060840.1, from coordinate 67,127,476 downwards.
TGTTGGATTCAAATACACCGCTAGCTAGCTATTTAAACTGCAACACTTTGAAAGAAGCATTCAACCAACCCCACATTTGCTCAGATGTAATAAGTTTGCTCCATAAAAAATACGTCAGCAACACCAACAGGTTTCTGTACTTGATTGCAAGAGATGAGTGCGGGATATCCTTCCGAGCAATAGGACGAATATTGCACTGTAGGTCGAGGAAGTATGACGTGAAGAAACAACCGAACGAGATATATTACCTTGTTTAAAAATGGAGGGTCCACCAGAGCAGGATTTCAAGCAGGAGATTTGTGCTGCTATTGGATTGAATGTGAAAAATGTGTCTGCAGCTGAAATTCATCATTAGTTGGTGGAAGTCTATGAGAAAGTGAAGAAAGTGTGATGAGTCGTCATATTGTGAGAAATGATCTCAGAATTTCGAACCGGGAGAATAACAGTTGACTGCGTCAAGTGATTTGCATTTCTTTCCAGCTCTGAAAGATATTTGTTTTATTTACGGATGTTCTTTAACATCTCAGCTCATCAGCGTCGCATTCAATTCAGGGCTTGAAACGGCCGATAAACTTGCTCAAAGGACTCTTTTTTTCAGGCTTGAGGTTCTTTTACATGGCGTAAATGTACGACATGGAACCCCCAGTTTTATTTCCCTTCTGAAGGAGGCCATACTGGATTTTTGCATCCGAAAAAATCCATCGATCCTGGTCGGGATTGAACACGCGATATTGGGTCTACGTGGCAAGTATAGTTACTACTCTAGCCCAGGACTAACTAAGGAATGATATCGAAAAATAAGTCTCCCACTTACACAAATATCTTAATATTGATGAAAAACAGTGTTAAGCGACCAGTGCATAGTGCGCTATGTAAAAACATCGAGCCGGGTGCTCAGGCAGTAGCGCTTGGAACCTGGGATTCCAGAGGTCGAATACCGGAATGAAGCTTTTCGCTCTCCCATTTCTCTCATATCATTTTATTCCGGGCGATGTGGGCTGGTGCTGGGTGCGGTATAAGGGTGGCTTGTGCTTTGAAAATTTTCCCCGGTTTCATGTGCTCTAACAGTAAACAACGTTTTGTCTCGTTATCTCCCTTAACTCATCCTTTTCTCCCGAGCAGCTCCCATTTAGCAGGCACAAACGGCTAGCCCTTGAGCATGGCTGAGGTACTGAAACTCATCCAAATTGATGCATCCTCGTATTAACTATAAACTGAAAAATCAGTCACACTATCAACGGGATTAATAAACCTCACATAAGCCTCAGAAGATACATACAGCCAAAGCAATTCGCGAGTGTTTGTACAGCGAAAACGATCAGATGCTACTAATTTGTAAAATCTATTCTTCTACTGTATAATATTGTGATATTTGTTTCTAGTGTATCGCAGCAACCGAAGAGGAACGTTCACTACATATATGGAGTTTTCTGTTGGTGAGTGTGAAAGTGTGGTTCTCAGATATTACCACCTATACATATAAACTACTACATGTTTGGAAACTAATCTCTTTCTTTAGTACAAAATATATATACGATATTGGACTATAGCTACAATGTATTATAATCTCATAATTAGAACAAGATAAGACCTTGAACTGTTTTGCAAAGCTGTGGAAGAAAGACCGGATGGTGGTGCCCAACAACGAGCCAACTCCTATTGTCTGCCTCTTACAGCCATTACAAAGCAAACAAAGATACACATTTAAGTTTCCTGAAGAAAGGACGTCTCCATTAACATAGTCATTCCTACGCTTGTTTTTGTGCCCTTATATCCGTCCGTTCCTTGGAATGGAGTCGATATTAAATTTACTAACGATAGCTGCGAGCGTATCAGAATGCTAAGCAGACGGAAGCGAGCCGTGCATGCACGCGTGCATGCAGATGAGGCGAGATGGATGGAGAGATATCTCGTGGACCAATCGCGAGGTTCCTAGCCCGTGAGCCGCAAACGGATATACAGTGTGTTTTTGTTATCTTATTTGATTCTTCGTCAATCATGCCAACCGTTGTACCTATTTTAAGAATTAGGATTGACATTGTGAAGAACATTGTGTTTACAGGCACCTTGAGGAAACCGGCGGCCGTCCTGTCTAGTCCGATTTTTCATGCTAAACATCTGGAAATTTCCTTTGTTAAATACACAGACGACTTGTACATAAAACAAACCATAATACACTGTATTGATTGTTCGAATCGGATTAAAAGTGTGTAATAATAACCGTATTATACAACAAATGGTAAATATTGAGTCACCCACCACCTGTGGTGCCTCAGTAGTAAAAGCGGACGCTAAACACTATTAAAAAATTGGACATCCAATTATCTAATGACAAACGCGATGGCAGGAACCATCGCTCAAGGTCAGCCGGGGTGCAGGGCCATACAGTAGTCGATGGTAGTAACACGAGAGTGACAATCTAATAAACTCTAATGCATTTAAAAAGTGATTTTGTCATCCATATTGCACAAAGAAATTTAGAACTGTCTGTCTTCATTTTCCAGACATTTTGACACCTGCTTTTGAAATATCTTCTTAATTCCCAGTGAGATATTAATCTGTTGGCAGATATTACCCTTTAGTTCATCTAAGGTGTGTCCATTTGCCTTGTAATCTATCTTTTAATTTTCCCTGGAGGTTAAATTTAGGGACCAAGCGGGCCATATTTTGCTGCTGATAACTTAACTGCCCGTTTTGCGGTATTAATTAACTAATTCGTTAGTCGGAGCATAACTTGGAAGCCGTTCGCATGGGAATTTTTCTTCAAATAATCTCACAACAAACGAACTCGGCACGAATACAGTCTAGTATTTGACATTAGCACAACTTCATGTACCATTAAACTCATGTTGTTTCTTTCACTGTTCAAACGACTCTGGCATCAGAGCCAAAGCCAACGTAGCAGTTTGATAAACATTGAAAGTCTGCCTAGACTCATGGAGACGCACTGTCCTTTAGCGATGATTTATGGCCCCATATATACATTTGCCGCCGCGTCGATAATCATATAATTGGATGACTCGACTGGAGCAATGAAAGTGAAGTAGCAGTGTAAAGACAAGGCATGTGGTTTTCACACTGTGGCATTAACAACGGTGTTTGGAATACCGAGGCCTTTACAACGGCGTTTACAATGCCGTGACTTAACTCTGTATGTGCACGCATATGCACCTACAATAAGGGGGCAAAAACAGAAATTGCTACAGTCGCTTTAGGTATAATTCATCAAGAAGTTATACACGAATAAAATGACACTGTTTTCCTACACTCTATACATGCATAAGGGCATTCATGGTGTTTAATTTGGGGAATATAAATAAAACAGTGGTAAAATATTTAGTACGGACTTATTGAACTTAAGAAAAATCATATTATGGGCCTTCGATATAATCTCCTGCGTTGTCCTACACTGATTCCAAATTCATGTTAACTGTTATATGTCGCTGTCGAAGCTGTTATTGTTGATGTCAGCGATGAAACCTAAGGCGCGTAGGAAGGAGGGAATATCTGGAAGCCTGGCGCCTCAAAGGCGCCGAGGAAACACTGGTTCACGCCCAGCCACGTGTTATGCAAGATGCAAGGCGGTGTGTTCCCCAGGAAGTGCGGAGGTTTGCGACACATAGCCCGTTGCAGATGATGCTTGGGGAAACGTTGGTAGGCCCAATCTGCTGGTTTCTCCCGGTCTGCACGAAACGCCTTGACCCATCGTGTAATCGTTCGATACGATAGTACATGCAACCTGCATCTTGCAACCCTGTGTCCCTTGAGTGCATTTTTGTCACGGGTCACTTGAATTTTTTATTTAAGAACGTTGTCGCGAACATGCTTTAGAGCGCGTAATACAACACTGGCCAATTGAACCACGCAGAGCACCACAACCACTTGCTTTCGGCACTGCACACCTCAACACTGTTTCGAACTTTACCCTACATGCTTATACTTGCCTCACGAAAGTGTTACCACTACTTTATTTACAGTACACATAATATGAATCAGCGATAAGGATAAATAGATTATTCGAGAGTTCTGAAAAGAAAGAAAAAAAAAAAAAACTTAGCCAGGCAAAATAAATATTGTTATTAATACTTTATGATTCTGATAATTTAAAGAGTCTGAATTATTATGACACCTTTTGTTTTTTATCTTTTCTGGTAACTATAATTCTGTGGAAATGTTGCATTAACACAAATGGGCATTTCCGTCTAGGCAAGACAATTCATGATTTAATTTTGACACTGTTGAAATATTCAATCACACATAGCAATTTTACGTCGCAAATCAAATTAAACGCAACAATACTGCCTGGTGGTTATTAAGCAGGGTTCTCAATTAAACGTAACAATACTATTTGGTGATTATTATGCACGGTTCTTAATCAATTTTATTTTTTATCGACATGCTCCAGGCATTAAGTATTTATTTATACATTGTAAACTAGGCCTTAGATTATGGTTTTGATATTATTCTTGCAGGTAAAAGTGCGTTTTAGCTGTTAAATTTTCAAAATAATGTAACAAATGAGTGAGAAATATGATCACATATAAGTGTACTGAAACTCTCTATAATAGTGATATGTTTTATGTAAATATTAACATGGATGTAAAAAATATGACCTTATTTTGGTTCAATTAAAAAAAACACTTAAGACTATTACTATTTGGGGGGAAAAAATACACTGGAGATTGAATACAGTCAAATGCTGGAAACTAGGTATCATTCATCCTTCATGCAGAAACTAATGCAGAAGCGTATAAGAACCATTATCTATAACTTGATAGCGTTCAAGATTCTGACTGAGCTTGCTTCAGCAATTTTTATCATTTTATTCATATATTTCGAAACCTTCTTGAACACTTTCAGCTGCAGATGAATAAAAGTATTGTCATTATGGAAGATGCTAACCCTGAGGGAAACGATGCTTGTGCCACTGAATTGATATGGTTACTCAAAATGGTCTCAGCGAATGCAGACCATTTTTACTTTCATATCATTAAGTTTCCACATTTCTTTTCTTTTCAACGATTCGGGCACCCCACAAGCTTTTTCAGAACGAACAAACACCTGGCTCGATGACAGTTTTACTGCATTTTGGGAGCTCGAATAAAATAGATACAACTGTCCTATATATATCCTAAAACTTTGCGCCAGAACAATTCTTTCCTTAAACCCTTCTGGGTGCCTTAGTTGAACAGATGTACAGAACTAGACGGTACAGCTTAACTAAGAGTGAAACGCATTGGAGGTAAATTGGGATATAAAACGACAAACGGTCTTAAGAATGCTACTTAGTAAATTTCAGTGTAGGTTTTAAAGGTTTGTATCTTTAGTTATGTACCCTTAATATTAGGTTAAAATATTTTTTTTTTGATTAATGCCATTGTCTTTAAGACATTTTTCTAAAAAAAAAAGGTTGAAATCTCCTAAGACTTAATGAAACTTCATATGTTATCGCAGTGTTCGAAATATTATTCCAGCTCTCTATCTTGGGCAAGATAATTGCTTCGTGTGCTAGAGCGTTGTGAATGAACTAGGGGTCGTGGTGGTAGGTTTTAAAGGTTTGTATCTTTAGTTATGTACCCTTAATATTAGGTTAAAAATTTTTTTTTTGATTAATGCCATTGCCTTTAAGACATTTTTCTAAAAAAAAGGTTGAAATCTCCTAAGACTTAATGAAACTTCATATGTTATCGCAGTGTTCGAAATATTATTCCAGTTCTCTATCCTGGGCAAGAGAATTGCTTCGTGTGCTAGAGCGTTGTGAATGAACTAGGGGTCGTGGTGGGGAAGGCAGTAAAGTCGCCGGAATTCTGAACTGTTGACGGCGACAAACACGAGTGTTCCAAAGGTGAGACAGATTTATGGAGCGTAAGCGATTCGGAGTTTCCTTTGCTCGAGACGAAGATCTCTTTTCTGCCTGACAAATGGTCTCTGACACGCACGCATGCATGAAGGGGACTGATTGTTTCCATTTTCAAAATTTGCCGGAGATATACAAAACCTCATTGCCTAACCAATTCGTCCCATTAGCACAGTCTTACTATTATAAAACCTTACAAGTATTAAGCGCCTTTTGAAAAAATTATTTATTAATTACAGCTAATGCTCAAAAATCTAGATTGGTCCTTAACTAAGAAGATAGAAAAAAACCAGAACATATTAGAGAAATTGTGTATTTGAAGAAAAAATAATCGCAACGTTCTATTCTATGTTATATAAATGTTAGTTCTCAGTTAATTGATAGTAAGCTTCATGTTTCGTTGGTATGTTTAAATTGTTAGTTTATTATTATTAAGTTGCTTAGATCCTTTAAGGGGAGACTGATGCCAGATTAGGCCTCCCTACCAGTGAACTGACAGCCTAGCCTGAGGGCGAAGGCGCGGGTAAGCAGTGTACGAGCTTCCACCCGAAAAGAAGGGAGTAATTGAATATCTTTGATAATGGAAAAGCCTACCAAGAAAGACCTTTGGTGTGTATTTTTGCAGAAAAAAAGTGGGGATCATCATCGAGGAAAGGATTTTCAAATCAATCTAATGGAAGGGTTCTGTCGAAATCGGTTATGTGAGTTCAGAGATGGGCCAAAATTGTATGAAAATACGAAAAATTGACCGAGCATCTGACGAAAGAGCTGAGTATTGTTAAGAATGCTGGATTAAAATGTTTTGAAAAAGTGCCTTAAGACAGGAACGATAACGTTAAAATCTTGTACATCGAAAAGTCAAAGCCAACGCCTTTGCTCACACATTATCTCTACATTAACATAAAAGGTGCGTTTTTAAATAAACACTATGTAATGGCTAGGATTTCAAATTGAAGATAGAACAAATTAAGGATCCGAAACACGGAAATTCAGAACACGGGAGCTCAATGGTTAGAGCGTTACCACGACAAGCTGATGGCCCGTTGTTCACCTCACATCTAAATTTGAAAAAAGAAAAATAAATTGATGTCATAGAGGTACCTGTTTGCTAATTATTATTATTATTATTATTATTATTATTATTATTATTATTATTATTATTAATGATAATAATTTTATTTATGTTTTTTTATTTTTTTCTCTATGGCATGTTTATGTTTAATTGGCTCGATTGTTAATAACTGTCTACAATGAACGATGGGAGATATATTCACTGTTATCGTAACCGCGACGGGTGGCCGATGTCGTTAGGGCTTGGACAAGTGAGCGCGAGGTTTGGGGTTCGATTCTCACCGGACCGTTCTCCCTGAATGAGGTTTTTTCCAGGTTTCCCTCAGTCCTCATAAATGGCAAATGCCGGGAAGGTAGCCTAAATTTAGGCCTGGAACGCTTCCTTCCTTAAAAAAAAAAAATCCTTTCCCAATTTATCACTTCATATATTATCAGTGTCCACCGCCTGTGGTGCCTCAGTAGTAAAAACGGGCGTTAAACACCATTTAAAAAATTCCCGTCTCCGTTTAATGAATTAAAAAGTAAATTTACTTTCTTTCCATTACCTTCAAATAAATTCATATATCATAAGTAGAGGACGGAATTTATCATATGTGTTAGTTTAGTTCCTTAGTTCAAAATCACACATTACCATTATTTAAACGCATTTCATGTTATTTGCCAAAAATTCATACAGCTTGTCTTGCCATAAGTATGTTACAAACTTTTGATTTATATGTTTGGTTTATTTACGGACGCTCTTGATCATCAACGTCCTATTCAAATCAGGGCATGAAAAGGCCGATAAATTTTGCTCAAAGGGCTCTTTTTCAGACTTGAGGTTCTTTTATGTATCATAAATCTATGAAACAGGACCAATGTTTTTACTTCCCTTCCAAAGTAAGTTATGCTTAGGATATTTACGCTCGAAAAAGACATCGATCCTGGTCGGGATTGAATCCCCGAATCTTGGTCTTTTGAAAAGAACTGTACCGGATGATTTGGCGATCAAAGTTTTGCTACCAAACATTATTACCATTGTGTTGAGTTGAGATGCAGCAGAAAGAGTGCATTACTTGATGTTTAACCATGTAATGAGAGATTTGTTGTGATTGCCTTCATGGGTTTGAAAATTCAGCAAGCGAGGTTTTCGACATCCTTAAAAACGAATATCAGTAGAATGTTTGTATACCGTACATTCCAATGTTTCAATGAGACAGGCACTGTTGATGATCGTTTTGAGATCCGAGCGCCAGCGCTCTGTGAGGACCGTTGCTGTACTCAAATCAAGCAGAGATGGCGCTTGAAGACCATCTGGAGATTCATGTGCAGAGTACTTATACAGGGCCTTAGACTGAGGGCTTTTCACCTCTTCATTAGACAATTTTTAACTGAAGAGCAGATGCAGAAGAGTATATTGAGATGCAAAAGACTACTACATCGTTAAGCTAACAACGGCCACTAGACACTTCATTTAACTGGAGAGAAAGTATTTAATATTGAAAAATTGCAACTGTCAAAATGACAAAGTGTATGCCTGACTTGTGAGAAGCCGCCGCAAGTTTACAGAAGTCACTATTCTGACTGAGAAATGGTTTGTTGGAGAGTGAACGGTGATGGTGTCACGGAATTGAAGATAACCGCCAAAGTGTGCAAAACCCTTTTGGTGGAACCTGAGGCGAACACCAGAAAACGACTTCGTTCAAGAACAGGCATTGAAGCTTATGGCAAGATTCAGCTCTAGTCCACAAGATAAGGCCTTCAAGCAGTCCAGATCTGAGCTTCCTGGATTACAAGCTGTAGTCACTACTTGAGAGAATGGTTTGCAAGAAAGATTCTCAAGCAGTGGCGAATTTTCCAATATAGATAGTGTGTGCTTGTATGACGCTACTAGCTGGCAATACACCTGCTAGCTGCAGAGACAGTCACTTTTATTTGCAGTTCTGGCTATGGAATTTTGCCGCAACCACTATATTTACCAAGCTGGCACATTCAGATTTCTTCCTGTTTAGATATATGAACAAACATTTACTTGTTATGCGCTTCGACGATGATTTGCCTCCAAACCTGCAGAAATCTGCGAAGTCCGCTTTAGATTTGTAAAGTGCATGTCCATAGGGAGTGGATGTATAGAGAAGGAAGACTTGGACTAAATTTCTGAACCCTAGCGCATCCCGATCATGGTGAGGTTGTTTGGGGTCTCCCCTCGTATAGGATTATAAAACTGTTGCAGCGGCTCGAAAAATCTGCAAAATGAAGGACAAAGGAGTTGTCAGAGCGTTTCAATATAAAAGATACAGAGAGTAAAGATCAACACTTCTCTGGGAAAGATCGAAGGTATTGGACATCCAGAACAAAAGCAACATTTATGGAAGGAAATCTACCCACAAGTACTTGCAGGGTGTTGGAAGAACTTGACGCATCAAAAGATAATTGCATTGCTATATAAGGACTCACAGAAAGTCACGGAAGTTCTATATATGAAAGCAAAACAAACTAAACGTAGAGAAGATGTCTTTAGCTTATTATTTATAATATATGATAGATTTATCACAACACGAATTATAAAAAATGGAGATAATACAACCTAAAGTGTTCGGTGTAATTATGAAATTTACATCGAGTTCTACTATATAGACCTGTCTTTGTTGCTAAATTTTATTCTCAACAGCTATGTCGGTCCTGGTGGTGTAGTGGTAACCGTACTTGCCTTCTAAACCCAAGGTCGCGGGTTCAAACCCGGCCAGGATTGATGGAATTTTTGGAAGTAAAAATCCTAAGTATGGCTTCCTTCGGCACGGGAGTAAAGCTGTGTATCCCGTGTCGTACATTTACGGCACGAAAAAGAACTTCAAGCCTGAAAAAAGAGGCTTCTGAGTAAAATTTGTCAGCCATTTGACGCCCTGAATTGAATGGGACGCTGATGACCCGAGATGTTAAAGGGGGTCCATAAATAAACCAAAAAAAATTCTCAAAAGTCATAGCTGTTCTAATACGAAACTATTCAGCACATCCCACACTGGTCAGATCATAAGAGAGGAGGAAAAAAAATCAGCAATAGAATCTAATTCTTAACGCAGCTAACTCTAGAACTTTTGGACTACTACTCGTATCTATTGTGATTCAGCGCCCACTTGTTTTGAAATATGAAACACATGCAATGGGTATCTGAGAGTTCTTTACACCACAGTCAAGGTACTACAAGGTCATGGCGCTGACTGAAGGATGGTTCAGGCTCACCAAATCGAACTAGGTTTACTAGGTTGAAGGTTTCTGAATATAGCTGTTCCTGAAAGAAAGAACTAGAGGACATTGATTTAGTTGTTTGCACAGAAAACGAACATGTACATCTCTTATGAAGTTTGTAGCTGGTCTTAGACTATGTGCATCAGAAAGTGTAGTATTCCTCATGAATTCCACACCCTAATAGGCTACATAAGTTCGCCGATTGCGCCCTTTTTACGACCGAAGGCATCCTGCCCAGGGCAACACATTGTTCACAACAGTTCAATAATGATTCATGCTCCTTGATGAGCAACCCTCCTCCCTTCGTCCTTTCCTCCTGGGTAATCCGAAAGCCTTGCTAAGACTCCCCTGTGGCTCTTTGGGCCGGAACAGCCTCTAATTGGCTGCGTGTGCTTCTGTCAGAGATTGCAACCACGTTAACAATACTGTGCTGAAGAAGGCGAGCTGTCTTCCTGCACGGAGGTTTCGCTGAGGAGTGTCATTCCTAGTAGATACATTTGTACTATATTTAGTGCAAATATCACGTTTATTGGCTCAACTTACTTATTTTTATGGTGCAGTTAACAGCAAAATTATTTACTTGCTATCTGTGTTATCACCCCTTCAGTACTAGGGCTATCCATGTGGTGTTTAAACAAATGTAGTTAATTTGAAGAGTTTAGAAACATAAATAAACTTAGGTGTCAAAAGGCGTAAATTACTCTGTCAATAACCTATAGGGGGGGATATAAAAGGGGACATTTTTGGAATATTTATCAAAGTCCGAAAATGCAAGTAAAAATGCTTTGAATTTGTATCACAGTGGTACTTTACATGCTAATAGCTTTTGAGTGTTTAATGTATTTATATACTTTAATTCCCATCTTTTAAGATGTTATCTTTTTCAGCGATTAGGCATTTCTGCCTGTTCAGGTCACAAAATTTGACCATCTTTTTCTTGAGCGCATGGGATCTCTTTTTAATAACGGTTCCTTTATTAATTTGATATTTGGCTGCCTTCGTAAGTGCTCTATTAATTTTTTTCTGTATTCTTTTATCTTTTAGATAAAATACATCTAAATATTTCCTTATATCTTAATTCTATTTTTGACCTGATACACAAATCTCAAGAATTTCACCTTAACGGTCTGTATCCTTTGATAGTTTTGTTAATGCCCAGTTTCATTACCACACAGAAATGTAGCAAATACCTACCATAACTTGAAATGTATGTCTTTCCTTTAGGGTTCTTATGTTGTGCCACATATTATGAAACACAAAATTTTTCATGTAATAATTAAAATAATGAATTACAGCGCATTCTAAATAATTAAAAATATTAACCTATTCTCGTGTACTATTTTACTTTTGCGATATAAAACTAATAGGTTGGTTTCTATATGTTTCGGGCTAATGAGATATTATTTTAAAGGGCGGATAACCAGCCGGCCGCATAATTCTGAAAGCATTCCGAAAGAAATATAACACATAATAAAATAGGCTGCTTTTCTTCGTCCTGTATTGTTCTCAGTTTTTAGCTCTAAAATGAGAATTATTATTAATTACGTAAGGTAAGTAATAGTATTGTGGTACTTTTCTCTCGCCATTTGCCAGCTTTTTACTATATATTTCTTTACTAATATAGTACAGGGTGAGCAATGCTTGACGCATCCGCGGAACGGTCGGCAGCGCTATGTCGGTGCTTATTTCCCTTTCGCGAGATATAAGTATGAGTTGAAATCTTGCGCAAGTAGCACGTGTTTGTTAGGCGGCGCACAGGTATTCAGTGAACGTGTGTCAAGTGAACCTCGCTGGCCAGCCGCACGCCGCGATACTGTTTGCATAAAGGATTGTTCACCCTCTATAATATAATACATACTTTTTTCGCATATTAATTTTCTTTTGTTATCCTCGGAATCTTAGAGAAGGGGCCCTTGCCAGTTACTAAGAGGATCCGGGCTAAGAGGATTTGGTGCCTAGTTTTGTTTTTAAGACTAGCAATTGTAAAAGAAGAAAAGAGATATTTAACTGTTGCTGAGAGAATTTGCTGTATTTAAATAAAACTATCAAAACTGTGAAAATCAAATTGAATAGAACCAGTTTATGAATATAAATAGGAATATTTTTTTTTTATTATAACCGTCATGTCAACACGATTTCCTGTAAGTAGCAGTGAAAAAATACAAGAGAAAGAACACAAATTTCTAGCAGTTAAAATATTGAAGCTATCAGGTACGGAAAAACAAGACAAGACACTTAAATGTTAATTCTTGACAAGAGTTTATACATTGTTTCCCTCTTGTTCTACCAAATTTAAATAGGTTTTAATTGAACTTTTTTCTTTTTATTTCTCTCTGTGCAAGTGCTTTGTGCCTTAGTAAAACCTCTTTTTATGGAAATGAATAGGCACAACCTTTATTTGGCAGTTAGACATACTGAGTTATTTTTCTGCACAGCTTTCAAGAGGGTCTTAAAGCGTTTATTTTGAATTCCTACAATACTTAAAAATAACTCAACCTTATTAAAACAACATAAGAAAAGAACATCCCTGTATCAATTGATAAACTGTATAAAATAATACTATGTGTATTATTGTTGTTTAGAACTGAATGCTGCCGACAACACATGAGCGTGAGCTATAACAAGATAGGTTGACGTCAAGCTATCAATAAATGAACAGGAAGGAAGGGTTCTATCTGCTTAAAACTTAGCCACAACTGGCGATTGCTTTACTTTATGTGCATTAACAATGGAGTTGTTTTCTACTTGTGCTTTCTGCTCGCATTCCTACACGGCTGCGTTAGTGTTATCCTCTAAAACGAGTCAAGGTTATAGGGAACCCATCAAAACCAAAATGACGAGTATGTAGATCTAAAGCGAACTGAAATTATTCGTGAAAAACATTTTGAAAGAAAAACTGTTCCTGAGGTATAACCCTATTTATTGTATCGGATTTTTTTTCTGAGCTTTATTTACTATAAAATATTAAATAATATAATGCTGGAATATATACGAGATGTAAAGAGTTTGTAGCGTTTCTTCCTAAATCAGCAAACGTACAATAAAAAGGTAATGTGTGTGCTAATTTAAAAGCCATTCCAAAAAGCAAAACAGTTCGAATTATTTTTCATATTCTAAAATAACTTAAATAAATATAAAATATACATATTATATGTTGTTCTCTAGGCGATTTGTCTTACAACTATCGAATAAGCTTCCTGAGACTTCAAACTATTTTGCATATGGAGTGAAATAATCACTATATACACATGGAAATTAATGTAAAAATTAAAGACATTATTTTCACATCTGGAGTACTTTAAAACAGTGTACAAAACAAATCTGTATACGTTCAATCATAAACTGCTCTCACTTTGACACTATGAACTTAAAAAAAAAAAAATTAAAAAAAAATAGCGAAAAACATCACTAAGCTGACGTCAAATTGTGTACAAGCAAAAGCAATGCTATCGCGTAACGGCTAAGCCAACACTGGATCTCAAGGAGAACCAGTACGCCGCTGACACACACTCAAGAGCTGTCGTTCCACAAATAAGCGAGAGCGCGACAAAAACGGGTGCTAATGGATTTCACTGAGGGGCTCTGCCTCCGAATAAACATGGCACCTTCGCTGTCCATCCATCTTACGAACCGGGGCACTTGCAAACAAACATATTTATGCAGAAAACTAACTGGAAGCGAGTGGACTGGCATTCCTCTCTCTCACAAGTTGAAATATTGGACAGATTCGCGCGGGGTCACCACTAAATTAAACACAACCTGCTTTCTGTACAAATCACCGACCAGCTGTAGCAGAAAAGACAGCATGTAGCTTTAAAACACAGTGACATAGTGGTGGAGAAAGAGGGGAGTAGGCACTTCAGAATCGTGCCTTAACGGGACTCCTAGACAAAGACATTTCTTAATTTTTTAGACTACCAGACATGAAATTATTACAACATATTAAATATTTGTTACAAAACCTAAAAAATGATCATTATGACAAACAGTACAGCAAAACAAACGTTGCAAAGTTGGCCTAAAGTAACAAAAGGGTTATTAATACAGGGTGATCCGTTTAGAGTACCAGAAAAGTAGAACTTCACAACACAGAGGTTATTGTATATATCTCTGAGCGGTTTGTTGTAATATATGCAGAAAGGATATAAGTTTTGAGTAGGCGGTTGACCTCAACCGTTTGCCGTCTCAGCGCTAGAGTTCATGATAGACAAAATGGTGCTGAGTGTGTTGTATGATATGCAAGCTTTTCGAGTGTTGTAAGGACCCAGCACATGCTCCTTCACATGTAGGCATTGTTATAAGGTACAATATATTACTGCCCAATGGTTTGACACTACCTCATACAGGCGGAAGGATACGTGATCACAACAAAGAGTAAGCCATTCGACAAGCCATGTCTCAAAACCTACGGTTACGCCTCCAGATATTTTTTGTGGTGGTATATCAAGTCAACAATGCATGCACAAAAACTACAGAATGAAGCTGATCTATGACGGAAGATTAAAGCAGCCTCTGAACAGATCACACCATAAATGCCGTTTGCCACGTGGTGCAATATGTTCTTGCGATATGAGTTGTGGAAGATTCGCAGTGGCGGTCATGTGCTAATGTGCTGGGCAACAGACACTAACTCTCCCATACATACGTGCACCATTACCAGGTAATACATTTGATTAGTTTTTGTATATATGGTTTTGCTCTTCTGGCATCTCAAAGAATCTCCCTATACATTTGCACACATTTTAATATCTTTTATCTCACTAAAGATAGTGCACAGAAAATATCTACCAAGCTCAAGAACAAAATTCTGAAAAACGAAAACAAATTAATAAAAAATCTCAACAAAATTAAAATTGCTATTGTTACAAAGAAATTTTCAAAGCTAAGAAATAAATTTAATTGCTCATATTTTCATTTTCTATACAATTCTAATAAGTATGGCTTTGGCTTATTACACTAGAAATGCAATTATTGCATCATTCCCTTGCCATACATCATCCTCGATATTACGTGTGTTCAGAATTTTGTTTTAGGACAAGTAACAGTCTCTCACAAATACTATGTATACAGCAGCTCTAGGTACGTTCTTTTTTATGAGGAACCTGCCACCAAGTTTGTAACAGTATTTATGAAACATCCTGTATGCAGCAGCTCTAAGTATGTACTTTTTAATATCTGTCTGTGTGTGTGTGTGTGCAAAGAAGTTCAATACATCCCAAGATACAGTTCTCCTAGGATTCTGTTGTAAATAGGCCCCTACTTGCAGCGCTGCCTATGTACACCATTCTCCAAAAGTGGAATCCGAAAAGCCCAACAGCTCTAACATAAAATGGCCGGTAACGCGAGATACATCCAACACAAAATACAGAGTTACTTTATAGGACTACGTCCGAGGTAAGCGCAGCGCGCCCAGGTTCCTCTTGACTGTCATAAGACAGTTCTCGCTCTGCACGTCGATAGTCAATCGCAGTTTGCTATTATTAGAAAACTACTTCTCTTTTTGTGATGACATAAGCCAGTTTGCAGTTAACAAGTCAGTATAACTCAAATCTTTGCGTCTTTATAGAGATACTTAAAGAACATGCTACAACAGAAACTAAAGGAAAAGATGAAAGCACAACTATTGCGAATTAATGCACATTTCATTTAAGAGGTATTACAGAACTGTGTGGCACCACTTTGAAAACTGCTATAGCACATCTTAGAACCCATTACGAAATAAAACTGATACTGTGCACGTTAGAGTCGATCAAAGTTTATGAGTAGAAATGAGAACGGAACTTGTTCATTGGCAGAGCCGGCGACTGGAGTGATCTTGACCCAACACGTTAGCGTTTAGCTGTGAATGCAGGTCAAAAATAACCCTGTGTACGTTCATTTCTGTGTATTTTGAAAGCTAATTTAAGTTAAAGACAGGTAATGTGAAACAATTCCAATAAGCAGGATATACAGAAGCATGGAATATATATCTCAAGGGGAAAAACAGATAGAGTAAACAGGAAAGTTTGGATTAAGGCTGTGGGGGATTTAGAATGCCTGTAGGATTAAGGGATTGGATAAGAGAGGTCATGAACCTGAATTATCATAGAAGAAGAGGAATCCCAGATGAAGTTTTATGCGGAATAAATAAAGATTAAAATATAAGAAAGAACTTAAATCCAAGAAAATAAAATGGAAACAAAAACAGTTTACGACGGTTGTCCAATAAAGCCATACTGTTCTTGCAAATATAATTTCTAGCACTAAAATTTAATGTTGCAACACTTTATTAGTTTAATGTGAGTAATGTACACGTAATACTAATTTCATTGTTGTCACTTCCGGTTCTTGTCTGTGAGAGATGTTCAGTTCCGCCTACACCAAAAAGGATGTGACACCTGAACAAGAACATATGAAATTCTGCTATCTTCTCAACAAATCTTCAGCTGTGGCCTATGTAACGTTATAGGAGGCCTATGCAGAGTTTATAATTCCCTAGAGGACAGCTTGATGATGGTTTACATTTTTAAAATCAGTTTAAAGGTATTTAGAGACAGCACTCCGGTTTTTGCTCTAAGGAAGAAAACCGCTGATATATATATATATATATATATATATATATATATGAGAGAGAGAGGGGGTCTTGGAAAACGTTAAGAATACTTTCAGAAATTTTGAACATTTTGGTAACTAAAACATTGCATATGAGACGTGTTTGTGCACCGTGGGTTCCAAGACTGCTGATTCCCGAACTAAAGGAAATGCAAGTTGAAGATGATGCTACAAAAATGTGGAGTTACTTTTAATGGTAATCACTGCTGATGAAACTTGACTACCCCATTTTGTTCCTGGCTCACACGCACGTGCACAAGCACAAAGCAAACGTGGTTGCTTTGCTGGGAAAGCTATGATTATCTCATTTTTGGACATTCAAGGAATGGTTTACCAGCATGTCGAACCTGCACACATAACTGTAACTGAACAACACAACAGAGTTGTTCTGAAAACTGTTGTTTCTAAATATCTCATAAAAATCAATGTGATGTGTGTTCCTCAACCTCCTTATTGTCCAGATTTAGCTCCGTGTAACGTTTTCGTTTTCCCCAAATTGAAGAAACATTTTCATCATCACAAGTATTGTTTAAGGCTACGGAGGTGATTCCGAAGGACCTGTCAAAAAGTGTTTCCAGCATGTACGAGGACAGGCAGAAAGTTGGGATACGTGCATTGCACCCAACGGGAACTGCTTTGAGAAGGATCATCAAAATTATGATGAGTAAAGATATATTGTCAAAAATATGATCATTCTTTATTGAACAACCCTTGTATTATGATAACGCAATACAATATGTGACTTTAGGAGGTTAAGTATGGAAAGTAAAAGTACATAATAGAGATGGTCTATTTGTATAGAGGAAAAAGAAAGCCTAGAAGTAGCATTTTAAGACATTTAAAATTATAAAAATTCGTATGTGAAAAGTGAGTAATGTATAATAAGCAATAAAAACACCTGAATGGAGCCTGCAAGAAGTTCTAAGCAGTTACCGGTATTTGTACCCCCCAGAAAGGAAACATGAACTACAAATGGGGCACAAATGTTATGACGATATTTATGACATTATGAATTCTTATTATTTTAGAAAGTCCAGGAACACGAAAGGACCATTAATATATATGGCGACCGTAGTATGGGTGAGCGAAACATAAAATGCATTCTTCAACGACGGAAGCACAAATGGATTATGAACCCCACTTTAGAGTAAACGTCCCCTTTCCGCTCATGTACAAATTCCTTATCGCAAGACATGCACAACAACAAGCGTTTCTTCATCTTCTAGACTGGCTCCTATTTTGTCGAGTATTTCCTCCATTAAAATAATTTGTGTAAGAGTACGTGTTTTGACCAACACTTTAACTTGTAGTTTCAATTCATTATTCTTTATATATTGAAGGGGTAACTGCATTTGAAAAAGTTTAATTAAACAGTCTTCGAGTACAACGAGCAAAACAGTTTATAAAGAAAGTTTACAAAGTAAAATTCGTTATTTCACAGTCGAAATTGCAAACGTGTCACCATAAGAACATTTCTACTACGACTGTGTATTCATGCGGTGTGAGTCGTAGCTACTCTAATACTATGAATGACTTAAACGTAAAATAAAGTTGTAATATAAATTAAAAAGTCTACAAGTATATATTAGAAACTTATAAAAATTATACCCAATTCCTCTCTGATCTAGGGTAAAATGTGAAACAAGAGATATGCTCTAGGTCGATAATGGTAAAAAGATAAGAAACATAACCTATACGTTTTATTAATTATAGTGCTCTTATGAGCTATTTAAACTTTTCTTTGAAAATATGATCTGGCGAACATTGGTTATGTAAAATATTGTTATTTACTTTTTTGTTTCAAAATGGTTTTGTTTGCTAGTTCATTGAAACACTGCCCTATTTCATTATTTTATGGTCATGGTGAACATTTAAATATTGAAACACGGCTACTCAGTAATATGCAGCATTTAAAAATAAATACTGTCCTTTAAAATAAGAAGCGCATTGACAAACTAAAATATTTCAGCCATATGTCAAGCGAAGTTACATATCTGACACTTTAAAAATAAACCCAGAAAAATAAATATCTCTTGTCAATTGAACGTAAGGGGACTACGAACATACTCTAAGGCAATTGTGCCCCTGGATCCACGTAATACTGCAGCTGTTGTCGCCAGTCAAGGTGACACGTTTGGACACCCCCGTGATGGCAGACGACAGCCGTCTCGAGCTACTGACGG
Organism: Metallyticus violacea; assembly: GCA_030762175.1. NCBI lineage: Eukaryota > Metazoa > Arthropoda > Insecta > Mantodea > Metallyticidae > Metallyticus > Metallyticus violacea. Next base: position 67,108,549 of record CM060840.1, on the reverse strand, counting down.
CGTCCACAGCTGCACCAACGTCTTCCTGGTTTTCTTCAGGATCAGGTACTACATCTGACATTATGCCAGACGTGGAATAGCCGGTTGAACGAACTCAAAAGGTTTGCCGCCGCCTTTGGTATCTTTCAAATTTGCATCGTCGCAGTATTGTATTTGGTAAGAATATTTATGCTATGAATACTATTTACTTATGACAAAGCAGCCGAAGGCTTCTAAATTCCTTTCATTTCTATGACGCAATGTAATAAAAGCGAGTAGAAAAGAGAAACTTTTTGACTATAGTACATTTGGTCCGAGGCACATTGGCCCAGAGCTCTGATTCCGATACACGTTCTTCAGTTCGTGTTGATTTACGCCTTTCATTCACTTTTCTAATCAATTTATACAGCACGGTTTATCTAACACCATACAAAACTCTATTTAAACTGATTGTGATAATGGTGGTTCATATGAAAACAGACCAATGAAGGGCATTGATTATCTCAGTCTACAGTAAGCGGCGACTCTTAAAAAACGTGCCTTTATTTTATTATTCTTTTAGAACTGAGTATGTCTAAGTAGCCGCAAAGTGTGTTGTGACTAGGCATCAGTCGTTCTAAGTACTAAAACTAGAATGAAGCAGAATGAAGATATGTTGGTACTGGACTGAAGACAACAGATGGAAGGGATAGAATAGGTCACGAGCTACAAACCACCATTTCCCACTCCGTGGGAACTCATTCGTCAGTTCTTTTTATCTGCCTGGCGATAACTTGTGTTCGTGCCTCGTATTGATCTAGTATCGTGCGATCAGTTTTGATCTTCCTCCGACGTGTTTTGTATATGGGCGAGCGCGCCGCTACCTATCGGCCAGCCGAGTCTCGTTAATTAGCGGAAGGGTAAAACAAACCATACAACAATCCGTAAACCAATTTAAGAGGCGCATTATCTATGAAATTATAAAATGAGGTTTTGAAACTGCACGTCTTCACTTTCTACACACTTTTTGGCATTCTTTGGGAAATTATTCATTACTCACTGTACTTAATTTTGAGAAATCCGGACAATTTCCTGACGAATATTATCTTTGCGTTCCTGTATGGTGTGCGGGTTCGTTTTATACAGGACATATTTTAATTTACCCTAGCTAATAATCGTAGGTGTTAAATCAGGGGACTGAGGAGGGAGCCATAAATCTGATAACTCTGTTTTATGGAAACACTTTGTGAATTGCTCTCATGAACCAGTTCCATGTCGGTTAATTCTCTAAAAAGGGAGGTTAGTATTGTATTCATATAAGCAACAGATGAACTGTATGCTTAAAAAAATGACCCTATGATTATTTCACTACTGAGTTAACACATATGAATTATATATAAAGACACACTGTGTCATTGAAAACACACCGGGCATAATATACTTTATGTATACTGTCGAATTAAGAAACAAACAGCACAACACATACCCGGGAATAGCTGCGCTACGACTGCGACAGTCAGCAAGGTCAACAAGTAAGAAAATAGGCTTGCTACCATCTCCACGGCGCGCAAACGAGTGGGAGCTCGCTCATAGGACAACCCCGAGCCGCGAGAAAAAGCATCACTGATCGCAGTATAGTTTGAATACACCTAAGTTGATTTTAAGTGCTTAAGAAAACCTATGCCTAGTCATGATTCAGTATAACTGTTCTTTTAAAGAGCATTTTTAATGGTATTTAACGCTCGTTTTTACTACACAGGCACCACAGGCGGTGAACACTGATGATACATGAAATGAAATGATATATTGGGAAAGGATTTTTTAAGGAAGGAAACATTCCAGGCCAAATTTTAGGGTACCTCCACGGCATTTGCTAGTTATGAGGACCGAGGAAAACCTGAAAAAAATCTCAGTCAGGGAGGACGATGCTGACGGGATTCGAACCCTAGACCTCCCGCTCACGAGTCCGCGCCTTAACGACCTCGGCCACCCGTGGCGGTTAAAGGAGCATGGATTTACCTATGATTTATATTTATCAAGGTAGTCTCTGTCAAGTTTGGGGACTATTTATGAATTATTTCCTAAGTTACCGTAGGACCATAAGGCGCTCCACCCCTGGAGAATTTACTTTATTTGAAAAAACATATTAAGTGCGGGATTTCCAGATGAGTTGGGTTAGGTGTTTACAATCGCAAGACCTGTGGATAACCGCAATGCAGAGCCATTGGGAAGTTCACGTAGCTGAACCAATGGCAACGATGTTTCATGAACTGAGGAATTCGGATTACATTCATCCCTAAATACCTGAACAATTGGTGGTAGGCGGTAGAAGTACTGTTTTGATAAGTAGGCATTTCAACAAGCAGAGCACGCATTTGCCTGTTTTGGGAGAAACCGGACGAATATGTCCAAAGACCACTTCATTCGGAGACTTTAACAGTGTCAGCTGCAAGTCCAAACATGGCGTAATTGAGTCCTGTTATGTGGAAGATGTCAATGAGTGGCCAACAGCAACTTACCACGGTGGTAACCGATGAGAAAACCGCGGGAATATTTTTGTTCAATTCGAAGTGGTCCAGACGTGTCTGGAATTATAAGTGACTGTTAAAATAATCGCTGTGAACTGTGCAACAACTTTATTACTTGACAACGTCCTGTCCAGTGTCTTTTCCTCCCCTGTGATCAAAACGCTACATACAAGTTGCAGAATCCCCGAGAGGAACACCACTTCGATAGCGGCCGGATATGGTGTTCAGAACATCAGTATAGCCGAGGCATCTTCGGGAATTCAAGATTCATCAGCGGGAAATAATCAGAAACAACAGGAGACATACAAAGAGCTGGCCCATCTGAAATCGACCCGCTCAATCAACACCTCTCCAGAACCTATATTACATCAACTGATTTCCTCTTGGTGTAAATGATTAATTTCCCTTACTAAAGCATGTTTAATCAAAAACAAATTCATTTTCCGTTAACCATCCTGTACGTAAACCCGCAGCAGCCTGTGTTTGGGTATATCTAATTTGAAGTTAAGTGCTTAAGAATTCCGATATCTATTCAACACTGTTTTCTTTTATTTCTTTGCGGGTACCAACACGTACACTTGTATTTAAAACATTTCATTTTGATGTCTACATTATGTTTCTGCAACCTGTTTTATGTTAAGTGCCTTGTCTCACTTCGTTTCTTAATTAACCATGCACACGGAGCAAGTGTGTTTTATAGGACTAGTGAAGCATCTTAAATCAGTTAGATCTGCAAAAGCTTTTAACGTGCCGTGTTTACGCGAAAGGTCATTGGGCGGATGAAGAAAATGAACACATGATGCTACAAATAGTTCGACGTCAAGAGTGTTACATTTGCCTATTTAAAAGGATAGTTTGTGATGAACTGTGTTATTCTATCATAACTCTTACATGAAATGCATATGTTTCTAATGCTACTGACTCTATAAATAATCAGCACTTTTTATATTACTCTGTTAGTATTCAAACATTACTATTTTTTCACCTTCATCTTCAAGAAAGCACAAAAGCAGATATTACAGAACTAATACAGGTCCAAACCTCTTTCTCAGCTCAGCAATATTGCGGCTTTGAGAACAGTACTATGCATTCCTGGTAGTTGAACATTCAAATATACATAGATTACTTTATTTCCTCTTTTTTCTTTTTGTTTTCGTTTAAACATTTTTACTATTTGTAAAATCGTATCGAAAACTTGAAACTCTGGAAATTTGATATCTGCTATATCTTTACATGCTTATTCTCGATAACTTTTATCATTGAAGTGATATTAAAAATATAAATAAATAAAAATTAAAAAGAAAGAAAGAAATTGAAATCCCCATATTTCTCAAATGCAAATATAAAACAGATTTATTTAAATATATACATAAAATAAGAATAGAAAAAAATTCTTTATTTTATTACTCTAAAACAAAATGTCGCAGCTTGATGTCATTATGTACACGCTAGTAAGTAGTTCTGTCAGGTGGCTCAGAGCAACAATGGAACATAGACTCTTTCTGAAGGCAGAAAACCTTGTAAAGGCCCACCAACGATTTGTGTCTGTATACGAAGCGAACGTGATATCCATCCACTAGATACGGAAAAAAGTGCCTTGAATTTGCAGAAGGTTAAATAATAAAGATCAACATTTAGAAACAATGACCTATTCGGAAAATATCGGAAATATTCGCTAACGCTGGGTTATCAATATAAGATGTAACATCGACTTCATCATGTTCAAGTCATGCCAAAAACAGCAAATGCGTTTTTTCGAACCGTGTACTCTGATGGCGAGCGGACAAAACAATAAAAGCTATCTAGGTTCGGATCATCGTTATGATTGAATTTTTATTTTTGCTAGTAAAAATAATGTTTAATATACTACAATAATATATATTTTAATGAACAATATATATCTGAATTTTATAGATAAAATATGTTTATATACCTATATGCTTATAAAAAAACGCAAGTAAATTACCTTCTTTTCAATGCCACATTAACAAATATTCTGAAGTGAAAACCTAAAAAGAAAACAAATTGACTTTATTTCATTTTAACGTTTATACATTTCCTATTTAATTTGGAAACAAAGATTACACTACTTTTTTCTTTTTCTGTGAGTTAAATTTTTATGTAAGTCTTTGCAATTTGAAGTTATAGTATCATATTTGCTAATTATTATCTTTACTTACAAAAAATTAAAATAATTTCCGCATGGGTAGTATTCGAACTTCGGTAGCTTTATTGCCACACATATGCTTTCAACCGCGCGGAGATATGTCGTGAATCGAGCGCTGAGCCGACCAGAACTTCAGACAAGTTAGTGCTTCGAGAGTCTGCTCATTTTTTGTCTTAGGGTATACAACTGACATTGGCAACATGTTCCGCACCCACCATTGACTTTCATCTATTTGAGAAGGAAAAACAAATCCATGGGGTTAAATATTTTGACACTGTGAAAGATGAAGTGTTGCAATGGCTTGTTTTACCCTTTTCTATTGTATAGGTATGGAAAAAATATCATTTTACGCTAAGACAAAATCTTGGTTATTATGTTACGATAAAGAATAAAAAGAGGCGTTGAAATAAAACAGATTTCTTTATCTTACCCCGTCTTTATTCTATAATTTATTAAGAAAACATATTATTATTTTTTTAAATAGTGTTGAACGCCCGTTTTTACTATTTGAGGCACCACAGGCGGTGGATGCTGATGATTACACGAGGTGAAATGATAAATTGGAAAAGGATTTATTTTTAAAGGAAGGAAACGTTCCAGGCCTAACCGCGGCCACCCGTCGCGGTAAACTTATCATATTATATACTTACGTGAAATTTAAGTCACTATATTATCTATTTTTACCATTTTATTTCAGGCATAGTCATTATAACTTTATTTTCTTGTACACAGCAACGTCTTTATTTATCTCTTAAAGTAATTAATATTTCATGTACATTTAATTGTTCATTTCATTTCCAATACAATTCATCAGGATAAATGCATAAACATACAAACTTTGTTAAGAGTATATTGGTATGATGTAAATAAGTATTGAACGTAGAAAAATAAAACTAATTAAAAACAAAGATTTGTAATGATATAATAAGGATGTTTGCAATTGGTCAGTAGCTTTATTAATATTATCATTTGCTATAAATGCTTTAACCTTTTTTGTTATATAAACAAACTCAATTAAAAGCGAGCAAGACAGTCAGAGATTCATATTTGGTACATCCTGGGTACTGAAAATCTTAGTAATATTTTTTTAAAATCCAAATTAGTCATGAAATGTTGTGCAGGGTTATTTTCTTCCGCCATGAATCCCTAGGAGGCAGAAACATTTTACACGCTTGAAAACAATTAAAACCAAGTAGATGATTCAGCAAGATGCCCACGCAATTTAAAGTTATGTGACAATATGGGAATTGCACAGTATTTAAGTTTCAAGTAAACTTCAACGGCTCTAAGAGACCAAATTTGGAAATAGGGACTTCTTTTTAAATTTGATTTGGTTTATTTACGGATGCTCTTCAACATCTCAGGTCATCAGAGCCCCATCAATTCAGGGCGTGAAACGGTCGACAACTTTTGCTCAGAGGCCCCTTCTTTCAGGCTTGAGGTTCTTCATCGTGCCGCAAATCTACGACATCGTAAATTTACGCCCGAAAAAATCCATCGAACCTGGCCGGAAATGAACTCGCGATCTTGAGTTTAGGAGGCAAGTATGGTTACTACTACACCACCAGGACCGACAAATAAGTACTTGTAAATAGTTGAAATACATTTTAATTTACCTCTTAACAAACGACTTTCAACAACATATTTAGACACCTCAAAACATTCTAGATATTTAAGCCTTCAGATTAACAAGACGCCCAATTTTCATTTACCTGCACGACAAGTTTTTAAAATTACTCAAAGACCACATGCATATTGAACAACCTTACCGTTTGTTGTCGATACTTTTAAATATCCCAGCTCAAGACTGTTGCAGACTATGCATTTATGAAGTTGCTAAGATAATGGGCTAGTGGAAAAATATGACTGTCGAATTACGTGAAAGGCGAGCCTATAATAATAAGTTTTTAGACCTTGGTGTGCTTCTACATAAACGGATTTTAGATACGAACCCATGTTTGAGAACATTCAAGAAAAGATAAAGGAAAATAAATTAGGGACAGTATTCGAAGCAGTGTATTCTCCGAAATAGGTAGTTACAGTAATAAAATATCTACGTTAAGTTCGAGCGGAAGCTGTTTCAGGTAATGGTGTGCGCTCGTATTTCCAAATATCGCTTTATGATAGGCCAGGTGAATCGTGATGGCTAATTGCTTACAGTGTGTATTACTGGCGATAAAATAGTCGCAAGGAAAAAAAGGCTACTTAAGGATAAATGGCGGGTTTCCTAAACAACGCCTACCTTACGATTATAACGTTGTGGAAGTTCACCTGTTCCTAAACGTGCTGGAACAGACTGCCGTGATTCATCTCTTAGGAGAGCGTGCAGTGTTTAGTTACCATTATGAAATAAAACATGACATTTTCATAACTTTTGCATTATCTAGTCTTATTGTTTATATTTATTAACTTTTTTTGTCCTTTTCTATTTGCATGCTTTTGTTCTTTTTACATATCCGCTCTTCCTTTTCTGGGGCATATTTTCCCTCATTCTTCCAGAGTCTACCTCAATAATTTTGAATTTGTCTCTTTTACACTTTAAAAATTATTTATTATTTTTTTTCTTTAAATATTCTTTCCTTTGATCCTCCTACACTAACGTTTTGCAGAAGGGATATAAAATAATGGAAATTGTTATTCTGTTTACACCATTCTGCATTACTGCATTTTAGTTATGAAAGCGCTGATCTGATTTTTATGTAAACGTTTTGAGTGAATAATTAACAGCATAAATGAGTGCATTGTTGATTATAATTCAGAAGAAGCGAAAGCTCCAGAAAAAATCTAATTAGTGTCCCTAACGCGATTCGAACCGCGTCCCATCAGTTGCTAAACACACCGAGTAGTGCCCGAATCTTAAAACGTTGTGTATTAACTAATTTTAAAATCACTAAATGGTTAAATAACAACAATTAAACAACTAATACAATAACAGATTTTAAACAGCAATAGAGTATAGCAAAACCTTTAAAATGATGTTGCAAGCTTTACCAATAAATGGTGCTTTGAGTAAATGACGTTTTAACATAAAGTACTGCCGCTTTCTCTCGTAACAGAGTCCATTCAGCGCGAACAAGAGGTTGATTGCAAATTATTAATGTAAAATGTACACCCTTTGAAGTCCTACTCGTTACAGCGCGCGGTTCACATGGTGTGCAGCCACTGCAGCTGTATATGACATGCAATAAAGACGCTTACTAGTGTGTGTGCGTCCCTTTAGCTCAGTGGCAGAGTGTGCAGTGATGCCGTAGTTAGGAGCGCAGGTTCCCCTTCAAGCATGAAGCATTTATATTATTATAATAATAATAATAATAATAATAATAATAATAATAATAATAATAATAATAATACTCTTTGTAATATTAGACAAATTAATTTTATAATATCGTCTCTCATACACTGCAAGCTTTAACGTTACTTATATTATAATGCGTACTATAATATTTCCTTCAGTATTTGTTCTATTCTAATACAATATGCTGCACATCCATTCCTTGCACAGGCACGAAGGACAAAAGATGGCTGGCTTATGGACACAAATTCAAGAAGCCTGGAATGTTGTAACCTCTCGTCCACATTGCTGTAGAAACTTGATATCATCTATACTCCGAAGATTGAGGGCAGTTAAACATGCTGAGGTTTCATATATCCGATATTAATTTGTATTTATTTCTATGTGTGGTGGTGTAGTGGTTACCATATTTGCCTGCTAAACCCAAGATCGCGGGTTCGAACCCGGCCAGGACCGATGGATTTTTTCGGGCGTAAAAATCCCAAGTATGGCTTCCTTCGGAAGGGAAGTAAAGCCGTGGGTCCCGTGTCGTACATTTACGGCACGAAAAAGAACCTCAAGCCTGAAAGAGAGGCCTCTGAGCAAAATTTGTCGGCCATTTCACGCCCTGAGTTGAATGGGACGCTGATGACCTGAGCTGTTAAAGAGCGTCCATAAATAAATCAATTAAAAAAAAAACTTTAGAAGATAAATCTTTCTGTTGATGTATTTATTTAACCATTTGTAAAAAAATACATTAGTTTGTGAATACGTTTTTGTGTGTGCATTGGTAATGCCATAAAACTCAAACGATACGTTAAAATATATGTTATTAACGCAACATGATGTTCTGTATACGAGGATAAGTCCATAAGTTCCCGGCTTCTCCGATAAGGATCATCGCCTTCACAAAACCCTTATCTGATGTCATACCTTATCTTTAAGTAAATAATGGCAGCTGTAGCTTATGCTTCGCCGTGTTCAGTTGTTCAGATATAGTTGCATAAAGAAGGCTACGTGTAGAAGATTGTGACATTTTCAAAATGGAGTTTCGAGCGGTTTTTAAGTTCTTCACAAAAGAAAGACTTACTCCAACAGTAATTAGACGGTGTATATGGGGAAGCATCCTCCTCACATTATGCCGTAAAAGAATGGACCAACCTTTTTCGAATGGGTCCAGAAAGCAATGAAGATAAGAGCGTGCAGGTTGGCCCTTAAGAGGTGCTCACTCCTGAAAACATTGCTCTTGTGGAAGGACAAATGGGCACCATAATAAGCGCAATCCAACTGTCATCCTTAACAAAGGACCTCGAAGATATGCGATTACAGCTGTGTGAAACTGTGGTACGTCCTCCTGCAGCATCTTGTGTGAGACTGTACTCCTTCCTGCCAGATGCGCTCCCACTCATGGCATCTCCATAAAGTTTTATGACTTTTAATCCTACAATTATGATCCCGGTCGGATAGTAAAACAAGATTTCTGAGGAAGTCTGTGGCTGTTTACAACAGTGTTACTGGCTTCCGATGCATTATAATATCTCACTTAGCTTCGGTCCGACGTGCTTCTTCTCACATCAGCGTTCCTTTCATTTATGTTCCACGCTGTTACACAAGTTCGGGGGAGGGGGGGAAACTTTCAGTTTTGTGCAGCTATTGAATAGTCCTGAAGTACTATAAGCTTCAAGATTAAAAAAATAAAGATGAAGTTTCTAGCCTCGGTAGAATTGTAAAAATTAATTATTGACATAAAATCTTCAAACTTCAAATGGAATGAAATAATGAACCATTATCAGTTTTATTTTGTTAAATTTTTGAAGTAATAACAATTTTTATGCAAGCAATTTTCCCTCGCATTTTTTCAATTTTAATATATTTTAGCCGCAAAAAATATATAATTACGAACTTTTTTGCCAACTCCTTATGAATGATTTTATGAAAAACTTCGCCAAAATGCTATCTTTTTATATAAACATAGCTATCGAACCTCTTTCCTTAAAATAAACACATAAAGTCTTAGAAGACATCTTTTTCGTGAGCAATTACTTGAACGATTTTCATACTAACTGAAAAATAAAAAACGACAAACTTGCAAAATATTAATTGAAATAAATACAAATCTCAGATTTATGCTTTATGCTTTTCCAGATAAACGAGTTTAGTAAAAATAGTTCCAAGTGTAGCTGTAAGTTTTTGTATGAATTCGTAGGCTCCCACGGCCGTTGTACCGCCACGTGGCCGTGGTCGTTAAGGCGAGGATTCGTGGGGGGTTCGAATCCCGCTAGCACCGTCCTTCCTGACTGAGGTTTTTCCCAGGTTTTCCTCAGTCCTCATAAATGGCAAATGCCGGGGAGGTATCCTAAACTTAGACCTGGAACGATTCCTTCCTTTAAAAATAAATCCTTTCCCAATATATCATTTCATCTAATGTATCACCAGTGTCCATCGCCTGTGGTGCCTCAGTAGTAAAAACGGGCATTAAACATTATAAAAAAAAGTATCCAACGTTTCCTTCATCATTTGAAGCTATATATGTGTTGTAAGCCGATGAGACTTACCACATTAGCACATTTATCCCTTAACTACCCTCAAAATAAATAAATCTTTTCAAGGCAATACTAATTTCCAAACTTTATTGATGCCTTATTTCATATGGATTGATCAATATGGCTAAAAAGCTGCCCATGTGTGTTAAGCTAAAATCAAACTTATTTTGTACAGTAATATGTAATTTAGAAAATCTACTGCAAATTAAAAAATAAAGAAAGAAAAATTTAACTCTACAGCTCATACACATTTGGAAAGAATACACGAAGAGAAAATGAAGGTGTACGAACTTGTAAAAAAGAAATTTCAATGAAAAAACTGGAACAGAAGAATACACACAAGAGTATTCCTATATAGAATGAATAAGTCTCCAAAGAAAGATATGTACTGCAGGGAAGAGAGGGAAAAAAAAAAAAAAAAAAGAGAAGCTAAAAGAAACCAAACAATATAATATATATATATATATATATATATATATATATATATATATATATTTCTTCCTCTCCTCTCCAAAAACAGAGTATCTAGTAATAGTAATATCAGCAGAAAATACAGCGAATCTGAGTTACGGGCAGGTGCGTATTGGGAGTATAGAGTTTTAACAGAGAAGCTTGATAAAATGAGATATCTATTAGAAAGTGTTTGACATAATTATAAGAGACAGGCACGAGTGGTCGTTAAGGCGAGGATTCGTGAGCGGGAGATCTGAGTTTCGATTCCCACTAGGACCGTCCTCCGAGGCTCAAGTTTTTTTCCAAGCTTTCTCAGTCCTCGTAAATGGCAAATGCCAGGCAGGTACCCTAAACTTAGGCCTGGAACGCTTCCTTCCTTAAAAAACCCCCTACCCAATTTACCATTTCATCTCATGTATCACCAGTGTCTAATATGCCTCAGCAGTAAAAACGGGCGTTAAACACTATTCAAGCCCAGTCAGTTAGTGTATCAATCGGCAGTGCGTATAAAACCATTCAGCCGCTGCACCTGAAATAAAAGCTCACAGCGAAGGACAGATACTCTGAGCATCTATTGTGAAGGGGGGTACAATATTTACGAGAGAAACAAAATACGCTCGACACAATATCCCTGGATAGGTGGCAAGGCCATTCCAGTCGATCAATCAATGTACGATGGTGACCTTTTATAACTATGTTTAGCATGTTTAATAGATGCTATATTTCAATTGTACTTAAAATGCCACAGCGAATCGGTCAAACCCTGGAACATATTGTGTCATACAAGTGTACATTCTAATGTATTAAACAAGAGCAAAGGGATAGGGAAAACGTGGTGTGTCTAAATTGCTGTACTGATGATGATAAATAAATAAGTAAATAAATGAATAGGAAAGAAATTGCAGGAAAGTTAACTTGTCTTCTTCAGTTGGCAAGTAACCAACAACTCTCAGCTTTCTCATTCCATTCCATCGAGCGTTAGCTCATCCATGAATGCTAAACACATGGATACCAAAATAAAAACAGAAAGTGCCAGTGCGACACTGAAATCAGAGAAAACTTATGTCGTCTGTTGGCTCCGGGAAGTGCGATCCACGACTGGGCCGATTAGAGGAGACAGCTCCTCGTGTGTGTGTTTGTGTGTGTTTTAAGAGAGTGAAACAAGAATCCAAACGCATTCTTAACAAGAATGTATTATTCAAAACTACGAGGAGGACAGATGGAACGGGCAGAGGAAGAGAAAAAAAAAAAAAAAAAAAATATCACTGCTACTGTCACTGTTCGCCATTTTTTCTTCCTGCGAGGTAATTAAGATAGACAACCCCGTGGTGATCTTACCCCAGTAGCGTACATAAATCATGCGGGGAGAACCCTCGTCATGCCGCCTTGTCTAGCACTGTTACCCATCAGTTACTACCCGCACCACGAGTCCCTCTCAAGTTGCCACAACGGCATTTTATATTATTCACACGATAGCAGTGCCCCTTACTGATCAAAGCGTTTTTTGCATTTCAAATACTGAAAGTCATAAGTAATAATTTTTTACAAATTATTACAACCTATTAATTACGAAAAATACAAGTACTACATTATCATAATCTAGACTACAGGCAGTGTTATGAACTTATGAACAAGTCGTGACGCCATTAGCTTTCGTCACATGACCACAGACAGCTTAGGCCTGTCCTTGTAATGTTAATTTTACCAATTTCAGTTCCCGTTTTCTCAAAGAGTATTAAAACTAATGAAACGAAACTTTTACAGCATAGAGATGCTCATAATTGAAATTTATTGATCTATTTTCACTCTCATACTATGACTCTGAAGCAAATTATACATTATTTTCAATTGTTTGCTTTTTTCTCAAAATTTTATTTTTTACATTGCCACATTTTATCCTAGATCTACCATAATATATGCACATTATCAAAATAATAGCATGAAAAAGTGGTAAAAGTTTCAAAGTTTACCTTATACAGACCCTAAAACAATGAGAAAAAAAGTGTAGATATTCAATAATTCCAGCTAAAAATGTTTTTACAGAAAAACTAATCAGATAAAACCCTCCAACATTGTAAAACAAACGCTGCCAATTTTTTCTATCATTCAAGACAACCAGAGCCTTCTAGAGCAAATCTTTCCTGAGATATAGAATTTTAACTGAACAAGTGCTCGCGAAACCCCAAAAAAGACTTCATAATTACAGTGACACAATTAAAAATTTATGAAAAATACTTATAACAAATGAAAATTAATGAAAATCATACCAAAATAAACAGAACATTCCAAAAATTAAAATGATACAAAAATATAAATTTTGGTCCCCCATTCCTTTAATATTTCCCTTAAAGAGGGAATCTCGCTGCAGAAATTTGCCAGAAACTTCAGCGTGCATATGGAGATGTATGGTATGGGTGGTTTTTTTTTTTTTTTTTTTTTTTGATTGATTTATTTATGGACGCTCTAACATCTCAGGTCATCAGCGTCCCATTCAACTCAGGGCGTGAAACGGCCGACAAATTTTGCTCAGAGGCCTCTCTTTCAGACTTGAGGTTCTTTTTCGTGCCGTAAATGTACGACACGGGACCCACGGCTTTACTTCCCTTCGAAGGAAGCCATACTTAGGATTTTTACGCCCGAAAAAATCCATCGGTCCTGGCCGGATTTGAACCCGCGTTCTTGGGTGTAGGAGGCAAGTATGGTAACCACTACACCACCAGGACCGACTTGGTATGGGTGGCAGCAGTATAAGAAGATCGGGTAAAATATTTTAAATATGAAAAACAAGCATCATAGGAGTTTTCCAAGGACTGGCTCTTTGCTATTTAGCGAAGGCAACAAGGAAAGAGGTAATGAGATAATTAATACCGATGCTTTACTATGGATGGAACTGCTGAAAAACTTGGAATAGGGCAGAAATGATATAAAGTTATCGGAAAATGTGTGCACGCAGGCTTCCCCATTTACTGACTAACGACAACAAAATTCAAGAATGAATTCCTAGTACTCAATTAAGTTTAGCCAACAATTATTACCACCTCAAAATCGTACTAAAGAATTTATAGAAACAGTACTAAAGAACCAGCAAAGCACTGAAATATACAAATCATTTGCTTTAAAAACAAATCAATATTATATATCCTGCACATGTATAGCTTCATATTTCCACTAACGGATCTAAATTTCAACAATAAGCAAGCAGAAGAAGTAACGACTTCTTGTGGTAAAGACATCTTTCGGCCAGATATTGGAAATCTGTAGATTCGTTGCTCCTTTCCCAATATCTCACCAACTGATCAAGGCAATGTGTAAGCTATATTTTATTGTAATTTTCTTTCATTTTGGAAGTTTTCTTTGTTATATTTTGTAGAATATTTGTGTTTGTCTCTTTGGTTACCAAAAATATGTATTGTATAATTCTTCTCATGTAAATGAAGGCATCTTTCAAGGACACATTTAGGATGCCTTCCTTTGTTCATCGCTGGTGCAGGTGTTCACAGCTTCTACTCTGTTAGACAGCATACAAACGCTTATGATGAAGTCAGTGTTAACTTCACAGCACTGACACAACTTAAAATATATCTAAATTAGTTCAGAAACGCAAGATCTACAATTCAATCCATAGTGTTTACACACGTAGAAATACAGCACTACCGCAAAATTTTAAACTTTTTCAAAAATAAGAATAGATTCATAGTGTTGCAGTGGACTCCAAGCCACTGTCAAATACAAGGTAATGACTATTACAAACTTGAACGCATCATTACCACTCATCTTTCATGAGGAAATATAAGGGGCGGCCTGTCAATAAGGGCCATATGGGCCCAGTTTTCGAAAAAAAAATTCATAATTATTTATGTTTTTCTCTTTTTATGATAAATTATTAAAAATGAATAAAAAAGCGATGTATAACCTATTAGTTCTTAAATGTATCTTAAGGAATAAGCGCACTTCCTTTCTACTGTAGTAGGGGTAGCAAGAGGGTCCTTCGTTAGCGAGGGAAGCTCATGGGTCAGCAAAGTTTAAATTTATACCTTCATGGACCAGCAATGATTTACAACGACTTATATTTGTCTTCTTCCAAGATGGATTAGCTTTTCTCCTGCTTAATTCTGCGTTCTCTTCGGCTAGGAGGAAGACTGCCCAAAGCCAGCGCTCTGTATTCTCCCTTTTTTTAGGAACCAGATGTTGAGGGATTACACACATCGCGTAACTGATTATGGGGCTGTTTTCGCACTTTGCTTTAAAATGTAGATCTAACCGTAACCGGCTTTTTTAAAATGCTGTAGATTTGTTCTTATTTAGTTAGAGGTACCTACTTTTCAACTCCGTTTGTACACATTTTTACATCTTGTTCTTGATTTATCTTTATAATCAAAACAAACCTCAATGATTGTGACAGTAGAATTTGTAAACAAGATGAACGTAACAGTTTGATGTTTATAAAGTAAACCACCTTTGTTTTAGCGGTGCAATCAAGTGTAATTATTCATTCTTTTGATATAATTATGAGCCTATCTTTTATGTTTATTCCCAAATGTTTAAGCACTGGCTTCAACTACAAAGCAAGTACATGTATTCTCAACAATGATTTTCATATGTACTATTGTCTCTTTAGCAGCATTTCATTATTAATTTGAACTGGAAGCTAATGAGATGAAAATGAAATTTCAGGAGGAATTTCGACACGAACTGATACCTTGTTAAAAGAACACGTTGAAGGGCGACGTTTATAAAGAGACCTGGTTACAAATAACCCGTCTCGCAGACAAATAGTTCACTTTACTGGTTCTCCCAAATTAACCGCGGGGTAACACACGCATCTCGCGACATGTTGCACTTCTACATTGCTCGCCTCTTAGAAACACACGCCACCGTAGAATTTACATAGGTTAAGAGTGTTTATGTCACTTGTGATGAGCCACATTAAATCATTACCTCACACAAATTGATAAAATATTAGACTGCTTTCAACCTATATTAGTAATTTAGTTTTCTTATGTGAAACATAAACAATTTTTATAATTTTAATTATTTTAAATTCAATTCTGGAGAAGCATTACAACCAAATGTGTGATTTCTAACAACTAAGTGTGCACAATCATAATCATAGGGGAGTTGGTGAGGATCATACCTATTTTTCATTCAAAGTAATTCAAATGTTAAATTTCCCCTCTTCCTCTGACAATACTTGAATATCAGTTATTTACACGTGGAGTTCAGAAAGTTTCCTAAAGTTTTACTAGCTTTCTATTCTTTAAAATGTTCCTATTCATTCGGTAAACACACATGCTACGTTTTCAATCTCTAATGTATATCGTAACTGCTAGTCCTTTTATAAATCAATACAATATTACTGGTACTAAAGCACAAGCATTTAAACACCTTTACAAAGACCATGGGAAATTAATTATGGCAACAAGTTACAACTAGATGGGCTCACGGCAGGTGCAAACTTCACCAAATTCATTTATCAAGAAGTGAAAAGTCGAGTCTGGATATGTTTTTGACGGGTTTATTGGTAGAGTTAAAAGAAGCTTGCAAGTCTGAAGCTCGGATTCGAACGAGAAGCTGAGATTACAGCTTGATTGCTGTCACTTGATTTTTGTTGTTGATTTTGTTCATTTACGGATGCTCTTTACCATCTCAGATCATCAGCGTCCCATTCAAATCAGGGCGTGAAACGGCCGACAAATTTTGCTCAAAGGCCTTTTCCTTCAGGCTTGAGGTTCTTTTACATGCCGTAAAACTACGACATGGGACCCACTGTTTTACTACCCTTCCGAAGAAAGCCATACTTAGGATTTTTACGCCCGAAAAAATCTTTCGACCCCGACCGGGATTGAACCCGCGATCTTGAGTCTACGAGGCAAGTATGGTTACCACTAGACCACCAGGACCGCCACGGCTTATGTTTCTCTCAAGTCTTTACTTCCCGAAAGACTTCATTTCTCATGGAATATTATGGAGACCTTACAAAAATATTATAAAATAAATATTTGCACATTTCTAATTCTCATTTGACATATTTAACAACATGCTCAAGTATAACAAAGTAGAATACAATGATGAACAACCTGGTCCTTTCCAAAAGCCTATACCGTTCTGCTTTGAGCATTTCAAGAGTGATGCACGTAACAAAGTTGTATTTATGAGATGTGCTCACTGTAACCACTCGTCCTGTTATGTGCATTCTATTGTTTCATTATACATAATTTTGTAGTACTTGTGTCAGTTTCACATGATGTACAGTGGCGCCAACTTTTTAAAAACATTGAGTGGGGTCAAAGTAGGTAAAGCTAACTAGCTGTAAACATTTAAATGATTAACAAAATAAATATAAATCAATCATACATCACAATATCTGAGCGATTAAGTGACAACAGGAAGTTTTTAATTTGTATTAAACGCTAATTAAGAACAAAGTTTATTAAAATGTAACCCTTATTTTTATAAACATGGATACTGAAGCTATGAAACTCGCCATTAAAAGGCGTACCATATATCAAATGTATTTCTCCTTGTTTGCAATTCATCATTTTTTTTCCAAATCCAAATTTTCAGCATGGCCATTGAGCACATTCAAAATGACTACATGAGTCTTTTCTGCGTCATTGTTGACGGTAAAAACTTTATTAGTATTTTCAAAATAGAAAACGATATTTCGGCTGTAGCAGTGGAAATGGCTATTGTCAGAATCAAACTTGCGAATTTCACAAACGAGTTTGTTTTCGAAATTGTAGTACATCTCCAACATTCATGTTCTGTAATGCATGCCTTCACAAGTGCAAAGCTTTAAAGCACATCTAACGTCGTCTATTTTTTCCCGCTTTATCACTTTCTCTGGGCTTCGAATACACATGTTATCGGAAATAAAGAACTAACGAAGTATTCACTTGTTCCTGAATTATGGGTAAGGAGAAGTTCCTGAACACTGAACGAGGTTATCATCAATTCGTAGTCGCTTAGTTACAAATTTATCCATTATGTCGCAAAGCTAAGACCACCAAGAGGACGGTCTGTGGCGCCTCAGTAATTAAAATTAGCGTTAAACAATGCGACTCAAAGTGCCGTCCTCCGCCTGCCCAGCGACAACTGACTTGTCAATCATCAACGTGTTAACAGCATGGCAAGCAAGAGGGTGATTTCTCGCAGTATTAAGGGAAATTTGCCCGCTTGAGGTTGCAATTCTTTGGAATGTACTTCCTTTTGCGCACGACATATTATCATCCCGTATCGGCTATCTGCTAAGCTAAGGGCTGGGGTTGCATTGGGCTGATATCTTGCTAAAGATTTCACCTCTGAGAATTACTGCATAAAATAATCAACAAATTAGGGTACGTAATATCCATATAGTAACACAAATACCGTAATATTTCGAACCGCTTGTGTTCTTCTTCAAAGGCGGAAGACAAATGAAGGTAGTAAAAGTAAATATTGAATCTCAAAGGTAACGAATACATAAAAACAGATAAAACAAACAAAATAGGGAAAAGAGCGGAAAGGAAAAGCATGAATGAGAAATATATTACTAACAGAAAAAAAGTTAAAAACAATAATAACAAAGTAGTAAAGGGAAATATTAATACTTAAGATTTAAACCTCTGTTGTACTAGCTTTATGCAAAAATATAGCTATTATCTCTCTATCTCTGAGGCAACCATCAGGGACATGAGTTGGTAAATCATCAATAAGAGTTAAATTAAATGCATCATCGAAATCCTACAGTGAGACAGGGCACGTTGAACAATCGGGATGGGAGACTTGGTTTTAACAGAATGCCTATATTGTTCATACGGAGAGAAACAACAGCAGAAGTTAAACCAATATAAAAAGTTTATATGACATTCTTAGAAGCAATCTTAAATTCTCTGGATAAATTGGAGCTGTAGAATGAAATGACAAGACATAATTACCGTGCAAGTTTGTACTTAGCGTGGCAAGGATATGAACTTTATTTTTCATTTGATTATACGACATTTTCAGAAGCGCAGTTTGCAAATGAAGCAATCTTGGCTTCTCTAGATAAATTGGAGCTGTAGAACGAATGACATGACATAATTAGCGTACACGTTTAGCATTTATGGCGTTAGCCTTTGTTTTTAATTTTATTACATACATATACTTTTCATACATTTTCTGTTGTCTATATCATCATAACCTACGCATCTTTTCGAACACGGCACTTTTAGATTATAGCCAGAACTCATTTATTTGCATATAGTTTATTACATGCTCATTTATTACATGCGATATTCGCAAGATCTCTGCAACAACCGGCAGATGAAGAGAGAAACGAATGCAATGCACATCTCCCATGTCACTAAATAGGGAAGTGTTCAGATGGGCACTCTAAAATGAAATTTTTGCAATACTTTTTTTTTGAGTATTTGATATGCTTTAAATATCAGAAAGGGAACTTTTTTTTCAGAGCAAACAAAGTTATGTGGTTTAATATTTTGGCTATAAATCAAGGAAATGCTTAAACAAAACGTTTTAAGGCAACAAGAACATGGAATTCTTGCAGGTAGCCTACTCGTGCAGTCCTATACGAAATGCAAACTTAACTGGAGAAGCATAATCATGAAGCATTATTTGTTTCCAGATATAACCAGCCTTTCAATTTGTGGAAATGCTGACTATAATATAAGGGCACATCCATTCAAGTTTCTCATCGGACTAACAAGTGGACGTTATTGATTAATAACTAAACCTTCGATGATAATTAAGAATACCAGGATTCACACATTTCATTTGCCATATAGGCTGCTGTTTGTTTCCATTGCATCATGGCTTGATGATTAAGATTGAAACGGAAAAATATCATTAATGTATAACGCAATTCATTTAAAACACTCAGAAAATATATGCAAATAAATTGACTTCCTACTTGTAAGAGAAAGCATTATGCACGTGCTGCAAGCATTAGCGACACTGCTTACATAGTTCAGGTATTTAGCTGTAAACAGCTAGTCTTTTACATTTTTTACAATCTGTAACAATACTACCGTGATTATTTTGCAACCAAAATGCTTTTTGCTTTACTCCTAAAGTCCCAGAAAATCAGTGAATTGTTGAGATTATAGTGTATGGGTGTTTGTGTGAGATTAAATAGTTCTGCTATCGAGGCGTTAAAATTACTCTACTGGCAGGGTAGCTCTTCCACAAGGAATACACATCTATTGAAGCTGTGTCACTTAGATTTAGATGGTATTTGAAAAATCCTTCGGAATCACCAGATTTCCCAGCAAATTTTACAATAGCCAAGTGAACTGAGCCTATCCATCTTAGAATACATATAAATACACACACACACACAAAAACAAATTAAGAATGGAAGTAATTTGGTATAAAAAGTATATTTTTAGTCACTGTACAGAGAATGTTGGCAACACTTCCGGCTCCGGGTGTAATGTTGGTGCCGACGTGAGTGATGAGCCGCTCACGCCCATCGTATCGGTTGCAGGACCAGGTGGCGAGTAGCGATAATACAGCAGTTGGCATCCCTGCGACAGTGACGGATGCCGCAAGTGTATACTACCCTTGATAAAGTTAGACAGGGCAATATATATAAAACTGCATGTGGTTCCCTCACTCACTCTTATAAATGTTCCTTCTGCGGCGGTATGGACTTCACATTTGGCAATGGGACTCGAAAGGTGTTCTCTTACCGGCAAGTGCCTACTGCAGATTTTGGGCAGATATTAATCTGTTGTTAATGCGGGGTATACTGCGCATGATTGCTTGAAGTATGCAGCTGATAAAGAACACATATTTGCATTGCATCCGGATTACAAAGAGCGCTTTAAGATTTTAAAATTCAGGTTCTCCTTTCAAATAGAGTACTTATAAAGTAAATCAACCTCTTGCATAATTTGGTAAACAAAATACTCCCAAGTGAAACCCTCAAATTTGGCCAACACAGATTGGAAATTAGGATGAAATGACAAGCTGAACCTAGGTCACCATGATTGGTATTAAGAGCGTACTTCTGTACTTGGGCTTCACAGCTGCACAGTAGAGTGCTGGTGAAGTTGTGGTTGATGAAAGGTGAGGAGGTGGTGCCCTTTTGGTGACCTCTCAATAGGTAGGATACTATTTATCTAGGCTGGATCTAAAGCGAGAAGTCTCTAAATATACGTGCAGGAATCATAAAATATAGAAACGGGTCCTCGCAACGCGCACATAATTCAAAGGGCGCAAACATTGGCAGTTTACTGTTCAGTAATGATAACGATTTCTGTGGGGAAATAGGCAGCATATTCATTGTTTGTTTAGTGCACTTGAAGCAAGGTTAGCTATATATGTATTCATCCAACATTAGAAATGAAGGCGAGTAAAGAAAAGCAGAGAGGTAAGATTCTTTTTTGCCTGCTGAGGATTATGAGAAAGAGAAATTTATCGTTGCATGCCTGTCATATACGGCGAACACTGCATGTCTAGGTCACATGTTCTGGAGCGGCATAAGAGACTCCGAGACGGAAGCGTATCACTGCAGGACAATCTGCGCCCCAAACAAACCCATTGCGTCCTTACTCCTAACATTATTGCGCAGTGGATGGGGAAATCGGCAGATCACAGTGAAAGAAATTCGTGTTTTGGATACAGAAAGTATGCGTTTGGTCACGGGAGATGATATGCAGTGACATCGTTTTGAGTCCGAGAGCAAAGAGCGGAAACATTAAAAATTTTCCCCCGCCGAAAAGTCCAAACCGCATATACAAGTTCTGGGAAAGTCATAATGGCGTTCTTCTTTGACTGAGAGAGTCCGCTACTGGTCGAATTTCTCAAACATGGAGTCATACTCAATGCGAACACATTCTGCGAAACGTCCTGGAATGCCATCCAACGCATTATTTCTCCATGAATGCTTTCGCATTGGTGAGGAATACGTTTCAAGGATTTAGCTGGGAAACACTTCATCCTGTCTACAGTTCAACCCTTTTTCCCACTGGATTTTTGTACTTTTTGTATCCCCGAAGACAAGAATTGGATAAAATGGGTAAGGTTGTGGATCCCCCAGAAACTTAAAGCTTCAAAAAATTTCCCCTTTGGATAAAAGTGTTAACACTGAAGATTGCCTTTCAGATATAAATATGCAAGGCTACTTTTTGACGTCTGATCCCTTTTTGGCCGCTCTTCATATAACATTTCTTGTTACATTATAAAAGGCAAAATTTCCTTTTGTGATATGGATTATGTTGTTGCTAAAATCTTACATATACTATTTGTGTAATTTTCAAATAAAATACAAAAGATTCCACTTTAAATTTACCTTAACAGCAGGCAGAGCATGGCTCAAAAACGCATTGTCATAGGTGATAGAGCCTGGTTATTTTTTTTAAAAATTAATCTTTATTTTCATAATAATTTTAGGAAGGGTCTGATCTATTTTCACGAACATTCCTACATCCCTTTAATTCTCTCATCCACAGGAATGTATAATATTTAAAACGTTACAAAATGGAATAAGCCATGTTTGAAACTAGACGGGTCAAATATCGATATCTTAGCATAAGTGTGAACACAAGTAACGTTCAATATTTCACCCAGCGCTGAAATGCATTTCAACAGGCCACTTTACCACTACCAGAAAAAAGCATGTGGAAGAGATCTCTGCACTGCCCGACAGCAAGTGTTATATTGTGATGGATTACGGCAGGTGAGAAACCACACAATGATGCCAACATTATGTTGCCCTTTGCGAAAGGGTAAGAGCTACAATACACTTGTTTTAATTTCAAGCGTGATTTCAAGTTGTAGAAGCGTTCGAAAATTAACTTTGCTAAAAAGTATAATTCCATCAGTTCTTATTTCTTAACCAAATTGTATTTCTCATGCCTACAACAATTGAAGAAATTGCTCTGTTGTTCTTTTTTAAACATTTAAAACACACTTTAAAAGCAGTAAATCGACAACAAAATGCCTGTGTCTAAGGTTTGCATTATACGTTTGCGTACTTAATATGTTTAAACTCGCGAGATGAGATCAAAAGATAGTCTTGAAATAAAGACGATTGGGCTAATTCGGAGTTACATGTCAAGAACTAGCATAAACCTTTCGTCTACATTTGCGGGGAATGAAAAAAAGTATACAGGTTGGAATGAGATGTTTTACTCCACCGTGTGCTTACTTGCAATGATAAATTAATTATTTAAAATAATCGGAAGCTGCCGTATTATTGCTGGTCTCTGAAAGAGTTTATACTTTGTACCCTTCACAAAGGTTCCATTAAATATCTAGTATAGCTACAGATTGTGTTCCAATCTAAACTAAAACATTCGCAAAAAGGCTGGTTAAAATTCAGCTAATTCCCCAAAACAATGCTAATATTACAACAATATTAGCATAATCAACTTATGTTGACTATAAAATACAGGGCGGTTTGAAAATCATCGACCTCGATATAGGTCGTCATGCTGGTAAGATATATATATATATATATATATATATATATATATATATATATATATACACACACACACACATTGGTGCACCTGTCTTAAGAATTAATTTGAAATATCAAGTCGTTGCTTCAAATACCCAGTTTCCAGATTATGTCCTTACCGCTCGCATGGGGTTTTGCGTTTCGGCCACGGCTGCCTACCTGCCTGTCTCTCCTTGAACTTCCGAGCATTCATTAGTTTACATTTGTTTGCGAAGACTTTAGAGCAACGTATTTTTTTGTATAAATGTTATTTTGAATACGAATCAGTTCGTGGGGAATTCATTCGGGCTATCTCTGGAAATTTGCCTCCTTCCAAAACTGCAGTTCCCGATCTTGAGTCCACTGGTTCAGTGCAAAACAAGAAACACACATGCAAAGACGTAGTTTTAGAGAAGACATATTAGTCGAAATTGGCACAAATCGTAAAAGTACACCAATGAATTCGGTTCCTCGTGCTGGTACTGCCATGAACATATTAAACTTCATTTTCGAGTCTCATTTTGCGGAGTTCTATTTATGATTCTATATATCCAATGAGATTTATTTATATTATTTTTATGTGCTTAATTTGTTGTACCTCACATTGCTGCCCAAGTAGCCAAAGTCTGATAAGTGATCTAATCAATTCAGCCAGCAACCAGATTTAACACACTATCTGCTGATTACTCTAGATGATACACAATTAACGATTAAGAACAAAAAGAATCTCAGCATATTAAAAGCATTGCTCAGGTAGAACATATCGAAGCTCAGCGAATGTTGCCGAGCTGTAACTTTGCCCGATGAATAATATCCATTGCTCAGTTGGCTATTGTATCTAACAACGAGCTGCAAAAGCAATGCTGGCTCTAATTCTACTAGAGTTGACTTGACTGAATGCAACTTTTTTAAAATTTTGACTGTTATGGACTCATTTGCTTCATCAATTTCATTAATAATCTTTTTTTTTTTTTTTTGATTGATTTATTTATGGACGCTCTTCAGGACGTGAAACGGCTGACAAATTTTGCTCAGAGACCTCTTCTTTCAGGCTTGAGGTTCTTTTTCATGCCCACGGAACCCACGGCTTTACTTCCCTTCCGAAGGAAGACATACTTAGGACTTTTACGCCCGAAAAAAATCCATCAGTCCTATCCGGGTTCGAACCCGCGATCTTGGGTTTAGGAGGCAAGTATGGTTACCACTACACCACCAAGACCGACTTAATAATCTTGAAGACCTTGCAGATGGTGTTACGGAATATTTGGCAATTTCTACAAACAGAGCCTGCACCTAATTTTAAATACTGAGATAAACATACTATCGAGGATATGGGTTAACGTGCCTCTTTCATTCAATTAAATCAATAATACCTGCTTTGTGAGCCAGCCGATAAACTGCAAGCAGTAACCAACAACAAACCGCCACGGGGCACGGACTCGTGAGCGAGATGTCTGGGATTCGATTCCCACCAGGACCGTTCTACCTGAAGGAGGTTTTTTCCAGGTTTTCCTCAGTTCTATAAATAGCAAATACCGGAGGGGGAGGTACCCTAAACTTAGGCCTTAGGCTTCCTTCGTTAAAAATAAATATTCTTTCCCAATATATCATTTCATTGCATGTATCATCAATGTTCACCATCTGTGGTGCCTCAGTAGTAAAAACGGGCGTTAAACACTGTTAAAAAAAAGTAATCAACAAGACCAAAATTCTCTTGAGTAGCAGACTTTGAAGTTCGTGGAAAGATGTAGGTTTTTGTTTTCTAAAAACATTTTGCCTTCCCAATTACAAGTTAAGATCACATAGTAGAGAGTAGAGTAAATCATGAACTACGCGCGTAGGTTTCGCTTGCTTCATTTATAACATTGAACGACTATAAAATATCCGACGATGACCAAAATTTACGCAGACGCTGACATCAAGTACCCGACATTAAACTGAGAGCGAAGTACCAGCTGTCAGCGCTCTTGTCTGGTCCAACACCAATAAAAGCCGTACCCTTCCTGAGCTATTAAGAAAAATGTGCATTCCTCACGTCCGAATACGTCTTATTTATCCTGGGGTACAAGGGGAGATGTCAGCGATATCAATTTGAGTTCAGAAATGATAGTATCTGCGACGGAAAAGGGTTGACGCGTATAAAACTTGGTAAAGAGGGTCATCAGTCAAGTTGCTTGGTTGTTATCGTGCAATGTTCATCTTTGTTCACAACCCTCACAAAGTGAAACTGTGACAGCGCTGTAATCTATCATGGTTTTATTCTGATCACTTTGTATCTCTATCACTATCACTATATTGTCTTATAAATTACTTGCTTCTCTGTCTGCACAGCTAATGTCAATTTCTGTGATTCGTGAATGTTCCACCGGTGCGCCGGAGACACCTTTGGTCGTCATTCTGCGATCATTCCCAACTGGCATCAAACAGAATTCACATTCAGCTGATCCAGAGATCTTCTACTAATTTGCACTGGTTTAACCGATCGTAAACAACTTTTCGATGAAGTTTATCAACATTTTGCCTATATTTTCCGCATGCTCTAAAAGAAAAGCAGGGTCTTAACTTTGATCAAAAAGTACACAGTTGATATCATATAAGAAATGGATAAATATTAAACATTTATCTCTTAGAGTAATCCCTTATGTTACGGAACTGACAATGAGGCAGTGCGGGCTGATACAATGGTCGTGATATTTCATATCAATCAGTTTACGAGCATGGCTAGCCATTAAAATTACAACAGCATAATAGATACGTTAAAATGGGCCCCACATTTTCTCAGAAGGAATGAGTATGATCCGTTAAAAATACAACAGCAATACCAACCAGCATTTGTTTGAATTTGATCAAGGGAGAATTGTATATACTTAGAGTGCGGGATATCATTCCAGAAATTTGTATTCGTGTTGGGCGAAATGCATCCTCAGCGAAACAAAATGAAATCGTGGATCGAGATATGACAAACACACAGACGTGAAGGATCCCAACGTCCCAGTCAAACAACCAAACTAGAATACAGACATAATTTCCGCATGACTATTATGAATACGCACAATGTGTTGCAATTTTAAATTCAACTCTAAAAAGAATGACAGATTTGGAGCATTCTCATTCATTATGTTCTTTCAAAAAGAAAGAAAAGATAAAGGTAATCTACTTATGAATTAGGAACTGAGTGCTAAATAACTGAGGCCAATGTAAAAAAGCAAGGTTAATGTTACACCATTTTCTTTATTATCCATAATATGGTAATGACAAAAGACCAGTTCTCGATGAATACTATCACTAGGAATTCAGCCAGGAGACTTTGAGAAAACCTTATTTGTTACCATGTATGAAACATGAATGCACAATCATGATTAAGAGTTCGTGTAATGAAAACAGAAAGGATTGCCCATATCCAAGAACTTGCGTGCCCATCAGACTCCTGAAAAGATTATGAAAACAATTTTCTGGGATACACAAAACATTCTCTTGTAAGTCATGAAACATACGTACATCATAATTACTAAAATATGTCGCATAATTTCCAAGCTGCTAACATGGAATCTTCAACTGAGGACTCACGCTACAATACTTATTTAGTCTCCAATGGTAGTTTTCTATTTCGAAATCTAGAATTTCTTATATGGATAGCAGTTTCCTGCCTTAGAGCAGTAACGATTTGACTAGAAGACGAAGATTATTTTTTCACCTCCGCAAGATCAAGTGGGTTGAAGCCAATGAAGATTACTTAAAAGCAAATACTTCAGCTTAACCAGCATACTCTAAATTTGCTACTCGTGCAGAAGAGAGAAGCATATTCATAATCTCTGGTTTTAATCAGTAAGCATGAAACCTCTTCTTCTACGGACGCGAGGTTACCGAAGCTTTAACCATAGTACAGGTGACTACACAGTCACCTGTACTATGGTTGCACACAGATCCAAGGTAAACACTAAACTACACATTACCATTCGTCTCGCTCACTTTCGAGACTTGTTGTCACCAGAATGTACAGAATCCAGTTCTAACCGCCTTCCTTCTGCGGTCATGTACAATGCTCACGTCAACCATACGCTGCTATCTTGTTTACAACGGAATTGTTTCATCTTACTAATCAGATATCAGCAACAGTTTATTGTTCAGACTAAGGTGGTGAAATAATGAGTTTATCATGGTCACATATATCCGAAACTGTTCACCGAAAATGGCTGTTTCATTTGAGTAACTATCTGCTTAATAAATTCGATTAAACAGCTGATAGTTAGCCTGCAATGGTTGGATCACGCACTCTGCCTGAGTCGACTGTGAAACTAATGTAGGGTAATAGTCCCTGAACTCCAGTAGACTATTGCAAAATTTCCATCAGTTTTGGAGATTTTAGCGTTAATATAGCCGTATTTATTATAATAGACACATCCCGTGGCCGTACTGTGCTACGAAATCCGAGTTTGTATGCACTAGTGAAAATGAACGCGCGATTCCTGGTAAGAAAGGAGTTAACAGTTGCTCTGATGCAGGCATATGTGCTCGCTCAGTCGTGTTTACCCCGTTAACCGTGGTAATCAGAATTTCTGTACGATGTACGTGTTAAGACTTTCTAAAGTATATTTGTATACTATGGAGTATATTTATTTATTACTGTTATGTAGATAAAATTGTTAAATACTGTAGGAGAATTTCATGCTAAATTTCCAGGAGTAACAGCTCAGCCGTAAAGCACAATTTTCAGATTGGTGGACAAAGTTCGAACTCAAGGATCTCATTGACAGTAAGTCAAGACAAAATAAATAAACCAAAAAAATAACAAATAACAAAGGAAGAACTCGATTAAAGCTATCGATTAGAAACTTTTCCTTAAAATCTAACACGAATAGCCCAAGTAAGTTGGTGTATCTGTCGAAAGCGTATAAATCTACTCAGCTGCTGCATCCTTATCCTTCCTGACCAAGGTTTGTGCTAGGTTTTCCTTAGCCCTCATGAATGCCAAATGCCGGGGAGGTACTCTAAATTTACACCTGGAACGTTTCCTTAATTTAAAAAAATCCCAATTTATTATTTCGTATCATGTATCATAAGTGTCCACCACCTGTGACGATGCCTCAATATTAAAAACGGATGTTAAACACCGTTCAAAAAAAAAAAAAAAAAAAAAAGAGGAAGCAGTTTCTTATAACATTCGGGAGGATAAATCCAGACATGTATCTCAAAATCTTTTCAAAAGCATTCAGGCGTGCTTCACAGCACTTTGAGCATCTGCTACGGCGGTGAATGCTATATTCATCAGTGTGTACTAAATATCGAGTGAAACAAAAATGTGCCCTATAAGTTCTTATCGTGTAACATTACCCTCGGCAGGTGGCGAGGTTGTTAAAATGGCAAAATTAATTTTCGATTGCGCTGCGATATGAGGACTCTATATATACCAGGCGTTATGTATTTTGTCATTTGAGTGTCGCTGTGAACTATCTTGACCGTTAAATTTCATCTTGCATAAAACCTTGAACAAAATTCTTTGAGAATTCTTCAGAAACGATCCGAACGCTCTCGAATACAACTCGCGTGCGTTGCACTGCCAGCTTATTTTTGTTCCCTTTCTAATTCAGATGTCTTTCGGCACAACAGGTGAGGTTGCATTACATGCTAGAATTAGCCAACACGCGCAAAGAACGCGTGTCAACGCCAGGAACAAATGAAACCTGCCAAATAATGCATTGGCAATTATTGTTATTTAGCAACTGGATCGTTTGCCAGCAGACAGGAATGTCCATACATTGCGCTAGCCAAACAGTAATGATGTACAGCACAAAACAATGTTAAATAAAACTTTCTGCAATAATTACAGACTAGTAAATGCGTATTATTGTTAACAGGTAAAAATATAAATATTCCCGATGTTTGGGAGCAGTCTTATTTAAAGTTTTAATTTAATTTTATCCTGCAAAGACATAAATTAATAAGGTAGGATATGAAGGCCAGTAACGGTAGAAGGCCGTGCCCACGAGAACTATGATTCTTTCAGATCTATGAAATGTACAAACAGCTAGTTGATTAATGTCATAATAGCATATGATGATCACAAAGATGATCTAAGTACTGAATGAAGTAGTTTAAGATTTTTTTCTTTTTGTCTATAATGAAATAACAGAATAATTTTAATTTGTATGACTAAAAATGCATTTTCCTTGGATTTTATTAGTGTAAAATGAACTTACTGAATGTTACATACAGTGAGGTTATTTGCGTTACGGGCAGCTAAAGCGCGGCGGCGTACTGAGAAAAGGTGATATAATACATGTACAGATAGCAGTTGTATTCAGGTTGAGAGAGCCTTTGCCAGCGAGCGGTTGTGCATTCTATGTTACCTAGTGCTTTCGTTGTGCTAATTTATCTTCCTTAATTATGCCGCTACATAATAATAGTCTTGAAAAACATTTATGTACAATAGGTAGGTGAAAGGGTTCTTGCAAAGATAAATTAAAATGATTCGCTAAAAATATTCATACATTCGTGATACAAATAGGCTTTTTTTTTTTTTTTTTTTTTTTTTTAACACTGTGAAGGTCAACTTTACACTGGCAAACAGTGAGGAAGTCACCAAATTTCAAAGTGCGAAAATAACCCCTAGTTAGTTATACGTGGTGTAAGTAACCCCTCAACTCTGGTTCCTAAGAAAAGAGAGAATACCGAACGGCGGCAGTCTTCCCGCTGGCCCGAGAAAACTCAGGAATAAGCAGGGGAAAGGCTAACCCATCTTAAAGGAAGACAAATACGTCTTTGTAGATCTTTGCTGGCCAATGAGCCTCCCTTGCTAACGGAGGATCAGCATGCTATCGCTACTACAATAGAGAGGAAATGCAATTATTGCATAAGATACAATTAAGAACAAATCGGTTATACATTGCTGTTTTATTTATTTATTTACTTACTTATAAGCTGACCAGGAAAAGAGAAAATGGTAAATAATTATGACACTTTCTTTCTATTATTTGCTACTATGGCGATAAAATAAATTAATTCTTGTGTTATGAAGGCAGCTTAATTGTTATAACCAATATAAATTGTGCTCTAATAGAAAACATAACAATTCAGATTATAAACAATTATAGACTATAGAGACAGAAACGCACTAATACACAATAGTAATTCATATTTTACAAATATAATTACTAATGCCAGATTGTAAATAAAAATAATTTGCACATTTAAGTTCCTATACGTATAATTTAAACTGAAATAAATAGCTTATTTGGTGATGGGCATACATTTAAAGATATTTGCTTTCACAAAATATAAAGCAGTTTTATCCAGTGTGTCTCAGAGAAATATTATGCGAAGAATGAATGATACCTAACTTTCATACCCGCCTAGTCCATAACGTTGTATAGTGTGGCAATTGGTTTTGGCTCTTGCACAAAATACATATGTAATATTTTAATCTTTCCGCTATTATTTCTGAGCAATGAATGATTACAGTATTCTAATCTGCATTCTGCTGCACATGAACAGGAAAAAAAAAAAAAAAAAAAAAAAAAAAAAAAAAAAAAAAAACCTAGAAATTTCTGTTGTCGGAATATCTCGTCATTCTACTGAAAATTAAGAGATTGAGAATATAGACTCTATAGAGAGTTGATGGTTGAACGTTTTGACAGAAGAAGCTCTGGAAAGTTCCCTGGGAAAATCAAAGCACAAGCTCTAGAGGTATGTACAATAGAAACATTTTTGAAGTTTTTGCTCTCATATTTAAAGATATAATTTTCAGGCATGGACAGCTATATACATTGAAATGCAGTGCTGTGAGTACGGGAGTGGACAAAAAATGTCAGGAAAATAAACTTGATCCAAATTGGAGTGTACTCTTTGCGTTTCTCAGAAGTAACCCACCCAACATATAAAGCTGCGGTGTCTTGTAAAGCGAACAGGCTAAAGATATGACTGGTAAGACAACCTCAAACAAATACAATACATATGTTTCCTTCACTCGCTACTTGAACGTCAACAGGGCATCTCAACTTCCGGTTCTGCATGAAACGGGAAGACGCTGTCAACGCTCGGATCGCATTTGGTTGGCACAGCAGGTGCCAGCCTTGGGCCTTCACAAGATCCATCGATTTTTCATCCCCACAAGAACTTCTTCAAGGGAGTCATTTACAGAGTGGCTGAGGTTTTGCCTTTGAGTGCTGTAAAAGTATGAAGGCTGGTTTCTGATTCAGAGCTTCTTTTTGATATCTCTTTTAACAGTAAAACTCATTCATACAACCTATCCTCCTAAAGAAATTAAAAACAAAACCTTTCAAAGGTAATAAAACAATTTAATCATAAAAATTAACCCATTTTTATAACTTCAAGACATATTCATATGGAATTAACAGTATGTTTGCCCACATGGCTACCGAATTGTTCACGGAGGTATCAAAAAACGGCTATGCCACAAATATTACGATTAGAAGCATCATTGTTGGTTAAAGAATTCAAACATTTTGTATTCTTGCTGATGAGCTCAAAGAGCTCATTTTCTTGAAAAAAGTATCAAAACTTTAGCTCGAATGTACGAAAAACCAGTTTAGGAGCAGGTTATGAAGTCAATGAATAAGACCAAAGCTGAAGCTTGGCCTTATGGCACAGGATGGTTTGGAGGGTGTATCTATCTTACAGAAAAGCAATCTAATAACGAATCTCCAAAGGCAATAGACACATAGCTGTGGTGGTAATTTAAAATAAATATTTGAATTTCTACTGTAATAGATACCTCGAAAAAGAGATTAAACTATTTTTTAAGAATCCCTATGTACGCACAAATACGCTATTTTTATAATACCACAAAAGATAACCGCTTAATAGAAGTGTCATTGCGTGCTCAATTGATCAGACTGAAGCCATTGCTTGTCTACATCCCACAAACATATTCCTTGGTTAACCTTGCTGTCATAGATGAAGTTGGCAGGTCTTCTGTCCCAACTAATTAACTGGTGACACGTAATAAAGCCCTCCCATCTCAGTACCACCAATTGGCCTTTTCCTACAGGACAGAAGCGTAAGACTAATAAGTGAAAGGGCCCCAATTGTTGACTCAGGGTGATTTGTGGAATTAATTGCATTCGCTCATTTAGACTGAAATCATTACTGCATCCCAAAAGCAGCAACTTACTCAAGTAAATGCCTTTGGAGTGGAAGTACAAACTCCTTGGCTATGTGGTGTTCAAAATCCAACATTCAATTATCTTTAGCGCTTTTGCTCAGAATCCGCCGCAAAGTTCAACTAGTGTAGTACTATACTCAAAATTTTAAACAAAATTACTAGTATAATATATCTATTAAAATAGAATAGTAAAATAAAATAAAATCTGCTATACTGCATCCGAGCACCTTGTTGCTTATACCGAGATGTATATTTCCAAACGTAATTATTTACTAACGAGTTAATTTTCACTGAACATAATAATTTTACAGAACATAATCTATAATTATAATTATATAACGAAAAATAATTTAAAATAAAACACTAAATAAATTAAATAGTTCAGTACACTGAATAAAATTACAATCTACTGGGAACCAGTGAAATAACCAATAGCCCGTAGCCAGCTAACTACCAACTAAAATTAACCAGCACCTTTCTCACCCCAACTGTATGAGAAAATTGCAGTTCCTACTTATTACTCCTATACTCACTATTCTTTAGTTTATTTTAAAACCTTATTTCACTTTAAGTTTTAATTGTTTATGTATTCTTATTCTTACAGATTAATCTCCACATTACACTACTGGGTTCACTTAGTACGTTGAAAATTTTGCTTTAAGTATATTTCTACTCTTCCTATTCTATCATTACACTACACTTTACTATTAACATTTGATAATACAATACAATAATACATTTTGATAGCAGAAAAAGATAAAACACAAAGAAAAAGTCACACTTGAGATCGTTATATTTCGGACTCGTGGAGTCCTTATATGGCAAGAAGACAAGTGACAGATGTCATGGTATAAGATGTAATAAACAATAAAGTCTATGAGAAAACACAGAGAAAGTAAGAAATTAAATTAAAAGAATAATAGATAAATAGTAAAGAAGTCAAAAGCAAATTAAACTTAATAAGCAAAGTAAAAGCAAAAGCAAATTAAACTTAATAAGCAAAGTTAAAAGCAGCACCAGAGGTGCAAACAACATATAAGAAAAAAAAAAAAAAAATAAAGTAACACTATTAACAATGTAACAAATTAATAGTAATTATGATAGTAAAAAAAGATAAAACACAAAGAAAAAGTCACACTTGAGATCGAGAGTGACACTTGTCTTCTTGCCATAGGACTCCACTAGTCCGAAATATAGCGATATCAAGTGACTTTTTCTTTGTGTTTTATCTTTTTCTACTATCAGAATTACTGTTAATTTATATATATATATATATATATAATATATATTGCACTGATTTACATCTTCACATTGAATTCCAGGTTGAAGTTCAAAACTAAAAGGCAAGGACGTCATTTAAAAATACCCATAGCAAACATTTTAAAACACAAGTGGAAAATTAGTATAAACTTTTAAAACTTTCCATAAAGATTGGTTACTTACTAAACAGTTATGTATGACATCTATTAAGTTCTTTCAAAAGTGCTGCACATTTTAAAGCTTATTATTATTTTTAGAAATACTTTATCAGCAATTATTTAATAGCATGTCTCTTTTTTTAATCTCTTGGTTTTATTAAATGTTCCTAAATACCTATATGTAATCTACTTGAATTAATACAAGATGATGGCTATTAAAAAAGATTCCTACTCAAATTTCGCCCCTTTAAAATCTCAAGAAATGTGATAATGCCATCTTAAAGTGCACAGCTAAAATAGAGGAAATAAATAGCAATGCTTTTTTTTTTTTTTTTTTTTTTTTTTTTTTTTTTTTTTGTCTGCTTCGTAATAAAACAAGCACAGTGTTCAATCGTCGATTTTAAATTCTAATGAAAATCCAAATATGTTGACAGACAGAGGCCGATGTCATTTCCCATAATATCGATAACTGGTTTTCAACCTATGGAACACAACCTCCCATTTATTTTACATGTTGGCAGCACTGTCAGCCATACGGGCGGCTCCTCTAGGAAATCGGTGGTTTGCGCTAATCCCAAAAATGAAAACATTAAATTTTTTATAATCATAAAAATACACATCTGTAGGGGATCTCTATCTTGACTTCTATGTTTGTATTTGGTGTTATCTGTAAGGGACTTGGTTTGCAGTCGCGTTATTAACCAATATTTCGATAAGGTTTCGGCAAGAGGCAAGAGGAAGAGATAGGAGAAGCCTCTTACCCACAAGAGACGTTATGTGTTTGCACCATATCGTTATAGCTTTACAGAGTTGAATTAAATGCTATAAAAGACTTTATTATTTATAATGAAACAGTATATTAACGACAAGTCATGTATATTAATATAGAAAAACTTAACGTTATTTCATTATCAAACAATATTACATTTGAAGTAACAATGCTCTCCTGCAGATCTACAGAAGCTATAGCGTCACTAAATGACAGGCTAATGAAGTTTGATGCGAATTCGTGATGTAGTGGTTTCATTTTCTTTAATGTCGATGAAATATTAAGATAATGAATACTAAATAAAATTTGGGTGCTAAGTCTTTAACTTTGAGATCAGCAGAAGGGAAAATTGAAATTTAAAAAGTTGTTGTTTTGATTCAAATATTAATTTAATTTCTAAACATAGGAAATATGCAGTGCTTCCTTTAGAGACAGACTCCATCCTGCAGATTCCAAACGTTAATCAAAGGGTCAACAATAGTGTGCTGCCATAAAAATCAGGAGAATGGATATTTTTGTTGATACGTAAGTGGCTATGGTATTTTATCAAATTCTTCCTCTCTTTCTGCTGTGTACGTTTAGCCATTGATTAATTGATTGATTAGTGGACAGTGAAGTATGCAATATACTCGTATACCTTGGTACCTAAGGCACAGGGACCTTTTGTGCACTATTTAAATCTTAACTTTGTAGTTCTAGTGACTCTAGAATCTTCCCTACAAGCTTAGAAATTACATTTCCTAAAGGAATTCGACCTAATATAGGTCTTCTTTTTGTTTCCGCAGTTTCACAGTTTCGCACTCTCATCAAACTATGCACATATGGTGGAGTCCCATCGTCCACAGGTGTTTACAGAATGGCCAATGTCCAGTAATAATTCCCTTAGTTTTCCTGATTTGCTTTCTATTCTTGATCAATAGTTACTTAACTAGGGTCATATTTTAATAAGAATTTTATCGGGAAAGTTAATCTTATCTTATGTTTTTTTCTTATCGATTGATATATTGCAGTTCTAGCATTTTTTTTTTTTTTTTTTTTTTTTTTGTTAATGCCGCAGAAAGGTTTTGTTTCTATGAAACTAATCTTAGTTCCTTCTTTTGGAAATTTATCTGCGTTTCATTGCCTTCTAGCCCTGATGTCCAGGCACCAACTAAGTTATGTAGTTTTTCGTGGAAAAATGAATGAGACATTTCCATACCACTCTTAAGCTGGCTTGATGGAATTTAAGTGCGATAAATATAGTTTGATTGTCCGAGAAAATTAGTAAACATTAACATATATTCTCTTATCATAGATGTCAAGGCAGGCTTGAAGTGCAATTACTTCTACCTGAAAACATAATACAGTTCCCAAGACTTACGGATATATAGGTGTGTGTACATGTATATTTTTTAAGATTAACCTAAACTGCGATTTCTGAAGAACCATCTGTAAAAAGAGCTGATAGTACAGTTGGTTCAGTCTCTCATGTATAATTGTTAATTCTAGTTAATGGGATTTAGAGGTTTGCGATCTATATTTAGCAGTAGCAGTAGTAGTAAAGTTATGTACCCCGGGTTTACGCTACCGCTGTCAGCCATAATGCACCAGAATTAATTTCGACCTTTCAGCGTCCCATATAGAGTATTTGCTTAAGCTGTGGTAAGAGATAGGAGCTTATCACAAAAGACTTACCACACCTACTGAAGTGTTAAAAGAGCACTGGCACCTTGGTTCAAAATTAAATACTTTTCATGAAAAACTTTAAATTTTTAAGAACTGAAAACGGACATTTTAACAACTTCCAAACAAATTATGATTTTACTCATTTCTTTTCCTGTGTTGAAAGCAGCTCTTGGAATCAAAGGGTCCTGGAGTGGTCGCGTGGATGACTATTGTCATCAACACTTAACGCTTCTGATGTAATTACTGTCTATTATTGTCGGCAATGATGAATTTCTCAATAGTCTATATTTATAATTATTGTATTTTATTGTTGAACTCAAATACACAAACTCTTCACCTGACAGTTATAGTTGCGATTGTATTATTATTGTATAAGTGTTAAAGAAAAGATATTAGTGATGAACTCAGGTCGAAACACAAAATAATCCTAGTTAGTGGGTATAATAGTTAAAAGAAACAGAAGAAGACGAAAATATGAAGATAGAGTGATGAAGAACATGGAAAACCCGAACCAATTGCAGAGCACTATTTCGAACTAGAACAAGATATTCTGAAGGTGAGAAAAATGGAGATTATGGTGATAACGTGCAAGATTTCTTCATTGGAAAAGGTGGTAGTAAATGGTGTCAAAAAACCAATAAGAGCTGTATGGATACGATCACACATCGCAAAAATTACTCCTGGACCCAGTAATGAGCCTCTGGAAGTCAAAACGTCATTACAAGATGCCTCATTATTTCTTAATGCTGACATTATAAAGACTGATTACTAACATCCATATAATCAAGAGAAAGAATGCATATAGATATAAGAATGATAGGAATTTTTACATTAATATGTTCAGAAATAAAAACAAATATATTCAACAAATAATAATGAAACTAGTTAAAAAACCAATAGAATAATTAATAATGTTTTGAATGATCTTTTCATCCACGAGAGCACTAATAATGAATGTGAACACAGCAAAGCTTAAGCTTGAGATCCATATTGCTTACATTCCTAACGAAGAAGTATTATGTTGTAAATGGGCACTTAATCTTTTTGTAAGCCGAGTTGCAATAGTTAACTGAGACATGCAAGTCGGCAATGAAGAACTGGATACTGTTCTGGACTATTCTCAGTAGATTTAATTAATTTCATAACAATTATCCTACTTTTTAATAAAAAGCTAATTGACAAGAACAACAAATTTATTTAAAATTACAAATAAAAAAGGCGGTGACCCCACATGAATAGTCCGCGAACCGCCGTTTGGAATACATTGGTCTAGATGATAAAAATGCCGCGAATGAGGATGACAATGGAGCTAAGAGACTGGGGAAAAACTGGTATTGGAGTAAATCTGCGTAGAGGCTGCTTTGTCCGTCACGAACTTGCGACATTAACTAGGATCGAAACTTTAAAACGAAGCTCTTTTTATCAACGTCGGTCCTGGTGGTGTAGTGGTAACCATACTTGCCTCCTAAACCCAAGATCGCGAGTTCAAACCCAACCATGGTCGATGGATTTTTTCAGGCGTAAAAATCCTAAGTATGGTTTCCTTCGGAAGGGAAGTAAAGCCATGGGTCCGACATAGATTTACGGCAGGAAAAAGAACCTCAAGCCTGAAAGAAGAGGCCTCTGAGTAAAATTTGTCGGCCGTTTCACGCCCTGATTTGAATGGGATGCTGATGACCTGAGCCGTTAAAGAGCGTCCGTAAGTAAACAAAAACAAAAACAAAAAAAAAAAAAAAAAAAAAAAAAAGGAAAAAAGAAAACTGTTAATATTACCTGCAGTAATTTTAGAAAAAGTGGTTAAGTTATTTTCATTTGCAATTAAACACAAAAAAGATGACCTAACAGAGGGGGAAAATGCATTAACAAGCGTAAACAAATAGTATTAAGTGTGACCTTGCATGTCTTTTCGGTACTGTATAGTGAATCTATAAACTTAAAAAAATACTGAGAGCTCATTTTAGCTTCCAAATTCGGTATGAGTGCCTGTGTTTCCAAAAATCGTTTTAACACGTGTTACGAGTAGATATAGCTTATCTCTTTACTTCTGAAAAGTACTCTTTTCATTCTGTAACAGCGTACTGACAATCTCAAAAGAAACCAGCCTAATAAAAAAGCGGCGGCGGTAATAAAAAGAAAAAAGAAAAGAGGTTACGGTTGGACTGAGTACGTGACGGGCTCGGGATATAGAATAACTAAAGCATGGGGCTCATTAACACTGTCAGCGTGGTAATGCTGATATCAGTCAACGGGTCCGCGCAGCTGTACTGACAACACTAACACTACAAACAAACAGATTTGTTGCCATCCTGACATTAATCAACGTACGTTCCGAGAAAACTCGGCGTGAAATTGCTGTTGGCTGCACTGCCAAGGACGATGGAATTGAATAGATGTGGCCCATTATTGCGCCCCAAGAATTCAACCAGCGTAAAAACTTCTCTGTGACATCCATCCGTCAACCTTGCTACAATTTTTGGTTATGTTACCCATATGCCATGCAATAACGTCACTCAAAATGTTTAACCATCAATCATCAACTTCGGCAAAGTTTAGCTTATTTAAGTCTAGTGAACAATTGCTTATTTTTCCCTTTCATTAAAGCCTTTCTCGGTCTCAATGCCCGATTAGATTATTTATACTATTAAGAGCTCCGACTGCGCGGCATTCTTTTCAACGGCAAATGGCTGGGTCTTTTCGCAGCAATTTAATGACGTCAAAACTTATATTGATTAATTAGAGAAATGAAGTTCCTGTTATATTATTTTGTTCTTTATGTTACATTATAAAGACTTACATATTTCTTTTTCAATTTAATTAAAACCATAATTCTTCTCCTATTTTTGAACTTCTTGTTTATTTCTCAAGAAGTAATTAAATACTAATCATAAAAATACTTTTAGCTGTTTGAATTCTTAACTTGTGGTTTTTTTTTTTTTTTTTTTTTTTTTTTTTTTTTTTTTTTTTTAATGCCATTACTTTGTAGAGATCCCTCAATGCCTTTCCCTTTAATGTTGCTCTAAATTTTTCGAAAAACCGTAGCGAATTCGTAGTTTTTGTTTCTGTGTCATATTGAAAGTGACTGGCTTTTCAAAAGTCCAAGTAGTTAAAATGTGCCCTTGATGGTAATTGTACCTTTAAACTCGATTGCATAAATCTATTCTACAGAGAGAGAGAGAGAGAGAGTTTGTTAAATAATATGCCTTAGTTATACTTTGAATACTGATATCATTATTAAAGAGATTTTCACTTTTTAAATATTCGCATACAAAGTGTAGCTACATTGTCTCAAGAAACGCTTAAGGTTCATAGATATAACGAAGAGTTGAAAGAGACATAGGTAGGACTGAAACAGTAACCACGAGAGTTGCTTTGCTCAGAACCAAGCACGAAACTAGAACGCAGTGGAAATGCAGATTCTACCTCCAGATACTTGCTGAACAAAGATATAGAAGACTTTATATTGGAATAACTAGTTCTGAAAGACCTTAAGTGCCATCAGGAAAAGGGGTGTATTTTCATTATCTACAAGCAGGTTCTGCACATACAATGTAATCTGTTATTCATAACAGAGTCAAAGAAGTAATCCAGGGACATACCACCAAGACCTAGATACAACAAGATATGGTTTGAGGAACAAACGGCGTAATGCTTGATAATATCTTATTCACTCACCACATTCTGAAAAAAGCACTTTTCAATATTCCCTCCTACACTGGAGAGATTTTATTTAATATACACGATCCTGAAAATAAGAACTATATAAGAAGAGAAACCATCTGGAAGCCAATTACAAAGTTGACTTGAAAATTTCGAGCCAAAAGATGCATTTTTTGGTTTTCGCTTGAAACTTAAGCTATGAATGGTATTTCCAATCCAGTTCACAACATTAATTAGCGCATTTTATAGAAATAATTCAGTACAGAGAATCCCCCCCCTCCCTCTCCCCTATAGCAAGGACAATATTACTTTTATTTCATAAAGAGTAACAACTTGTGTTGTTATAGTTGTATGAAGTGATATCCATCTGTAACCACACATTTAGTGAAATGGAATTAGCTCTGCTTTCGTAATTATTTCAAAATTTACCACATGTTGCTTTTCTGTTCTCGTGGTAACATTTCAATACAATGCACCACCACTTCACTAACACACTGTAGTGAATAACACTTAGGCACCAATAATTCGTAATCGGATGTGACAACACACACAGAGACTTAACTTTATGTCTTAATTACAAATTGAGTTATAATAACACAAATACAAACAAATGTTTCCACGCGTGACAGCAAGCTGCGACTGACTGTCCACGTAGAGCCTCAGTATGGGAACTTCTGGCGTGACCTTGATCCTTGATTCTTCTTGACAAAATAACATTTTAGTTTCCTAAGTAATAATTTGGTGCTCGAAACGTTGTTACGATGCGATTATTATACTTTTGCTTATGTTAATACTTTATAAATTAAGGTCTTCCTTTGATGGGCTAGAAAAAGATGCAACTAAAGACTGAAACCACCTTGTGCCATTCTTTGCTATTTTTCGCTTAATGCGAGCCAACAGTTCGAAGTGTACAGGAGAAGTTCAGGGAGATCTATGTAAGCAGCACATTCTTAGTGAGAAGTCCAATTCCTCAAAGTAATGTGCCATGAATTTTCCTAATTTTTCGACTGGGAGAGGAAGACGCATGGTCACGATTCCTGGAAATGTTGCTCTAAAAGTAATAGTCTGAGCATTTTAGTTTTCATAACAAACACGTCCCAAGACTATACGTTAAAATAGCCGTGATGTTGGCACGCCTCTCGCTCCCTTGGCGCAGTTCTCCCAACGTGAGTAACCTATTTGAAAATCGTTGTATTTGGATGAATAATCTTCACTTAATGCTTTTCATATGCCGCATAAGCGAGAATGGGAAGAACTGAACTTAAAAGTTTTTATTCCTTATACTAGCTTCTGGATTTTCATCATCAATTTCCAATTAGATAAAAAAATAAAAAAAAAAAACTCAATTGTTTGAGCAATGTCAATCTATTGTAAAGAAAGCATGCGAGCAACGACCTAAATGTTGCCAATTTATACAGACGTTATGTACTCAAATAAATAAAACAAACAGCAAAGGTAGTTCATAGATCACACGATATTTTTCATAGTCAAGTATCCTTCTGAGGTGCTCATATAATAATAATAATAATAATAATAATAATAATAATAATAATAATAATAATTATTATCATTATTATTCCGTATAAAAGTGTAGGTGGAAAACACAATTATTTTGGTTAATAGTACATACTATTTCGGATCTCCTGGTTATTCCGCGTGCATTCTGTTCTATCTTGTAAGGCATACACCATTACCCTTCATTACCAAAACCTTACATTAAATCCTTAATTTTTTTTTCAAGACCAGGGGTGTACGGTTAAGCCTACCCAAAATTAGTGTATTGTCTCGGAGTTAATTTTTATTGACGAAATGAACTATTTCCTTGTGAACTGCGCTGTCTGTAACGTACACAGCATATAGCAATAATGGTCGAAGGTTCAGCCTGCCTTGCGCAAGCGTAATAGTCACCTTTCGCGTCGCTGTGAAGGGGGTCTTTCGTGAAGTTATCGTTACTGCGAAGGCTACCTCTCAATCCAGTTGATTATGTTGCTCTGAAGCCCAACAGAAAAACCAGGATGCAGACGCTATTAATTTAAAATATATTGTTGCTTATTGTATTTAAAATCCATTCTTAATTTCTCTTAATTCACGCGGGAACACAGACCCTATGATGGTTGGCAAATCTTGATTTATAACTAATTTCCTTCTATATCTACGTAACTGGAACTGCAGCGGAATGGTGCAATATGTTACATTAATTACTTATACAAAATGGGATGAAAAATTTTTCAGTAAAACGTCGAAACGTTGCTTCAATAGTGACTGATGTAGTTATACAGAAAAAGGATATAGGATTGAGCTTATATGTTAAAACAGATAGTCGCATGCCATATTTTGAACATAAGAACATTTTATGATAACATTACAGAGTCATTTGCAAGTATATTTAGCCTCAATTAGATTTTCCATCTATTTTAACATTCCATGTCTCAACCTATTCTATACAAATACATACTTCGCCATTGGTCAAGCTTATATGAGGGACAAACCTAAACAACTACAGTGCGATTGGTGATGTTTTCCTCCGTGACGCGGGGTTTTTCCTGTGAGCGAGTTTATCGCGTCCTGGAGGGGGTAGTAAGCCTGCTTGATGATGATGCAGTCGTAGCGCAGCTGTTCCCGCGTATGTGTTGTGTTGCTCGTTTCTTAATTTGACAGTATATGGCAATAATTCCATGAGAACATTCACAATGTGTTTCCATATGACAGTGTTAATAGTAGAAATTTGTGGCTCCCTAAGTTCCCCGATACTTCTGGGGTAAATTAAAAAAAAATGTAGTGTACAAGACAAGCTCGCACACCATATAAGAACTCAAAGATAATAATTGTCAGGAAATTGTCCGGGTTTCTCAAAATGAACTACAAGCGAGTGATGAATAATTTCCTAAATATGTGGACAATGAAGGCGGGTAGTTTCAACCTCTCATTTGATAATTTGGTAAGTAATGAGCCTCTTAAATTGGTACTGTTACTGGTTGGTTTGTTTTATTGTTTTACCCTCCCACTAATCACGAAACCCACTGGCCGGCTAAAGATCTCGCCTATAGGCAAAACATTCCGTAGAAAAACAAAACTGATTTCACGGTATTTTTTCTGTCCTAAGTCAAATAACAATAGCAACTATCCAGAGTGACACGCAACAATATAAAACAAAAGGTATGATCATAATTTAAACTTTCTTCTTTAAATTTTAATAATTATAACGTAGGGGAATCATATGAAAGTGGATGTGAGGACCTAAATTAAGGTGTTTTTATTTTTTAAATTAAATGTATTTTAAAAAGGCATCTAGTTATTCAGATTGACAAGTTTAGAAGTGAAAGACTGTAATACAGTACATTCATGTCCCGTATCTGTCTTTAACTGTAGGCTTGTAATTCAGCACGTGCGCAGTAACGTGCGGACACGTGCAATGACGTTCCAAGAGAGCAGAGTGCAGCCGTTTGGCTGTAAGAACTCCCTCCTGAGACTCCAAGAAACCACGCTACATCAATCCGGAGGGAAAGTGAATGAGTTTGGGTAACATGAGAGCTGGGAGGAGACGAGTTTTATGGGGGACGTTCAGAAACCAAACACAGGAAGTGCCAATGACATCGTAAATCACTGATCCCTTTCTCTAAACCAACAAGGTGTCCAAGCTTCTAATTGGTCATCCCCTGCCAGACACCGACATCGTGGCGCCAGCCGGCATCCTTGTACTTGGTGGGAGGAGCCCCTAACTGGACACCGGGGAATCACTCACGAGGACCGTACAGTGTGCAGAATAACAAGATTTTCCACGGTCATGGCTTTTATTGTTTTCTTCAGAAGAAAGGACTAAAAGTAAACTAAAATACATTCCGCCATGTGTTTCAAGAGCATTAAAGAAATATTATTCCTACCTGCTTGCCAGACAAGTTCACGTTATAAAGTTCACCTGTCTCAGAATGCAGTTATTCTTGCTATTCAGTGTGAAAGAAGGAATTCGCCTATCTCAATAATTTATAAATGTTGTTATCCATTGTAAATTGTGAAATCGTAGTGCCACATTTACAAACACGCGACTGGGAAGAACAGTGCAATG
Organism: Metallyticus violacea; assembly: GCA_030762175.1. NCBI lineage: Eukaryota > Metazoa > Arthropoda > Insecta > Mantodea > Metallyticidae > Metallyticus > Metallyticus violacea. Next base: position 67,064,509 of record CM060840.1, on the reverse strand, counting down.
ATCTAAGACGTTTGATATTTCCATTTCGTATCGTTTCAATGCAAAATGTTTATTATAGTACCTTAAACCTGCTAACCTTCTTAATGAGTTACCATAGCATGCAACCTCCCCCTCCTTTCTCCAGTATTGTCATAATTACTTTTACATAATCGTAATTACGGTTCGGATGCTTATGACCTAAAAGTGGGAAATATGTAAGCAAATATGAGCCTAGTGCCCCTTAGGGTAAGTCTGTTGGGGAGGAAGTGGGATGGAAGGTACTATTTCCTTAAACTTTTTCACTATCAATGCCACCATGACGAATGCATTTTTGATATCAGTTTATCCACATCAGGGAAATTAAGTCGTATCTTCTTCACAGCTCTATGCAAACCTTGAGCTAAGCAAGTAGCATGGACCATTTTGGATACAGAATATTAAGACTTTTACAATGTACATGCTGAATCTGTTAGGAACAACAAAACATCTTCCCGATTAACTTCACCATCCCACAAAGTTTCATGGCATTGTCGAACAGTACCGCAATTGTCAAATGATTTACTACATCAAGAACTGCAGAATGTAGTAAAAATACATCGGGCCAGTCGGCAAAGAGCGTGCCATTCGCAACGTACCTCCCACAACCATCAGGCGTTTTTATCAAATGTTATTGTTCCCTACACTACTTCAAAAATTTTGCAATGCACTAACATAACAAATAGGTAAATAATTTCTCTTCCCTTGCAAGGCCACATTTAGAGTAAAACCGAAATATAAGTAACTCTTTTTCAGAATAGGTAATTCACGGAAAATATGCACAATATGACCAACATTTAGAAAATAACCTAAATGTTAAAATATATCACACACAAAACATCTTTAAAAGTAGCCAGAAACATTCAATTCATAATTCAACATTTTGACTGAATTGAAAGCCACGAAAAAAATATGACACGTGAGACTATTTATGAGTTACCACCCCAATATTTAATTAGAGTAATTGTAGTGTGTAACTTTATGTAACTTTCTTCTTATAGTCATGGGTGTAATGTCATTTTCCTGTACAAGTGTTGAATTATTGTGTGTAAAATGCTATTTTCTCGCAGGTGTGCAGAAAGCTATCTCAACCATAAAATCTGACCCGGAAATTTATGTGGCTTATTGTAACAATATTTGTATAGAAGGCGTAAGGACATGGCAAACCGATATTTTCACGAGGAAATTCTTAAGCAGGGTCCGTGGAAAAGATGTTTATTTGTATTCTGTTAGAGATTGTAAAGCTGGGTAGGCATAATAAAATATATATAGAGTAGGCAAATACAGAGATGAAACGACAGGCCGATAACCTCTTCAAGGGAAGAAACCAATTGCTTGAGTTGATTCTACAAGTAAAAAGTCACTTAGGCCATGTTTATTTAGTCATGTAATTTTGCGGCCCTGCAGCCAGTTTTGGAAGCGTATTCAGCGGGGCATTATCAGTGGAAGAAATTTCTCTGTTCTGTTCTGTTCAGTTCAGTTCAGTTCAGTTCAGTTCAGTTCAGTTAGTGGAAAGCGGTAGTTAGTTTTGGAAGAGTATTAAGTGGACGAGCTTTATTAGTTCAATGCAGTACATCTTATGTGCAATAGGGTATGAACAATAAATTGTGTTCCATCTCCCATAACAAAAAATATTATTAATTTCCAAGACTCCTTCCCCTATGGTCACAGGACCATAAAGTATGCAGCATTAGAGTCTCTACAGCCGTGGCAAAATATGTCAGCGGACATATCATCGGAGAGGAAGAATTATCATATCCCTGAGAATCCAAAACCTACCAATCAATTTTTTTTTCAAATCCTTCCCTTCACTCTACATACATGTATTTAATTAACCCACCTCTTTCTTTATTAATACCGCGGCACATCCCATAAACATCCTAACCCTAATTACAATGCATGTTGTCTGTCAGTTGTTCTAAAAGTAACAAATCGACAATCGCAATATTGGTTTCACAATTATTAACAAAGAATAATGAAATGCGCTTGTTTTCTGATTTCACTATGCTGACTTTTATATTTCTTAGAATTAATGCTTCTTCTATACCTAGTCATCTCGATCATTACGTGCCACAGAAAAAAATCCCAGCAGCACACATTGTAAAACGCGTGGTTTTCACTAACACGTGTAGAAAATAAGCATGATCATTTCTTTATGTAACCATCTCGATAATTTGTAATGTTGCTCGTGGATGCAATTTGAGAACTAATACACTTCATTTTAGAAACCAATGTTTCAATTACGGCCAACTACATACTAATAAAGGACACAAACAATCTTAATACCGTACAAACAGTAATGCCGCCATCTATGCTCTATTACGCCGTTTGTAACGCCCGCAACCGTACTAAACGGAAATTATGATTTAGTCCCCTGCATAGTTGCCAGTTAGTGTGAATAGATAGAAGCAGGGTTGGCCGCTTTTCTTTCCAAAAGATTTTTTTTTTTTTTTGTTGTGATAATTTTACTTTTCCATGATAATTTCCCCTTTGACCATAAAGGTGAGAGGAAAATCAGCATAAAAAAGAAGAAGAATCGTGAACGCAAAATTCTTCTATATCTTACTCGTTACAGCGCGTGGTTCTCAAGGTATCCAGCAAAGCTGTTCAGTCACTGCAGCAGTGTGTTATATGGCATGCACTAAAGACGCTGACTAGTGTGGTGTTCTGTTAGCTCTGTGCCAGAGTGTGCAGCGATGCGCTGATTAAGAGGGTAGATTCACCTGCCAGCATGAAGCACTTGTTTTTTAAATATATTTTTGTAACACATTATAACAAATTAGTTTCGTAATATTGTATCATATACAGAATAACTTATTGTTGTTTCGGAAATACATTTACAAAATTTCGTGGCGGGGTCCTCACACCAAAAACAAGTAAAAAAAAAAAAAAAAAAAAAAAAAAAAAAGTTTATATAAACATATTTCTGGAAAACGTTAGTTTTGAGTTCATGAAAGTTTACGACAAGTTAAAATGACTATTTCTATCACATCTTTGATATTTTATTACCAAATCACATAAATGGCTAACCTTCAACAGTGCTATTGCTGAATTTTACGAATAATATTTTGTCATCAGCAAACTTGTATCCACATCATTCGATTACTTAACAAAGTTAATTTTATTTTCAATTACGAATTTAAGTTGCTAGATTGCACCTTGAAATGAACTTTCATTAATAACTCAATAACTAAGAAGTTTCAGTATTAAGTTTATATGGACCTTTATTTTCTTGTTTTGGTAAACTTTCATTAATAATTCCAAAACTAAGGATTTCCGGGTACATATATACATGTAGACTTCCCCCCCCCCTTGTTTTGATGTGAGGAAACCACCACCAAACTTTGTAAAAATATTTCCGAAGCATTCTGCATATATTATAATGAATATTATATTATTTCCTTCTGTATTTGTTCTATCTAAATGCAATATGCAGCACACGCATTTCCTGCACATGCACGAAGGACAAAAGATGGCTCATGGGTACAAATTCAAGAATCCGGGATGTTGTAGCCTCTCGTCCACACTATTGTAAAATCTGATAGCATCTATAGCCGGAAGATTATACACGCTGAGTGGTCATACACGATATCAATTTATGTTTATTTCTATGTGTTTTCACCATATAAGACAAATGTTTATTTATTTGTTTGTTTTTTTATTGTAAAGAATAAGTTAGTTTATGATTAACCGATTACGTTCTAGAAAGTGCATAGGTAATGCCATAAAACTCAAATGGTACATAAAAATATATTATATTAAGACAACACGATGTTCTACATATACACTTATAAAACCAATAATAAAAATTGGAACAAAAATGTTGTGTGGGGTTTGAACCCAAGAGTTAATGCAGAAGAGCAATGTCTTCTAAACCTTTTGGCCATCGCTGCTGTACCCTAATGTTCTCTTTCCAGATGCTTATGATTGTGGTCATTACGTTTACAGGCAAAGCGCCCACTGTAGTGTGCCAGTCGCTGCATGCACGATATGAATACATCCTTTACCGGCGTCCTCGAAGTTCTCCGATCAACACGTAGAATCTGAGGATGACTTTTGGGGGGGGGGCAAAGAGTGTACCTTAAAAATAAAGCTAAGGCTTATATTCACTGTATGCCCACCCCTAAAGATTCATTTTTATTCCTTTATATGTAATTCATCTGATTTTGCTTACCTACTTATGTTTCAGCCTCTTCAAGAAGAAGAGGCGTTTCTTTCCTACCCAAAGATGGTGAATGCAACTTTCGGGACATCCAAGAACTAGATACCTATCATTGCAAGCTTATAAACTCAAAATACTTAATACATTTCAATATAATTACTTTACATATATTAGAAGTTATTTCGGTAATGTACAATGGTTTTGGAAATTTATTATCTACTCGTATTGCACTATATAAATCTAATTGCAAAAATAAATAAATAAACGCATAATGAACATGTAAGGGCGATGTTACGTTGTTGCCTGTACCAAATAGATGTATAAATTTGCATGTGTTGGTTGTTCTGTAAAGCAATGTTTTCCAAATGTGAGTGTGCATGAATCAAAGTCGAGATGACACGTTGTAGGAACGCGAAGTAATGCTATATAAATCTCCGAAAAGCCTGTGGCAATGAAACCTTAACATGACCGACGATGGCCCATTGGGTGTAAGTCTTTCTACAAGGATGTATTAATGTGGAAGCTGCGTCACGTGTTGGTCATTCTCTCCTCGAAGTGATTTGATTCGATTTGATTTTATTCAATCACTGCTAGGGGTGGATCGGCGATGGACAGCAAGGCAGTTAGCCGCAAAAGTTGGAACAAGACATACTACAGTGTTGCAGTTTGCGTTCCTTCTCAGACATTAATAAAACGGCTTAGCTACGAATGTCCAGCATCTTCAAAAGCGTGGCAGCGGGTAATAAATTGGCAAGAGATTACAGTGAAGAAATATAAACATCTCCATGTTCCAAATAGATGTTTCGCAACTCAATAATATGTTGGCACTGCTTCTTTTCAGACCACATACATTCTGTTTTACATAGTCACGAAAACTTAACCGAAATGTATCCCATTTTCACTTGAATATTTTTATTAGCTTATTAATCCCAACCAACAAAAGATACATTTTGCAGATAATATTAAAATGAACTTACAGAATATGCAATTGAAATTTAGCTAGTTTTGATCCAATATATTCATACACAAAACGCTAAAATGTTAACCTTTCGTTTAGTCTATCTTATTTCCCCTATTCAGATTTAAACCATGGTGATGATTATGATGATACTTGTATGGATATTGGCAGTGACGAACCTTGAGTGTTTTTGTTCGGAGTTTGAAAAATAACGTTAGGTAAAGTCAAGTTTAAGAGTTGTATATACATGTATGTTATTTCTTTATTATATTTTCAACATATCCAATTACGTAGAGTACTTTACATGCTTAGTAAGCACTTTTTATATACAGAATTGTTCAAAATAACACCCACAAAGCTAGTATGTTATACGGACAGCAAAATAATTCTTTTTCAATGGGGATCCATGTCCAGAATTGCAGGTTTGAGGGCTGCTGGGCATCAAAGTATGACAACGCACTGGATATGGAGACGTGCATCCGTTCCACATTTTGTCAAGAAATCTCCTTCAATCCAAAAAGGCATGTGCATGTAACTACCAAAGTGGTTCGAATTGTCGACCCCCAACATGATTACAGAGCTAACATCGGCGGTGCAGAGTAGATGCAAAAGGTCAAAGATCTGTGGTTGTGTACAAAGTATTTCACACGCTGCATGGATCCGTGCGATAAGGTCTTCCGTTGATATTACAGTAGTCTCCAGACGGCAATGTGTACTTGCACAACATGCATGGTGGGCGGAAGAAAATCCGTAAGCGCAAGAGGCTCACAGTAATCAACAACAGGTTCAGAGTTAACGTATGGGCTGAAAAGGGGCAGCTATGCAGCTGTGAAATATTTCGCATACAATCACAACAATATAATGTAATTTTTACCTTCAATCTAAGCAACACTTTTGATAACCTGTGGACTTCCAAGAAAACTTAAACAATAAAAAAGATACAGCAACATAAACTAAAATGCTTTGAAGCAACTATTTAGTAGATACTTGATCTATGCTAGTAGTGTGCAAAAGAGGGGGTGGTTTTAGATACATAAACTGCCGAAAAAAACAAATATCGCCCATAAGTGCATTGTTCCTAGATGCCAGTCAGAGTCGATGGATTTTTTCGGGGGTAAATATCTAAACATGGCTGCTTTCGGAAAGGAAGTAAATAATACCCTGGGTCCAGTGTCTAAACTACAATATACATTTAGTTTAGAACCGGTTTCAATATATAAATCAATACATAGATATAATAATTTGTACATTTTGCATTACCGGAGTTGTTGATTTGTTTTATTTACGGAAGCTCTTTGGCGTCTCAGATCAGCGTTCCATTCAATTCAGGGCATGAAAAGGCTAACAAATTTTGCTCAGATGCCTATTTCAGGATTGAGGTTCCCTTACGTGCCGTAAATATACGACACGGGATACACTTTTTACTTCCCCTCCGAAGGAAACCACACTTAGACTTTTTACGCTCGAAAAATCCATCGATCCTGGCCGGGATTGAAGTGCGATTTTGGGTTTAGGAGGCAAGTATGGTTACCGCTACACCACCTGGGCCGACTTTCATCGGAGTATGGTTTGTTATTACGGATTTAGTTTCATTCAGCATTACTGCGACGTTGCCAGCTCCCCATAGGGGCTTTTGAACTAGATACAAAATTAATTAATTTATTATCCCATCTTCAGCATGGAACGAGACAACTTTAACAACACGATACTGACAGGGTCATCCAGTCGCCTCTCCCTTGACATCCAAGCGGCAACGTCACCGCTGAGTCCAGGGCAATCAACCAATCTCTTCGGACGCCAATAAGTTATTAGCCGGAATTCGTGAATTTTTTTCCAGTAAAGTTTACACCAATGATTCAAAATCAAAGAACAGCGGATCGAGAGAGATTCGAATACAATTGTGGTCGCTAAGCAAAACACATTTTTAAAGGTGTATAAAATAAAGGAGGAGGAAGAAGAAGGAAGTGAGGAATTTTGGTAGTAGCAAGTGGATTTAGAAACGACTCAGCTGAATGAATGTTGCGCATGTCAAAGACTCATATATTAAAAATTAAATTTTATACAGAAGAGATTATTGAATCCCAAATGCATTAACGGGAAATTCCCAGTAATAATACATTTATTAATGCAGTAAAACAGAGTTTTGGTGATTTAAAATGGAATGGGATACGAACTTGCAGTCATAACCCAGTGCCCTACACGGGTTATGTGTCAGATGCATGAATAGCTGAAAACTCAGTTGCTATAAAGTTTTCTCCGAATATGGACGGGCATTATCCCTACCTAAATGAACTTCATACTCGATAGCAAAATTTCTACCTCTCTTTGACCACCTGCGTCTGTCATGTAGTTAATCATGAAACGGTTACGGCTTGTAAATGCGTTTCATTTCTTACTCTTCAACTCGTATCTCAGATACCGCTCTTCTTGGATGTTAGAACACTATGGCAAGGCAACGTTGCCGTCACTATGCTAATGTTTCACCATCAATTAGAAAGTCCAAACGAGCTTTTAGAAGAAGGAGGAAGGAAATCCTAAACCTCGCATCTGCAAACCGTGCAATAACTTCTAAACGGAAACACGATAAATCGGTGCTGCCACCCTGGTCGATCGTCCCTGAGCTCGTACCTACTATGATAATAGTCACAGCTTCGGTGCCGGCAATTTGAAAACGATTAAATATCGCAATGCTTAAACCAATATGGATATAAAGGTAACAAAGTAGAAAAAATACACCAACTTAACAAAAAACCGCACGTACACACAAACCCTGTTAACGGTTCTACTAGTTGACTACCTATAAATGTCTGAATATTTATGTATATTTTAAGAGCTATTATGATTATTATACTAAATGACTCTTTCTAATGCATGTAGACACCCTACCAAGACAGTAGATGCTTACTATTATGCACATGCGCAAAATGTTTACAAAACTTACCATTAACAGCCATGAGCATTTATTTGGAGAACTCGGTAGCACCAAATTGGGAAAAGACAAATTTTGTTTACTTAGCACTTAATGCTCTATCCCCAGAAACAAAATGTGTAGAACTGTTCGATATAGAATCTAAATTACATTTGTGATCAAGATAAGGTATTTTGCTACGAATATAGAAATTCAAAACAATTCTATTTCCCCGAAAAGATCCCAAACAAATAATTTTAGAGGGAGGTTCCAACTATTTATCCTGTGATAAATGTGTGTATCTCATATTTATTGTATATAGAAACTTCGCCCGAGGTCGGGCTCGAAATTACAATTCCAGAAGAGCCACAGTGTAATGCTTTAATGACGATCGTCAATGGTACTGCCTGATCCCTTAACCCCCCCCCCCAAAAAAAAAAACTAAAGGGATTAACCGCTCTTGTAAAGTATATAATCTACCTTAATATTCTCCATCCCTTCACTTTTCCTTGAATGATTTACCTCATCTACCCATTAATTTAAAAAATAATTTGACACCTGTAAAACAATTACTAGTCAGGTACAGCATAATAGTAAAGGTGATTTTTAAACCTTTAGCACACGATAAGTGAGAAACGTTTATACATTTTTAAATACAAAGTTAAAAAAAAAAAAAAAAAAAAAAAAAACAGTACGAGGAAGCTGCGTAAACTAAGCTAATTCCTCAGCAAGTAAAATAATTTTAAAAAAGAACGTGAAATCAAAAGTATGGCCTTGTTAATTCATGAAATAAGCTATGGCATTACTGTGTGGTATTAGCACGACAAATTCTAAAGCTAAAAACAATTAAACTATAAATACACTACTTAACTAGGTTTGTCTGTTTTTCTCTCTCTTCAAAATCACTTGAAATACAAATTTTAAGTGAAATTACTGTAATTTTCAAAAGTAAGGAGAACAGAATTAGAATTCTTGCAATCTATAATTCGTGTGTGTCATAAAATAAAAACATGTTACTATTTAAAAACAATTACAATGTATTAAGCAAATATACACAATCAGCAATATAAAATCTAAAGTTCCATCGATTTTAGTGACTTTGAACTTTATTTAAAAGTTGTTTAAGTAAAAACAAGTAACGCCAACGTTTTATGAATGTTGCGTTCTTACATGCAAATATAATTCTCACACATATGTTAGATTAATATTTCACAGTTGCTATCCTCACGACGATGCTTTTGTTAAATACGTATAAAACATATACATTGTTAAAAATACAGTTTATATGCTGAGCTAATTAGCCCTTTTATTTCGAAAAAATTGAGACAAAATTATACCCTAGAGCGCTTTATAAATTTCTGTATTCAGATATAACCCTACTCCTAATTGTCCAATTTCCCTAATTTTCAGAAACCATTTTTCTTTTTTGTTTAAATGATACATACCGATTTTTTTTTTTTTTTTTTTTTTTTGTGGTTGGGTTTTAGGTAAACCACCACTCTTAATGGTTCGATTTCTCTGATTTTCAAGAACTATTTATTTATTATATTTAAATGGTATATACCGAGTTTCATTTAGAAAAACAAAAATTGCGACCGCAAGAGCGATTTTTAAATTTCGCTTTAACCCTTTTAAATTTCGGTTTTCTAGTATATCCCACTTGTATTAAATTCGATTTTGCTGATTTTCAAAAAACCTTCTTATTTTATTTACGATATAAACCGAGTTTCGTTGGGATTTGTGCGATTTTTAAATTTTGTACCAGGTAAACCCCAACTCCTAATAGTCTGATTTAGCTGACTTTCGAAAACTATTTTTACTGTTTTGTTTCAACGACATATATCGAGTTTCGTGAGATAAAACAAAAATTGCGGACGTTAGAGCGTTAACACGCCCCTTGTCATTTTTGGTGCCTAGCAAGCAGGATCGATGGAGATTTGAAGACATTTTTCAAAAATCTTTTCATAAGCAATAGCTACTAAATTCCCTCGGAATTCGCTAAAAGCTTTTAAGCGATAATTTCAGCTGAATGCCCTTAAAACATCAGATGTATAATTTATGATTGGGCGATACATATTGGCCAAATACATTTCCTTGACAGCTGTGAAGGCAAGAAACAGTTCGGACGCTGTGCATTTGTTCCACATTAAGGCACGCGTAGGAGTTATCCACTGTGAGGTGCAAGATGGATGATGGGCACTGTTGTCCTTGTTGCTCTTCAACAGTTAATTTCCTTGCCACCAGGTAGTATCTTAACAAGTGATCTATCCACTGCTTGCAGGTCCCTTTTAATGAGTGGTACTGTATGCAACTCCTACATTCCACCCAAGCTCCCACTTACAGATTCCAACTTTCTGCTCTCAATGCCTAAGCAGCACTTTTGACTTCTATGTTATGTCTTTGTTCACTGTACAAATTAAATTAATTAAACAGAGATTTGTATTGCATTTATCTTTTTTCCCCTAGTTCTTTTATGATCATGTCAAATGCCAGTCTTCGAAATGATAAATGAAATGAATGAATTAACTTCACGCATATGAAACCGGATTCGAGTCTTTGCTCTCTGCATCTGCATCGTGATATTCGTAAAGAATGGGCTTCAGTAAAATAAACACACATACGCCCTTGCATTAAACTAGCAAACAAAATTAAATGTTCAAATATAAAAAAGAGAAAACTAGTACAACATAGGATAATTTAGATATTTCTTCAACAATGTTCATCATCATTTTGTTTATGTTGAATGATTGGATTTCGTTTGCCTTAAACACAACAAATAAGTCATTCCATTTTAAATTTACCCCACTTCATTTCCTCGTGTATTTGCTGCATTAAAGCGTGTAACAGATATAATTCAACATATATTAACTGTGTATATTGACTCTGCGATTTTTACGGCTCTATGGGGTTCGAACCCCGCCAGGACCGTCCTCCCTGACTGAATTTTTTAACAGGTATCCTGGCCCAAGCTTTAGGATACCTCCATGGCATTTGCCATTTATGAGGATTGATGAATACCTGAAGGAAAAAAAAAAAAAGGAGGAGGAGGAAAGTCATGTGAGAATCAAACCCCAAACCTCTCTCACGAATGCACACCTAACAATGTCGGCCATCGTGACGGTTATTGTGGTTGTGTTTCTAAACGCGGATATTGAGAGATTTTTCTGAAAACATAATATCAGATAAGAGAAGGAAAATGAAATATTGTCACAATTTGGTGTTTCCAAATAAAAAATGAAAATTGTTAAACTCTGTTTGAAAAGTATCCTATTTTCTAATAGTCCTTTTCATATAACAACATGACATGAATGAATGTATTAACTAATGAATAATTAATTAATGAAAGTGTATCAAACCCCGTAAAGGACAAACATTTTTGAATAGTGTTTAGCGCCCGTTTTTACTACTGAGGCACCACAGGCAGTGAACACTGATGATATATGAAGAAAAAAAAAAATTTTTTAAGGAAGAAAAAATTCCAGGCCTAAGTTTAGGGTACCTTCCCGGCATTTACCATTTATGAGGACTGAGGAAAATCTGGAAAAAACCTCGGTCAGGGAGGACGATCCTGGTGGGATTCCAACCCCAGATCTCCCGCTCACGAGTCTGCGCCTTAACGACTTCGGCCACCCGTGCGTTGTTAAGGGCAAAGGACTCTTATATCAGGTATAGATAGTTCTATACTTCAAATGAGTTAGTTCTACACTACCTAATATACCGCGTGAACAAAAAAAAAAAAAAAAAAAAAAAAAACGCTCGGTATGTTGTGCGGGACGGCTTACTGAAAATTTTCAAGAGAATATTTATTCATGTCCGAAAATGTATGATACGGGCGCTGTGCGACATCAAAGTATGATAGCGCTTCGCATATGCTGATGGGCGTGTATTCCACATTTAATCAAGAAACCTGTATCAGCCCAACAAGAGCATTACATCGTGCATTAATTAAACTACAAAAGAGGTCCACCTCCAACGTGATTACAGAGCGTACATTGGCGGTGCACGGTCAAAGACTTCTTGTGTGCGAAGTATTTCCTCCTCCAGCCAACGTGTGTTCATTACTTTAAGTCACTTCCATTTTTGAGTTTTCTTCCTTTTTTATTTTCTTTATTTGCGGATCGCCTTTAACTTCTCAGGTCATCAGCGTCACATTCAATTTAGAGCGTGAAACGACCGACAAATTTTGCTCATACACTTGAGGTGTTTTTGTGTGCCACATATCTTCGGGGAACCACAGCTTTAATTCCCTACCGAAGGAAGTGATACTCAGGATTTTTACGCCCGAAAAAATCCATTGATTCTTACCCGCAATGAACCCGCGATCTTGCGTTTTCTTCTGCCCATCTATGCAAGTAGTGCAATTTCTCGGGACTCCTATAACAGCAGCGGGGGAATTCATGTAGCATGTACAATATTTCACAAACAACCACAAGTCTTTGACCGTGAACGCCAGTCTCTGTACCGCCGATGTAGCTCTGCAATCACATTGGGAACTCCTTTCGTAGTTAAATGCAGATGGGATGCTCTTCCTGGGTGAGTAGAAGTTTTTTGACAAAATGCGAAACGTGAGCTTAACACCAGATCTGGAGGGTTGTCATACTTTGACGCTCAAATCATGCATTTCCAAACAAGCGCCCTTCGCCTTGGAAAAATTTTTTGTCGCCCGGCATAACATATTTAACGTTAGTGTTTTAATTATCCTGTACACTATTTGCATAACCCTAAATTTGGCTAAACAACACCCTGACTATAGACACTGTATGCATATGCAGTTTATTTCACTTTTGCCTGGATTAAGATGATATACACCTATTAAAATATTATAAAATAACTATGTTTCAGGACAATTTTTGAATATTTGTATATTTTTGATTGATCATAAAATATAAGCGCATTATTTACTGCCTTATTAGTATGCAATAAGATACAGTTGGCGAAATGTTCGCACTCTTGTTATAATAATTATGAAATCCTAACTTTTATTATAAAAAAGCAAAGAAATTAACCAAAAAAAAAAAAATCACGTAGCATGTCCATTATTCGTCAACAATTATACAGATACAACGGTTTTAAACTCTAATTCAGTGCTGTTAGAATTTTGATAGATTTATGGTTCTGTCTTATGCGAGTTACCTATTTCATTAGGCAAAATACCTAAGTGAAACTTTCTAAGGAACGACAGCAGTCAGATTATAATGCAAGAATTGATTTTTTTTCTCTCCCACTTTTTGCGAACTCGTCTTCGTTATTGCTCCGATAAAATTACGAAGCAACGTTACAAAGAATACAAATAATATAAACATTTTTTTGGAATCTCATACATGAAAATTTGAAATGGCATATTCAATGACTTCAAGGTTTGATTCAACCATGTATTAGTGCAATGAGGAGAAAAAGTTCTGAGAAATGCATATATACTTTGTTTATTTCAATAGCCAGATATTACACTTTGGGGGGACAGAGCAGATATTATCTTTAACATTAAAAAAAAAAAAAAGAAATTTTAGTATAAGTGTGCATTAGCAGAAAAGTGAAAAATGCGAATTCATCGATTGGGACATTAAGGATATTACCTCTAGCAGGTGTTTATATTCTAGAATTATTGTTATACGCAAGAAAAATCTAACAGGCTAGCAACACAACACAGTGCAGCATTTGAGCAATAAATAACAACACTAAGTTCAGTGTATAATGGAATAAAAATATACAACAAACCATCACGAAAAGTTAGACAGAAATGCTCAATAGGTAAGTCAAGAAACAAATATTTCAATTTTACTTGAACACTTTTAAACTGTAAGTTGCTAATAGGCGTTCTCAAATAAATTTGTGATGACTGATGGTGTAAAATATATATATATATATATAATATCATTTACGTTCTATATTCTTGAGTACTTTAGTTAATCCTTCAATTCTGTACTTAAATTGTCCTACATTGTGAAAATTATCTACAGGATTGAATTTCCTTACGTCCTACTTGTCGTGCGTGTGACACACCTGGAAATCAAAACTAGTTTGTTCAAACATTAAGGGTAACCATTACTGAATTTTGTGTGAAACTGGACCAAAATTTTTTCATTTCTAAATCATAAAATTCTCCAAACATTTGTTTGTAGAAACTGTCATTTTTTTAAAATTATCCATGACTTTCAAATGACATCTGGCATTTAAGTTTCACGTTACTATCTTCATAAATGTTTTATTACTTAAAGAATTTTAACATCTAATTCATTATGAGGCATTGATTCCTTTCGCATCTGTTAATTTGCTTTCGATATTTTTCATAAAGCATTAGTTAAATTAAAAATGTAACACTTTTTTTTAACTTTGTTCAAAATTCATAAAATATTTTCAACGTGTGCCAAAGTGTTTGATTTACCTTTGCTCAATATTAACTAATTCTCTGCGTATTTAAAATTAATTCTGTAATCATTTATATTTAATTTCAACAGTTTTTAAATTTATTATGTAATTTGACTAAAAGTCCAAAATTTTGGTGAATTTCATAAAATGTAAGAAACAATATATTCACTAGGAGCTATTATCATAGGTATATATATTAATAAAATATTAATCTAAAAGTGGTAGTACTTAAGCAATTAGGTATAAGGGTGTTATGAACATATTATAACAGTAGAAATCAGAAAAAGTACGATATTGTTGTAGTGCTATGCACCAGGTCTTCTCTTTCTACTCTATTTATTTTTACAAAAGAAGATCGTTAAGTTAATTGTCTAACTCTGGGACATCAAGAAAACATAACACACAAACAAAAGCTACTCAAGTCTTTTCGCTAAATGGAAAATGTTCTCAGACAGGATGGTAGTATCAATGTTTTGGTTAACATACACATGGGCTTTCAAAAGAAAATGGACTTTTAAGGATAAAAGAAGGCTTCGGAGGACTATGAACTTTAAAATAAAGAAAAAACTCACAAAAAAAAAACAACCCTATGCGTTAAAAGAAGTGGTCACAATAGCAAAGGGGCCTTAAGCATACTCTAATTATGAATAGATAAAGTATCGCTGTACCAGCTTATACAGAAGAAAAACAAGTTAGCTAGAAAAAATATATATGTAAGAAAGTTCAAAGTGTTTAACCTTAAAATAATCTGCAAGCAAAATGCTCATATGGTGACCAAACTTGGGTTGATTACAAGGATTAGTTTCAATTATAAAAACATCACTCTTAAGATATTCCAACCAAAACTGCAATCCTTACATAAAAAATATGCAGTATTTTTTAAAACTATATACATTCAAGCACTAAACAAATATCTTAAAATGTATATTTCCTGGATCTTTTAAAACGTATTTTTATAATCTGTTAAATGTAAATTATTTTATAACTTCAAAGTTTAGAGCTGACGCCTTCATTTTTATAAGAACTTATTATTTACTTATGCAGGAAAATGTTCAAGAAATTGAGTGATTGTTTTGGAAGTTTTAAAATTCAATCTGTCCTTAATATGATTGCTAACTTTTAAATTATTCTGCGTTTTTAGTTACTTTTACACAGGTCATCCAATTTTTCTATATAAGTTTTCAATTTATTAATAGAAAACACGAAAAAAAAAAAAAAAAAATGCTCGTTCAGGTAGGACGATCCTAGCGGGGATCGAACCCTATTTCCCTTTTCGAGTCTTTGCTTTAACGGCTTAGGCCACTCGTGTCTGTCCTAACTTTGAGTTACTGGTGTGTTTCTCACCCTGGACTCAATAAATCTCTCAGAAGGTGCTGTGGCTTAGTGGCTAGATTACTCGGTTTTTATCTAGACCAGGTCTATCCAACGTTCATTTGTACTCGAGCCATTTGCACAATAACTACGGGTACGCGGGCTCCAGGTTAGATTCCACTACTTCGACACCACTGCTATCGATAATAATAATAATAATAATAATAATAATAATAATAATAATAATAATAATAATAATAATAAATATACAACTAAAATAAAAGAAATTATATTTCTCACACAAAAAATGTTGCTCTACATTAATTCTTTTAGGAACAGAGGTGCTACACAATAAACACACGGGTTTTCCTTTGTTTCCAATAAAGCAATACTGGTCCTCCCATTCATTGTCAAATATATTCTTTCTTTGCCAATTTAAGAAGAGTTAAGGTTAAAATATAATCGATTAATAACTGAATAATTTAAAGTTTTAAAAGTAATGTAAAAACCACTAAAAACACGTTGAATGTACAATTTATCACAATACAAGGCCCACAAAACGCATTTCACAAGTTCGCCTTGGAACATTCCTATTGTAAGACTGCCATAAATCGTTTGTTCATTGTTTTGCGCCACATCTTTGTTGGGATTAAAGTTATTTTGAGCGCAAATTGAGTGTCTCAATATCGTCGGTCATGATAGGTTTATGGCACTGCAATAAAGTGAATCATATAGGAAGCGCCCTGTTTGCAGAATAAAAATGCTTCTATAACAAATTTCCTAAGCTTGAGTACGATGTTTTTAAAATATAAAGTAATGGCATTTATTCAAAGGCCAAAAAAGTCTTCAAATATTAATTAAAATTGAAATTGGAAGTTAGTTGCGAAGGGTGCCATGAAAGGGGGATCGCGGACACCGCGTTGGACAAGGCTGATCTAGATGACTAGCGTTCAGTCCTAACGGAATGTTATAGCGGACAAAGAGAAAAGTGCAGATTTCTGGAAGTTCTATGTAATTACCATAAAATACCACAGGAACGTCTGAGGTTGCCGATAAATTCACGAACGTAGTGAGTGAAAGCTCAGACTCTCGAGTGATATTTATTAGGACTATTTCACGAACAAAATAAGAATTTAAATATAACTCCGTAAACTTAGCTTACAAAATTGTAATAATTGTATATTTGTATTATGAATACTTAACCTTTTCAAGCCATCTAGCAACAGACAAATGTCGATTGTCAGTAATATATATAGAGTTCTTCTATGAGATGAACTAGTAGTTCGATATATAGCGATTTCATGCGATGTGACTTTCTGTTATTATTTTATCCTTTTCTGCTTTCAAAATGATTGTTAATTTAGTTACAATGTTAATAGTTTTACATTGTTTTTATTTTATATTATATACATTTAAAATTCGCGCACAGCTTATTAACAATTGTATAAATGTTACACTTACTTATGAGAACCTAACCTATTCATTTGGTTTGATTTGTTTTATTTAAGAACGCTCTTTAATACCTCAAGTCATCAGCGTCCCATTCAATTCAGGGCGTGAAAAGGCCGAAAATTTTTGCTCAGAGGCCCCATTTTTAGGTTTGAGGTTCTTTATCGTGCCGTAAATGTACGACACGGGACCCACAACTTTACTTCCCTTCCGAAGGAAGCCATACTTTGGATTTTTACGCCCCGAAAAAGTTAATCGATCCTGGCCGGGTTTGAACCCGCGATCTTGAGTGTAGAAGGCAAGTATGGTTACCATTACACCACTAGGACCGACTAACCTATTCAGAAACCGTGAGAAAGAAACAGACGAAAGTGAACTATTTTTATTGCTACTGTTTTATTTACTAATACCAACTGAGAAAAACAACAGAGAAAGCATTTTACTTTTCTGAAAAATGTGTGTATGAAGATTTTTGGTTGCTTAGGTTGCTTATTGTTACAAACTTAACAAAATAATTTATGGCTATTTAGCTGAATACGCAAAAACAATTGCTTGAGTGAATATACATTTACAATCACTGAAAACACAGAAAAGAGGTCAGAGATGCGTGCTCAGGAATTATAGAGTTGGCTACACTGAAGACAAGACAAATGCACATCGAGTGACAAAATGGATTTGATAATTTTTTTCAATAATTTCACTGCGTCAAAATTCAAAATATTGTTTCGCTTCATTGGTCGATTTTAAGAAAGTTCATGCGTTTTAAATTCAATCTATCTGTCACAAAAACATTAGTGTTAGGGATGAAGAATAAATAATTTATTGCAGCAAAAGCTTCAGATACCATACAGGAACCAATGTGCTCACATCGCTCAGATATGAACTCAAGCAACACAACCCAAGAATCTTGCCACGTTTTGTGACATTTGGGCCAGACGTAGACTGTAAAAATACTTTCTTCCCCTCCGCCCCGCCCAACCCGCTAAATAAGAAACTGTTCAGGCTGCCCCCATTAATCAACTAGAAGCTCGTAAAGTGTCTAATCTGTGCTCGGTACAGCTGCCTGCAAAACCGCACCTCTAGAGGTTAGCTTCGAACCCCTCCTGACTAGCTGTGCTAATAGACTCACAAGTGAAAGGTTGTCCTAATATTGTCCTCGGGCTGTGAGAATTTCGGCATGCCACATTTATTGGTTTCTTAGTTAAGCTTTCCTCGACCCTTCAGGTCAAACACTCAGTACACGTTATTGGAACACTTTGATAAAACAATTCAAATAGAAAGCGTAGCACAAAATCATGGGAGCGAACGCTTAAACTATTATAGATTTTAAACTGCAGCAATGCTCTTACAGACTGAAACCTCAAAAAATTCAAGAAACTCTCATTTGGTTCATTTGTAAATGCTAAAGCAACCAAAGACTTCCACCTCCAGGTGACAGCACATTAAAAAGTTGATTACGTAAGTTTTTAAAAGGTTTGTCAGGAGGAACATTTCATCTTTCGCTATATTAACTTTCCTCCACCAAACTCGTGCATTCTCTATCCAGAACTGTCAAAATAAGATGAGGGCTACGATCTGATGTGCTGAGAATAATATACAACGGAGCCATTCTGCCCCTTCTTTCTTACGGGCACCTGTCTGGATAGACGTTGTTTAGCGGACTTACAATGCAAGGTAACTGAGAAGAGTACAAAGAATTATAAACATCAAAATAGCAAAGGGGTCCAGGACATTACACGAGGCTTTCTGCATTATTACAGGTTTAATTTGAGTAACGATAGCACTTAAAGAAATCGCCAATTTATACAACTTCACAAGAGGAATAGAGAGAAGACCAATGGAGGACAAACGGTAGACAGTGAAACACCGTACAAGGGAATGGTCTCATCCGCTGATATACCTACATTAGAGAAGAAACAACATCCCAAAGAGTATACACTCAAGATATACACTGATGGCAGCAAAAGCAAAGCAGGTGTAGGGACAGGAATATTAACAACAAACCAATTCATCGAATCGATGTATAAGCTTCGCTAAAAATGTTCAAATAATCAAGTGAGCAGTTCGCTATATTGAGAGCCCTAGAACAGTTGGAAAATATAGACAATGTAACCTTGAACAAGTGAACAGCAGCAATCCACACGAACAGTCGAATTACTCTAGATTTAATTAACAATCACACAAAAAATAGTAATTTGTGAAAAAATAAGCAAGAAGTTAAAATCACTTAACAAGAAAACTGGGAAGTGCTTTTTACTTGGGTTAAAGCTCACGTTGGAAATGAAGGAAATGAAATAGCAGACCGACTCGTGAAAGAAGCAGCGAAAAGCAAAGATATGCCTGTGGATTATCAACTAGTACCCAAAATGTGAATGAGGAATAAATTAATAGAAGAAAGTCAGCGACTGTGGCAAATGTTAACGAACGGAGCAACTACAAAATTATGTTTTCTGACTGTAGCTAAAGGTTAAAAACCAACATCCTTCTAAGCCTCAATATTACAGCGATCTTCTCAGGACATGGGAAATTTGGAGCCTACTTTCATCGTTTCAAATAGCAGAGAACCCATCATGTACACATTAGGAGGGGATAGAAACAGTGGAACACATCTTGTGGGATTGCAACATCTTGAAGAAAGAGCGAGAATCTTTTGGAAAGATGTAGCAAAAGTAACCAGGCGTTGGCCAATAGACAATAGTAACTTGTTCTAAAATATAATTAGCAAGTTAAATTTTTTGTAAAAAGTATAAATTTTGAGTTATCAAAATAACACAAACTGACTAATAGGGTAGTAAATAAATTTTAACAGTGAAACAGTCTAAAGAAATGGCCATTGGTATAAATTATGAACAATACATTGGTATTTTGTAAATAACATAACTGCTTATTTGATTAAGAATGTTTATGTAATTAATTGTAATTTAATTAATTTGATATGGTACCAATTTCGATAATATTCGAAATATGGCCAATAGGTTAGAATGTAACAGTGTAAAGAAATAGTATTTAGGATAACATGTAACAGTGAAATGATAGCAATGCAGTATTACTAATTATTATAGTAATGCACAGAGTACATATGAACACTGAGGGGCTCCCTGAATATATGGCCAATCATATGTCACGGCCGCCATGATATCAACACAGAAGACGCAGAAACCACACAGTTGGATTGAAGATAAAGAATGAAATGTGAAACAGTCTTTAGGCCCACCTTCGCTGAAATAATTTATGTATGTATGTATGTATGTATGTATGTATATATATATATATATATATATATATATATATATATATATATATGTGTGTGTGTGTGTGTGTGTGTGTGTGTGTGTGTGTAAGCCCAAATATATTTTTGCGTTGTAATTTAGTAATATAAATATTATGTATATATGTGTGTCATAAGCTTTAACTTTGACGTAAGAATTTTACAGAAGAGAAAGTCGGGTGTTCTCCGTTATAGTAGCTTAGAAAGTCAACAGGATAATACAACTATACAATGGAAGAGAGTCGCTGTATGAAGCCACTTCCTTTTTTAAATGGATAGCTAATACAGGATTAACAAAATAAAGGCTTTTAAACCGCTTTGGGGATTTGACTTTGAGCGGCTGTAGTACTGTTAGCGCTTTAAACCAGCCAATATTGATCATATATTTTAAAACTTTAAAAAAACCGCGAATGGCAGGTGTAGTAGGTGAATTTGAACCAGCCAATGATAGTGTATGTTTGAATTTTTAAAGAAATGCGTGAGGCTTGCGTGTACCGTTTTGGCGTCGCCTAGCCAACGACTTTTGATTTGAATATATAAGTGAGAGTTTGCTTGCCTGAGGCACGCACTTTGGAGATCTGTAAGTTTGGTTTATTCGGCAGTTCATGCAGCAAGATACAGGCAGTCGAAAGTTTCACACGCGAAACTAAATGTATATTCAATGTAGCCAAGTCTATCATACGCAAAACACCAGAGGACGCGCAAGCTTTTGGACATAATAAAGTATCAATATACATAATATTGCATCGCGTGCTTATTTACACTATTGAACTCTTCTCCCAAACCTGTTGTGTCCCAATCAACATAACAGCAGCTTTCATCCTGAGAAACTGCTATCATTGAAGAGTAGGAACAACACCGAAGCGACCAATAATCAGCCTACTAAGCCCGCTTGAAAAAAGGCATCACAACGTGAGGCCACACGACGTCAACAACAAATCGCTTTAAGATTGGTGCCCAACTCGGGCACGCAGCCGGAGCCTACAAAATCGCTTCAAATGTTACATAAATCTGTGGCAGAGAAATAACAGATCATCGATAAGTTTCTCTGCACTAGGGTGGCGCTCAGGAAAATGTTCCTACTCTTATATTTCTGACATTCCTTTCTTCTAAACCGGTTTTAGCAGGTACTCTGTCCAGTACTACTATTCAATTTTACTTTCCTAGTGAAAGCTCGGCTACACAATGATTGCGGAGGAACTTCTCGATGCCCTTTTACTAACTCGGCATTTGCCCTTTTTGAAAATGGACTGAGGAAAAACACAAAAAACCTCAGTCAAGTTACTTGGCTGCAGGATTTGAACCTAAGATCCCCCGAATAAGAGTTCCAGGCATTATCGCCCAAGGTTCTTGGTGAGCACTTTAAAGAAATAATTACCGGGATGAGATGTACTTTTGAGAGGGAATCAAAATTACCATCACACCCTTTTATTTGTAAATAGCTAATCAGATTCTATGTGGCAACACTGTAAATGCGGGAAGGGGGGATCAAATCTTAATTCACACACTGGGTTCTAAGTTTCTCTGATATATTCTGGAGACCTGGTAGGATATACAAGATATACTTTATAACAATATTTTCTCTTGCCCGAGTCCAAATCCTAAAATATTTTCGAATTACGAATTCTCCTGAAGCCTGACAAAAGATACAGTCCGTTGAATGGCAAGCGAACACCAATAAGATGTGCAGAGAGTCGAGCAGAATTAGAAACATGCGTAGTTCAATTGATAAACAACTCGAGTCATGTATGCGACGCAACGTTTATAACTTTTATGTTAGAATTCGAAAGATCCGAGTGAGAATATTGCCAGTAGACTATGGTAGACAGCGCACGCATTTCTCCTTTGTTTTGATGCTCTTGCTTATTTTCCCTTAAAGAAAAACACAATTTCTTGCAAGCACAAGCTTCTGGGAAACAGAAACACAGTTGAAGAGTCCATAAAGAATTTAATTAAATCATTCTGGTGTAATGTCATAAATGCTTTTTTTTTTTTTTTTTTTTTTTTTTTTTTTTTTTTTTTTTTTTTTTTTTTTTTTCCCGATTCCGCCAACACTGACACAAAGCTATTCCATGTTTTCATTTTGTCCGACTTTACAGTAAATGTATAATTATGGAAACAACAGCAGTTCACTTGCACGGTTTGTGAATGATGGCACCATGTTTCTTTTTTGTTTATACTTTCTTCTTGGTTTACATGGCTGTTCAGGCCTTGGAATTTGCGTAGCATGACGCAGCTTACGTTGACAGAAAACGTTGGGAAACAAATGAAAGCAGAAATATACGGGAAACAAATGAAGGCAGAAATATAGCTAAATATGCTATTTTAAGTGGCAAGAGAAAATGCGATCATATGTTCGCACATGGGTAAACAGCCGTTAACAGGTGACAAAGAAATTTTCAAGAGGCGCTATTTTACATTTATTTGTCAGTTTTATTGAGCTAATCGCGACGGAAATAGTCCGTGGAGCGGGAAGTAATGGGGAGCTACATAACTCCTGCCGAGGTGCAAATAGTTTGTTCTGCCTCGGAAAGAGATTGTCATGACGTCGTTATTCACGCAGATTTGCCAACCTTGTTCAACAAAATGTCGCCAGGAAAAGAACAAAAAATATAGCCGCCTCCGAATGCTGCAGACGAGAAATAAAAAGACGAGCTCGTTTTACAAAAAATTATGATCCGCGCGCGAGTTACGAGAGCGATGTTGAATGTTGTTTTGGGCCATGGGATGTCATCTAAAGTCCCGTGTTTACACACTGTAATGGTGTGAGGCCCTAACTCTTCTCTCGGAATGCCACTTAGTGCCTAATATCTGACTTCCCGCCTGAGATCTTTTGGAATGTTTCGCTCGCTCCTTCGCTCTGCCTAATCGCAAAACTGAACAGGAACTCGAACGTTTAGTTTCTTTTTCTGGCTGCCTAGCAACTATGTAACGCACTTGTTTCGAAATACAAGAAATAATACCCAATATAGTTGCCACAAAAACACACAATGTAGTATCTGAAAAGTAAAAATTACATTATACTTAAAATTCCAGATTTATCGATATATACAATTATTGAATGAGTATGGGCCAGATCACATGAAATCTCACATGAAGAAACCTTACAAATTAATTATTGATTTGGAATACATATATAAATAAAGAGGATTAAGAGATACGAATCTGTAAGTCGATTAGTTTTGTGTTTTTATCTACTATTTCGTTTACATGAATCATGGTATTTTTCGCCAATGAAATGTAACGACATTTTGAATTTCTACAAACCACAGCCGCTTATCGTTGTAAATTTATCGTAATCATTTTACCAGGGCCGGATTTTCAGGTGCGGCTCTTTTATATCAGTAAGTATGTTATTTGTTCATTCATGTTTTTCCGTTTTTTAATTCAAATTGAAAGTATTTCTGAGTGCTGATACAGGCATCATTGCTAACAGCGCTGTTTTGGCATGATTCTTACACCTGTATCCTCTGATACAGCGCAATGCAGTCAGAACGAATTGACTGCACTTGCGACCTGTTTCATAGCGACTGCCATGGCAATAGTAGCCTAAAAGGAGAATCGGACAGTAGGCAGCATCTAGGGCGAGGAGAAATGTGTATCGTTGGCTGCTCCGCTTCCATAGCAACTCAAAAGGATGCGCGAGCGGGCGAGCATTGCTATACATTTTTGAGATTTCGTCTAGCTACAACAATTTTTTCATTTTACCATTACTGGTATAGTGATTTTGCTACTTTTTATAGCCTATAGCTACAAAAATAAAACATTTAGGATTGTTAACGTATTACTTTAATTGCTAGTGTATTTAGCTATTGCTTTATTCAGCGATTGGTGTGGTACACTTCGAATTTCTATGGTGCCATTCCGATGCATAAAGTGCATTAATGCATTTACATAAAATGATGTACAAGCAGTGAAGCTTGTGTAAGAACGTAAATATTCTTTTTAAAAGTTTATTTTCTTATTATATTCCCGCTGTAGTACCTCTGATGTATTGTATTTAATACACTAGTTTTTGCTTTAACCCTTCTGTATATAATAAGTAGTCTATAATAATTATGGATAATGTTTGACAGACAATAGACCACTTTTTTATCTTCTTTTTCCCCAGAAGGCATGAGGATTGCACAAGGATTTGTGGGAGTGAAACTGCTGGAGTCAAATTACAATGTATGTTTGCTTAAAGAGATAAGGCGCGAATTGATATCCTGATGGAATATCTGAAAAATAATAGTATACTCATGTGACGTCATCTTAAAATTGACCAATAAAACAAAACAACTTTTTGAATTTTCACCATTCAGCCGGATTAGGGAGTGAAATTATCGAAAAAAAAAATGTTATAAGATAAACGGGTATAGAAAAAAAAAATAATACTGCAACTAGAAGTGAAGTCATTATATTATATTATATTATTTCTACACTCGTTACCCTCAGGGTACAAATTCACAAACTATATTTGCAATTTTGTCATATTTACATTTTTATTGCCGTTGTGGAAAGTCGTTCAAATCTGCTCAAAACGTTATTTTTTTTTTTTTTTTGTAATAACGTAAATTAATGACTAATATTTTACTAATCATTATGTTCGGCAAGAGATGATCTTGAAATAAGATATTGTACGGATTTCTATTTTAAGGATTTGAGGGCAATGCAATCTATAAAAAAGGCAATTTTAACAAAACTATAATAATGATGGCTGTTTGCATAAAACTTTTTCTTTGTATGTTGAATAGTGTACAAATATTTTAAAAATTAAAAGTAAAAATGGGGTGAACAGAAACGCCAATATATTAAGTTATGAGCCAAATCACTTCATGTCATATTGCCATCCTTCTCTATCATCTTGAAGTGTACCCGAAAGCCTCTGTGAAGGAACTCTATATGCTCCATTAAGAAATCAGCTAAAGGCACAGTTTACATGCAAGAGCAGTTTGTGTTACAAGAAAAACAGACTATTTTTCAAGCCTCCGGATAATTTAGAGAGATGGAATGCGAAGAAAAAAAATCTCCCACGAGAAAAACAGTTAACAGTGTCCTACGGTTTGGACACTGCGGTTTCTGAGGGAGGCCGGGTTGACAAGGAATGATGAATGAGAGGTGCAAGAGGGTATCTTCTGGTGGCGCCTGCTAACATTCCTGTTGTGATTTGCTGTGACTTCTGTTCCCTGCAAACCCCACCCCTCACTAGTCACACAACTTATTAGTGTTGCCAGAAATCCTCCCTCCTCGACCGTGGAGCATCTGAAAATGTACTCTAATGAAGAAATTTTGCGAGTTGGCTAAACGAGACAAGTTCCGCGACAGCTGCTAAGTGAATGGCGAAAATGTGGGCTAACCCTTACTGTAAACTGTAAAGAATGCACTTGCCTGAACTGTTATTGTCAAAAACGCTTCAACATTCACCTTCACCCCAGAACTGCATCATCAAACTCAAATATCTGGCTGGCTGTTTTGTTCTTTCAACTAGCTGCACTGTAGTTTCCGGCGAGCTGTTGTATTGATTGGTTAACTTAGCAAGTCACAAATGAAGAGCTGCAGGTTAAGGTTATCCTCCTCATTTTTTCCCCATCCTAAGAAGAATCACTTCATTCATCATCATTCCGTTGACATCTAGTATGTGTATAATCTGCACTTATGCACAATTTTCATAATGTTTCAGTATTCAACGCTAATCCTTAGCAGCGCAATGAATATTTGTCAAATACTTGCAGCCTTTCCGGCTATTTAACTCATAAAGTAGCATAGGGAATAACGAACATGTCTCGTGTTTTGAGATACTTCCATTTCAGTCCAGGAAACCTTGTGAAAGTACTCGTAGAATGCATCACACATACAATTCATCTACACCAGGAATTCTCAATCTACATGGTACGTGAGCTACTTCCAAATATTTTACCAGGGTGCATTTACTTCCTTATTTTTGGTACAGGAGTAGATTGCGGCCCTTAAAAAAACACACATCAATATTGGAAACACATCTTCATTTCAATTGTTGGATGTTTTAAGTGAAAATGAAATTCCTCTTCATTGTGAACTGACAGTGAATATTAAGGAGTGTCTTGGGAGTCTCATTTCAGATTTCAGTGTTAATTCCCTGAAAACCTAAATTCAGAAATTTTGGATTAAGACTCTTTTCCATTGCTAACATCTTACCAGAAACCTTAACTTTTTCCGAGAAACGAATTGATCGATCTATCATGCGACGGATGTCTCAGGCAAACGTTCAAGAAGATGGATTTAACAGACTTCTGAATAATCTAATGATATCAGAAAAAATTGTGAAAAGTTTGTTGGTGTTTGTAACCACTTCCTTAATGATTGTGGATTTTCTTTTCTAACTTATATGTAAACTAGTACAGAAATAAATTGAATGCTGATCCCGATTTGACTAAAATTAGGTCAGCTGAAGTGAAACATTAAAGAACTTGTTTAGCCAAACAAGTATAACCTTCGCACTGAAACAAAAGTGTGAGTCAGAAATTAGTTAAATTTATAAAGTTAAAATCTTTTATTGATTGTAAGTCTGATTATGGGGTATCAGTATCAGGAATATGTGTCTGTGTAAATTGTTTATGTATTCATTCACTACATTTAACCGTAACAACATTAATTTTTAAGACATTTCACAGAACAACCCATTGATTAGAAATAGATTGAAGAATTTTTCTGCAAAAAATATATAATTCTAAATGCCAAATACAAGAAATAATTAAAGAAAGCATTAGTTTTGTTATAAATGTAGAGAATATTTATTTTGGCACTTGAACCACAAAACCACGCATTTCCCTTGTAAAATTCGCTTATCCTGCGTTAAATGTAACGGTACGTTAATGGGAAAGGTTGGGAACCCGTGATCTACAATATTATTTTCTTCTCCCTCCCTCTCCTTTTTTAATGCCACAATGCTCAGGCACAATATAAAGAAAACTTTTGACGAGATACACTTACAAGAATGATTTCCCCTAATTTTTATTTTACGAGAGATGTTCAAATGATTATACCATCTTACAAACATATTTTCTCGCACTAAAATTAAATATGCAATATTTCGTTGCCTTAATGCATATTGTACAAGTGGTACTATATTCATTGCTGTCACTTGCAGTTCAGTCTTTTGAGAGGTGTGCACGAACAATACGTGATCTGATATTCTGCTTTTGTCTCAACAAATCTTAAGCTGAGGCTTATGGAAAGCTTGTTCTTCAGCATAGCACGTTTAAAGAAGGGAGGCAATCATTTTCAGAAGAAGGTGGATCTGCAGTTTTCCTTCTCAACGGAAGAAAACATTAACACTGCTGTTGTCATTATCAGACAGAATCATTGAATAATATTTAACATACTTTCAGAAGTTCTGAACATTTTATTGGGTGCCACCCACAAGTTGGTAACTGAAAAATTGAACATGAGACGTGTGGGTTTCAAGACTGCTGACTCCCGAACAGTGCAAGTTTGCATGTAGTGGAAGATGTGGAGTTTCTTTCAACGTTCTTTGCCTATGAACGTTCCCTACATCATTGCGAACCCGAGAGCAAGCAGCAAAGCCTGTGTCGTCATCAACATTCAAAACCCATCAGTCGACTGGAATTTGCAAGCCATTTTGTTCATTTGTTTTCTTCATTAATGTTGGGCAGTCATTGCTGCTTACTACTGATTGCTTCTGGTTTAGGTAAACTTTCTTATCGGCGAAAAAGTCAACAACTGATTCGAGATGTTCTTCTACTCGAAGGCAACGCCGTCTGCATTGGAAAGACTTCGACAGGGACGATTATGTGGAATAATTCCAACTGGCTGGAAACGCAAAGGCATTCTTTTTCGATAATGAGATTAAGAAGCATCTTAATGTGTTCGTAAATCGAGAATTTATGTAGAAAAAATGAGAATATCCATGTTTATTTGGTTTCACCACATTAAAAAATTTCTATTTACATTTGATTCAATATAGCAAAATATGGCGGCCATATTTACATTTTTATACATAATAAACCCTATTCCTTATAATGACTGTGCATTTTGCATAAACTTGATTTTAAGAAGTTACGTTTGCAGACAGCAATAATCTCGAATTTGATTACAATTAGTTGCTACAGCAGGGTCAGCAGTAAGGGTATATAAAAAGAAATTGTATAAGCATGAGTTAGTTAACTAGACGCCTTAGGCATCAACGCAGGCGCTGCTAGTTATGCACGTGTTTCTACAGCAGATAAAACAAAACACGTGTGGTCCACATTTACACGATATTAACAGGAATTATTGCGGCTAAGGAATGTGTGCAGCGGTAACCCAGTTCGCCCACAAGTTGCGCGTCATCGCCCGTGTTCCTTGGTCACCAACCTGGGTGGCCTTCCGCTGCTCTGATACAAACTGTTGGCCAGGGTCCACTGTTGTAATGCTTTTGTTTGGCACGACTTAAAGAGGAAAAGAAAGAAATATCTTGTGATGAGAGAGAAGGAAGGACAAATATCGAGAACAACACAGGAAGAAAATGACTTTAAGGATAAGAGAACAAAGCACGCAAAGAGAATACTTCAAACACTAGGGGGAAAAAAAACTTGGGATGCAGAGAAGGAAAGTGAATATTACGAAAGGAAGAACAGGAAGAGGAAGAAGAGGAAAGAAGGAAGAAGAGAAAAGGAACAAAGTGAAGGCGTGAAAAAAAACTATCTAAAAGCAAAAAATGCTATGTGATAAAGTGAAACATTCAAATTTTAATTGATTTTTTAAATTCTTCTTCTTTTTCATAATGATCATGACATGATGACCTTAAGATCATTGTACCAAATGAAAGATAGTAGGTGATAACTTGGCCGATCAGTGACCTAAGTTTCCTACACTTTCGCCTAAGAACTGGGAAATAAACCAACCGGGTTTTGCATCCTGCCGGCCGCTTGGGAAACAAAGACCAGACCACGGGTGACTTAATTGATATTACAAAACAATTAGAGAATTCTATCCCGACGATTTCTCCCTGATACAGAGCCTCATTAGTTTTGTCCAGCCATTAAAATGTTTTCTTTCTAGAATTTTTGAGTACATAAAACTTGTGTAAGGACTTCATAACTTAGAGACAAATAGCATAAAAGCCGTCTAAAACCAAATGATGATTACAATAGTTGCAATCTAAACGATTTGGCTTGTAGAACTCCTTGCATAAATTTGATCAGTTGAACTTTTGTTTCATCTCAACACTTAGTCACAAAAGGAATGCTATAAAGATCCTTTTATTGTGTACCGTGAAACTTATTATTTGTATGGTTGTGTTCTTTCTACGTATAATTATATTTGATTTATGTTTATTATTATTATTTGATTGGGGTGATAGGAAAATAAGTTGGACTTTTCTTGTTGATGAGTTATTGGAAAATTGATCCATATTATTTTTAATGATTATAAGATTAAATTACCTTAGGGATAACAGCATAATTTTTACTTCTGCTTTACTTAAATTCCTTCTAAGAGATCTAGCTGAAAGTGAACTCACAGTCAGTCAGTTTTTATTGTTACAGACGCAATTTCTTCGTATTCTAAGTTTCTGGTATTTGAGAAAGTCTGCAGTCCTCATGCGCGTTCTGCCAGAACGAGGTTTATTTTCGACGCTATGAATCTTAGCAAAATATCGAGATCACACTATAAATAGCACAATTTGCAACAGTCTTACAAACTTGAACATTTAAGACAGATTTGGGCCAAGCATTATAATTTGATTTTGTATCTTTTTTTCACAACTTTTAAACATTGTTCCTACATATCAATAACTAAATCAAACAACATCATATTAATAATCCGGGACACAACAGTTCTTCGAGAGGTGATCAAATTACCAAATAAATATATATTGTTCTCGAAATTTTAGATGTCATATTCAACTGTACCAGCAGACAGTTTCTTAAAAATAACGAAATACGACAAGGCAATTGTGCTTATAAAAAATGAGCCACAGAAGTCTGTTACGGGTCCCTAAAGCGACATTAAGAGTGGCAATAGTCGTGAACTGACATAGAGAGTGGCCATCTTCATGGTTCAGAGGCAAAACTATTTGCAAAAGGGGAGAGTTAGAGATAGGCGAATGTTTACAACTTCTTTACGTCTCTTGAACACCTATAGGCACCTGGAATGAGACGTTAACTCAAAAAAGAAGTGGGGAAAAAATTACAAAGAACCAGAGGGTTCTTCCCATTGCTCAAAATATTTAACTCAATGTAAAGCGATTGCTAACACCTAAAAGGTTTCCTGTTCAATATAAGTCCCGACCAAAGTGTGCAATTGAAAGTGACAGAAGAAAATGAAAATCTGCACAATGTTTTGGTTACTTTAAGCTATTCATAATGTAACAGTACATCTGTTTTTTATAGGTTTTATATTTCTGCGAGGAAAATGAAGAAACTTGAGAGTTTTATATTTACGAATATTATTCAGGGACGGTTCCTCTAGAAGATTGCTATTTCGTGCTAACCTCAAAATCTTCAAGTTTAATTCCTTGTAGCTGCTGCTTAATGACTGATTGCTGGCCGGGAGGCCAGAGCTCGATTCCCGGCACCTACCTAGGAATTTTTGCAAGTTAGGGAGGTCTGGAACGGGGTCCACCCAGCCTCTGAGGATAATTGGGAAGCTGTTTGATGGAGAGATGGCGTTCTTCGATCATGAAAACAGCGTAATAGGCGATTGATTGTTTTGTTTATGGACTCTTAACATCTCGCGTTATCAGTTTCCCATTTAATTCAGGCGTAAAACGGCCGATAAATTTTGCTCAGAGGTCACTTCTTTCAGGCTTGAGGTTCTTTTACATGTCGTAAATCAATACCTACCGCTTTAAATATACGACCATTAATATATCATATTTATTCTGGATTTTTCCCTTCCAGAATATTTTCCCTCTAGATTATTTTGTATATGATTTGCAAAAACTTTTCGAGTTCTGAAAATGGATTCAATCACAAGAAAGTTCAATTCTTGGTACGGTATTTGTCGTTTTATTCTTTGCACATATATTTCACTCCTACCTTGCAATCCTTATCCAAAAAATGAACTCGTCGATTACAATGGTCAGTTCTCTGTAAATTTCGATCTATTATCTATTATTTTGTTATTATTACTCAGGAAAGTAGATTTTTTAAAGATCCTTTTAAAATATATTTCCGATAATATAAACCCATAATACAATGATACTCTCTAGAGATTAAAATTATGTAAATGAAAAAATGTTAGTTATCAAAGGAGTGATAACATACAGTGCTAAATCAAGAACAGTGCCCAATGCTACCTATATAACTTAAATGTAAATATACACATATTAGTTCGTCTATACAATGTACCTAAATCTAACGATTGGCCAACACCAACTCAGAATGATATACTTTGTGTAATTTTACTTTCTCGGTTTTCAAGCGGTAAAGTGATTTTAAAAAATGGGGGGGGGTAATGCGCAAGTAAACATGCTAATAACTCTTTTGAATTTGATTAATTTTTAAACATCTTGAACATTTCACATTTTACACATAATAAACAATTTTATTGCCTGCTTATGAAAATTATATTAAATTGGACGTTCAAAAGATTTATCATTTTTACTATTAGTGATGTTTGTTGTACATTTCTATTATACCATAATTTCCATTTTTTCACTTACTCTTAAAACATCATTTTAGATTGATTTTAAGAATATGACCACCTTCATAACAAAAATGAAGGCCGTTATCATATTAACCACGCTTCTGTAAAACAACTGAAGCATTGGATAGCGAAACGGAGAAAGATAAGTCTTTCCAGAAAGTATGAAAAAAGAAAGAATGGACGACATTTACGTGGTAAAGCCATTACCTCGTTACAGAAAACGGAAAGCGAGGGTGAGTTGTAGGGTTAATTGGTGTTGGCGCCAGATGTGTTGGGCGCCCAGTGACACAAGAAACCATGGTTTCTCCACGATTTCACTCGGGGTGTTGGCAATTTGTGAAGGAACGTGTCATGATAGATGACCCACATCCGGTTGACACAACACCCACAGAATTTCCATTTGCAGCAACTTTTATTACGTCAGTTTTGACGATTTTAGCTAGTTTTTCTTAGAGATTACAACGACCCTGTGCTTTACTCCCTTAAGTGGCTGCCTAAAACAAATGCCTATTGTTATCATTAGTATTAAAAGTAATTATAAGAAAACACTAAAATCGTTTACTCCGTTAATGTAAATCGAAAACGATTAGTTCAAGAAAGGAGCTTCTATGCAATACATAGATAATGCGCTGGTATGATTTTCGTCAGCATTATCATCCGGGGCTTGGATTTATGACCATAGTGTATATGTATGTATATTTATTAACAATGCTAAACGGTGTACATTTTTGCTAATACTGAATTTTAAAAAGCTTTATTGCGATTCGTGCTTGTGAAATGTTTTGAATTAGTATTGATTGCAAAAGTAATTAATTTATGAGTGTTATAAGAAAACTCGTGGGGGCTTCAAACAAATACAGTGCATGCATTTTATCTTTGCACGCCCGTGGAAGTAGAATGGAAACGGGAGTTCCGAAATGTTGATTATTTCCCATCGCATTTTTTTTTTTTTTTTTTTTTTCATTTCATCGTTTGGCGCGGATTGGATTTATAGACTTTTTTTTTAAAATGCTCCATTACTGTTTTGAAAACCAACGCAGTAGCAAACAGTCCTATCAGTAACTATGTGCATCCTTAAATGGCAGCTAATTATTACTGGTGTAGGTCCGGCACGCGAGTGTAGAAATATAAAATGTATGCACTGTATATACACCCCTACGTTAGCTAGCTGCTCCTTTAGAAAATATGTTTAAGAGTGCTATAACGTAAGCACCAGTGTGAGCAGGAAAGATGGGCGTTTCTTTAAAATAATGTTGGCATATTCCAAGTAGCTGGTCTGAACGCTCATGTAGTATTTCAACTACCACATTTACAGGTATGGGGCGCAATATGCGAATACGACAACGCTGATGCAGATGGTTGGGATAAAGCCACGTACCCATGAACTATATAAAATAAAAAAATATATGAAGAACACGAGTGCCTTTCTATAGAAACAGCTATCTAATTATCAAGAAAACGATAAATAACAAAGGACACCCATTAATGATAAAACAAACAGCAAAAAGGGCATAAAAACTTGAACCAAAAAGTGAGTTATAATTGATTCAGAGTAAAATGGGTTTCAAATCTCAAATTTTTTGCTATTTCTCATTTCTTGTCAGGCTGATATGAAATTATGCAGTATTTTGAAAAATCTATTATTATTATTATTATTATTATTATTATTATTATTATTATTATTATTATTATTATTATTATCATCATCATCATCATCATCAATTCTTCAACTGTACTTTAGGCCTGTTAAACTCCCCATAATATATATTTAAAATGTGAATAATCGTTACCATCCCACGAATTTTCTCACCCATATTCAAAGGTTAAACATGCAAAATGATCCTAATAATGGCCATTAAATGTAGCTTATTATTAAGGATGAATATTGAAGAAAGAGTGAATGAAATATCTTTAACTAATGCCAATATACGAGAGATGGATAAAAAGTTGTGGCAACACTATCACCACTGTGAGATGAACATTTGAAGACGCTATTCTGAGCACGTCTATTCAACTCATCCAGTGTCACTAGAGCACTGAATGTAGATGGACGAACACGAAGGTGTTAAGTAATGGACAAAATTTGGATGTCTTGAAGCGTACATGGGAATGGAAATGTCATGCAGGCCTCCGGGAAGTCGTGTCATATCGGACGGTGGCTCACAGGGTGTCAATCTTTCTACAAGGACGCGATAGTGTGGATGATGCGCCACGTGCTGGTCTTCTGGGAGCGCATTATGTTGATTTGAATCAATCATTGCTGGAGGTGGATCGGTGATGGAAATCGAGGCAGCTAGCTGCAGAACCCGAAACTACCTACAATGCAATGTTGCAGCAGGGTACTCCTCAGATAAAAACAAAAACGACTTAGCTACGGATGACGAGCGTCTTCCAAACATGTGGAAGCGGGTGACAAATGTGACAGGGGATTACACTGAAGGAATATAAAAGCCTCTAGGTTTCACGATAAATGGTTTCCTACTTACGAATATATTACCATTTCTTTCTTTCCAGCCTGAATTCATTCATTCTGATGGATTCATTAGAAGTTGTTACATGACCAGCGGAATGACTTGAGTGTGTTTAGCTTGGTATGAAGAGAACGCAGGTCAAAACAAGTTAGGGTGTCGCAGGAAGAGCTTATCACTGCCACAGGAAGCGCACTTTCTTACCTGCTTGTTGGCGATGTTCTTGTTATTCAACATTGCTAGCATATATCAACTCACATCATCTACACTTAAGGAACGAACCCTACAAGCAAAATACTATGGCAGGTTGCAAGGTTCAGGCTATGTTAAAATCTAAGTGTTATCTGTTTTTTGCTTTTAATTTTTTATCTCTTTCTATGCCTCTTTTTTAAGTAATTCATTTATTACTTTTTCCCTTTCCCTTTGATGTCATTTTCTCCACTTTTCTTCTTTTTTGTGTTTCTGTCTTAATTTCTCAGTGTTTCTTCCTCTCTTTATTTCTTTGTTTACACGTTTCATTATTTTCTTTTTAATTAGTCTATCCTTCCATCTGTATATACAGAGAAACCCACTGAAGTACTTTGTTGATTTGATTTATTTACGGACGTTCTTTAACATTTCAGGTCATCAGTGTCCTATTCAACTCAGGGCGTGAAACGGTAGATACATTTCGCTCAGAGGCCTCATCTTTCAGGCTTGAGGGTTCTTTTACATGCCGTAAATGTTTGACATGAGATCCAAGGCTTTACTTCCCTTCCGAAGGAAGCCATACTTAGGGTTTTTACGCCGGAAAAAAATCCATGGTCCCTGGTCGGGATTGAACCCAAAGTACGAGTCAACGGCTCAGTCAATGACTTTACTTACTTACTGACGCCACACTGAAATACAAGACCGCGCGGGTGGATCGTGTATATCTTTGTGAAGGCGCCGCGGCCGAGTGTGTTAGATTGCTCACCTCCCACTGAGATAGTCCGCGGTTCGATCCGTGTGGGATTTGTGGCGGGCGAAGTGAAGCCGGTACAATTTTACTCCGGTACTTCACTTTCCCCTACCACACATTTGTTGCTGCATCATTTAATTCCCATCTTCACCTCAGGAGCATAATTTAGTCTGCCAATTCTCTGTACGCACACCACGATAAAGTACACTACTGCTCTCTACCACCTGAGAGCGTAACTACAATGCCTGATCGGCAAGTGAGTTGCCATTAGAACTCAAGTCATTTTCTTTCTATATCATTTTTACACTTGCTTACCTATTCCTTGTTTCTTCTCTTTGCTCCCCACATTGTTTACTTCTTTCTTTATGATTATCTTCCTTGCTTTCAATCATTTCATAGGTATGGCATTATTAATTCCGCTGACAAAAGATTTTATTTGTGAAATGACCTTCTTGTATCATGTATTTAATTTTAATTGCTTTGTTCATTTAAACAAAAACTGCTCTTTGTGATTTACGGTAAGCAAGAATCATCTCAGCGTTTTATTTGGCAACTATGGAAAGTCACGAAAAGAAATCTTAGATTGGTCAGAATCGGAGATACAACTGGGAACTCTAGAATGCGAAGTTTAATTACTTAAATTTAATAATCCCAATCATGAAATTTTTGTATTTTTATTTTATTCTGATACGTTGCATCCAACAAATGTTAATAAAAATGAACAGAACGTGTCTATATTTAACATAAAATGCTATTAAAATTTTAATCAGTGTTCAGTCGTACCAAACACATTTAAAAGCATTCCCACGTCCCAGAACAACGCTGAAATTAACTAGACGCTGCATTACAGACAGAAACACTCTTTTAATTTAACAACTAGTGATGGGTACTCGGTGCCAGCTCACGTGTAAACAATGTGGTGCGTAATTAGTTGCTAAGTAACGGGAGTCTGAAAGTAGCACAGATGCCAACGTAGCAGGTCAAGTTTTTCCCTATAATGAGCCAAGGATTTACGTTCTAGGACCGACATAGAGGACGTTTTACTAACGACTGCCATGTGGTACTTGCCAGAACTCTCTACACTCGCTTCCAAACTATATTGGACACAGGCAGTTTTCCACGTTACTTTTACCAAATGCATGCACTGCGACATTTATCTTTACGGTTTAAGCTACAAGTCTGCAAATTATCTATCGTCACCTGTTTTAAAGTCAAATTAACTTATACATGTGCTATTGTATCGTTTCTGCTGAATTTCGGTCGTTCCTCCTGACATTAAGAACAATTCTATGTAGAAATGTAACTATAAATTTAATACTACCCTGACTCCTTGACGGGCATTTTGACAAAAAGGAGAGAAAAGAGCCTTTTTATACTTTATTGTGTTAAATACTTCCGAGAATATTAATGGATCAACAAAAAGTGATTGAAAAATGCTATTCGTTCAAGAAATCAGATCTGTATCACTGAGATAACGAAAGGTGTCAGCTAGTTGTAACAGTGCATACATACTGGCAAATACGTCAAGCTTGAAGTGAACAGTAGATAACTTACTTTTAACAGAAACTTACAAAGCACCTTAACACGTATTTCCCCTAAAATCTCAATAAATACTTTTTCTCTTGTATTGTATTATCATATTTTGTAACGAGTTCCCCTTCCCTCCTGGATATATAGATGATATGAGAATGTTAAATAAAGAACGACATTTTTATTTGATTACATAACTTTACTCCACCACATAATTATCTTTCTCAGAGTTGTTCTCGATGGATGCATGCACCTGTCCCAGTTTTTCTGTAGACATGCTATAAACCGTATATGACAGTTCTTTCAGAATCACCTCTGCAGCCTTCAGCAAAGCCTCTGATGATGGAAAATGTACTTCAATTTAAGGCATGGGAAAAATTCACAGGGTTTACATCTGGGCTATATGGAGGGTGAGTAACACACTTTACATTACTTTTTGAGAAACATTTATCAGCAATTTTCCGATGTGCATACACCTTGTTGCACGGAAAAGTAGCCTTTTGCGTGTGATAAGGCCTTCCAGAGTTTTCAAGACATCTCTGTAATATTGTCCAGTTACAGTCGTGTATGCAGGTAAGACATGCTGGTAAACCATTCCTTGAACATCGAAAAATGAGATGACTATAACTTATTCATGCAGAAGCAACCTTTTGGTGTTGGTGATGCTGGATATTTCCACACAGAGCTTTGTTGTTTGCGCTCAGGATCGAAATTCTGTAGCCAGTGATTACCTTCAGAAGAAACTCCACATCTTGCTGTAACAACTGTGTGCAAGCCTGCACGCGAATGTCCTTTTATTCGGAAACCAGCAATGTTGGAACCCAAGTGTGCAAACACGTCTCATTCGCAACTTCTGTTACCATCGTATAGCTGGAACCCGTGAAATATGAAGACTTTCTAAAACTTTTAATGTATTTGACGATCCTCACTCCCAATAACAGCAGCGATGCTAATGCTTCCTTCTGTTAGAGAACAAACTGTTGCTGCGTGTTCGCCTTTCTTTAAACATTTAAAAACATCTTCGAGCAATGCCATAGGGAAGAACAAACTCTCCATAGACCTCCTGTAACATTGTAGGTCTCAGCTGAAGATTTGTTGAGACGAAAGTAGAATTTCAAAGCAGCAAATTGTTCACCGCTTGTCATCTCCACTTTTCTATAGGCAGAACTGGACATGTTTCAACTTGCACATCTCTCACAAGCGGGAACTGGAAGTGGCAACAGTGAAACTAGTAGCACACATACATTACTTATTAAAATAACAATACATTATAAATTAAAAATTTAGAGCGAGAAATGCCTGTAAAAATTGTGTTCATTCTTTAATGCACAGCCCTTGTACAACTTTCTTGCCCTCATGAAACAAAATCAAGCAGTGAAAAACTACTCGATTTATACTCCTGTTGAAAGAAAATAGTGATAGCGTTTGATTAACTTGTGGGAGCGTATACTCCTGTTGAAGGAAAATAGTGATAGCGTTTGATTAACTTGTGGGAGCGTATACTCCTGTTGAAGGAAAATAGTGATAGCGTTTGATTAACTTGTGGGAGCGTATACTCCTGTTGAAGGAAAATAGTGATAGCGTTTGATTAACTTGTGGGAGCGTATACTCCTGTTGAAGGAAAATAGTGATAGCGTTTGATTCAACTTGTGGGAGCGTATACTCCTGTTGAATGAAAATAGTGATAGCGTTTGATTAACTTGTAGGAGCGTATACTCCTGTTGAAGGAAAATAGTGATAGCGTTTGATTAACTTGTGGGAGCGTATACTCCTGTTGAAGGAAAATAGTGATAGCGTTTGATTAACTTGTGGGAGCGTACACTCCTGTTGAAGGAAAATAGTGATAGCGTTTGATTAACTTGTGAGAGCGTATACTCCTGTTGAAGGAAAATAGTGATAGCGTTTGATTAACTTGTGGGAGCGTATACTCCTGTTGAATGAAAATAGTGATAGCGTTTGATTAACTTGTGAGAGCGTATACTCCTGTTGAAGGAAAATAGTGATAGCGTTTGATTAACTTGTGAGAGGGTATACTCCTGTTGAAGGAAAATAGTGATAGCGTTTGATTAACTTGTGAGAGCGTATACTCCTGTTGAAAGAAAATAGTGATAGCGTTTGATTAACTTGTGGGAGCGTATACTCCTGTTGAAAGAAAATAGTGATAGCGTTTGATTAACTTGTGAGAGCTTATACTCCTGTTGAAGGAAAATAGTGATAGCGTTTGATTAACTTGTGGGAGCTTATACTCCTGTTGAAAGAAAATAGTGATAGCGTTTGATTAACTTGTGGGAGCGTATACTCCTGTTGAAGGAAAATAGTGATAGCGTTTGATTAACTTGTGGGAGCGTATACTCCTGTTGAAAGAAAATAGTGATAGCGTTTGATTAACTTGTGAGAGCTTATACTCCTGTTGAAGGAAAATAGTGATAGCGTTTGATTAACTTGTGGGAGCTTATACTCCTGTTGAAAGAAAATAGTGATAGCGTTTGATTAACTTGTGGGAGCGTATACTCCTGTTGAAAGAAAATAGTGATAGCGTTTGATTCAACTTGTGGGAGCGTATACTCCTGTTGAAGGAAAATAGTGATAGCGTTTGATTAACTTGTGAGAGCACTTCACTAAAGAATCGATTTTACTTAAAGTCAAACAAAGTATAGGTTTCATTGACAACCAAAAAGAATTGCTGATCTTTTGTTTGCCGATATTTGCAAAGTCAGTCTGGAGCGCCAACAGTCTCGACTCAGTATCATTGCTTACATATATTTATGTTTTACAGATTACTAGACAGCACTTAAAGGTTGAATATATAAATATATTTACACTTAAAATATAAAGAAGCAAGGAAGGAAAAAAAAAAAAACTAGAAATACATTTACGCTCACAGAGTAAAGCTTATATAGAGTAATAGGTTTTCAATGAGCTAGAAACATTTTTCACAGCGACTTAAAATGAAATACTGTTTCTATTACATTCATTGTTGCAAAGTCTTCAAAGTTTGGCAAAGCCAATGGTTCAAACAAGATACTCTATTCGTTTTTCACCATGTTTTCAAATGGAGCACATTATACCACAGTAATATGACTTTGTAACGTTAAGTGTGCATTTTGCTTCAAAATCAAGAATGGCCTACGTATTGTTCATGTGCTCGCTATTTTCTTAAAAGATTTCAAGAGTTAGTGGCACAGTTTACGATTTTGATTTTAGAACATTAAAAACCTGGACGGTGAAAAGGTTTTTATTTCTCACGTCACGGGTGGCCGAGGTCTTTAAGGTGCGGAATCGTGAGCGGAAGGTCTGGGGTCTGGGGTTCGAATCCCGCCAGGACCATCCTCCCTGACTGTTTTTTTTTTCAGGTTTTCCTCAGTCATCATAAATGGCAAATGCTGGGGAAGTACCCTAAACTTAGGCCTGGAACGCTTCCATCCTTAAAAATATCCTTTCACAATATATCCTTTCACTTCATGTATCATTAGTGTACCGCCTGTGGTGCCCCAGTAGTAAAAACGGGCGCTAAACACCACTCAAAAAAAAATATATTCTCACGTACGAACATTGAACGTGAAAGGGCAAATAAAGAATTAAAGGGGGGAAAATATCCTCTCAGATAGCAAGAAATAAGATGAATGAAGTAGGTCAGAAATACAAACAGAAAAAACAGAAAATTATAAAAAAAGAAGAAGAAATGAACATTTTCTGATGTCCCCCCCCCCCTTTTTAAAATAAGTTAATCTTTTTTTTTAAAAAAAATAAGACAAAATAATATGCTTTATCTCTACAAAGAGAGGGAGAATTAATTCCTTTTACTTTCAACATAATTTTACATATGTATCGTTCTAATAAAATCTAATTACAGAATTCAGATTTACTAAGAAGCATATCTACTAAATTATTCATTATGGAAGACATAACTGATGATGCGGAACGTTGACCATTTGTTTAAAACCTGAGTCGAACTATTGTTACACAATCATTGCTGCAGCTAAACTCTGTTCGTTACTATTATCACGTTGATGTCTATATGTTCTGTGCTTATATTTTACATTAAGAACATAAGTAGATACAGGTTTTCCTTCACCAGATACACATTTATTTGTGGGAACTATGGGGCCCTCACCGAGCGCGATAACTTAAGCAGTATTGCTTGGGATTCGCTTTCGGAAGGTCCCGGGTTCAAATCTCTTTGTATTTGCTATCCTGGAAGGGATATTTCCTTTCTTCACCTATTTTATTAATAAGTTTAATTGCAGGGTTGATGTTCTAAAAGAACAGAGCCGGTGCTGTATTGCGGTGACATACGCTTTGAAAAGGTTTCTAACCTAAAACCGTCGTCAGGTTTGGAAACGGCCGTTCTGAGGCGGCAACTGGCGGCAGGATGCTCTAACTGGAACCCGGTGACCTGCCTACGTCAGTGCCTCTCCGCACCTAGATCCTGGCCGCTCGGTGTCCCCCTCATCTCATCCTTCTCCCGGAGTATCTAAAATTTCTCTTCTGTTCCTACCGATCCTTTGTATGGCATTAAAAGATGTCTTTGGAAAGTTATAACATTTTACACATGTCAGCTGGTTATTAAGGTGAAACAGACATTTAAATACTTGTCTGATATCATTTTTATTGTGCCAGTTTAACGGTTGAAATTGCTGAGCTGCAGTTTAGTCACTGTTGAGCTCATTTGCTGCTATAATGTAAAAGATGCGAACAACAATATCCACTTGATTAAGCCTCTATTTACAAGGGATAAGTCCTAACTCATGAGTCATGACAACTATTTTTATTCCTGGTAAACAAGGGAAAGTACGAAAATTCTAAGATATACGATTGAAAGTATATGGCAGTTACTGCCGAGTGGTGCCAGCAACGGAAGGCTGAATGTAAGCGGCCCCCGTAGGGAAAAAGCAAAACACAAGCAACCGGACATCATTGCTTTATTATGGCATGAACAAAAGTTACACTCAACTTACACAGTCGGTCCTGGTGATGTAGTGGTAACCATACTTGCCTTCTAAACCCAAGATCGCGGGTTCAAACCCGACCAGGATCGAAGGATTTTTTTCGGGTGTAAAAATCCTAAGTATGGCTTCCTTCGAAAGGGAAGTAAAGCCGTGGGTCCCGTGTTGTACATTTACGGCACTATAAAGAACCTCAAGCCTGAAAGAGAGGCCTCTGAGCAAAATTTGTCGGCCGTTTCACGCCCGGAATTGAGTGGGACGATGATGACCTGAGATGTTAAAGGCGTCCTTAAATAAAACGAACCAATCTACTTACACAGGGTGCAAATCCGTCACAAGACGGGTCTCCCAGGTAATCCACTATGTTTAGGGGCCTTCGAAGTAGTCTCAAACTTAACTCCACGGTTCGTTGCCAGCAGTAGGAAGACTTCTACACTGTTCGATACTGCAGGGCGCGGGCACCCAGTGCTTCCTGTAGCTCTGTGTGGCATTCTCGTGCATTACTGCCGTGGAGAAATTCTTTTTTATATCCCTGACCATTGTCGCTCACCAACTGAACTTCGGAGCTTACTGAAACACCATTTGGTGGCTTCATTCAAAAGTACATTCCATACACTTTCAATTGTTTATCTTAGATGTTTCGTGTTGTCCCTTGTTCGCGAGGAAGAGAAAAAATTGTTGCCATGATTTTTTACTTATTCCCCGCAGAATGCCCCAAAATCAGCTGCTGGCTATTAACCAACATTTGTTGCAACCTATCTTCTTTATGATCCTTCAACATAATCCGTTGATATCTTAATGATGCCTGTCATGTATTGGAATATTAACAGAAGTACTCAGAAGCGACAGACAATGTTAAATCTTGTATTGCCAATATTCTCAGGAAACTTGGTTGAGAAGTTCATGAAGTGAACCGCGATTCCAATAGGGACATTTGACATGTACTCGCTCCCAATTTTCCATACGAGAGGTATGTTATGCAGGCACAGTAAGTTGATAAAAAAAGTCATCTATGAACCTTGTCTTACCTGAGTGAGAAATATAATGTTCTTACTCAGTTATGGAAAGTCTAAAGTCTATTGTTTGTAATGCGCGGTACACTCTCAACTTTCACTGGACAATAAATGGAGAAATTTGTTTTTAGTTATGCATAAGCATAGTTGGGACGAAAAAGGATCCTTTAGCCACTTTGTACCTACGCTCCCAAGGAGGAACCTCCGAGAGCAAAGGATGAGTTGAAGGGTACAGCGGGTGGCCAGGAATCCGGCCGGATAGACGATACCGACGTTGGCAGGCCGTTACGAATCCATCGACCCGAGGGCACATAAGAGGCCTTCAGACAGAACGAATATTTTGGAATAAAATGAAGAGGACATATGTAATGCTTGCATCATGTAAATTCATTGTCACCTTTGTTAAGAAGTGTGTATTTTATACAGGAACATGTATATAAGTTTACCAGCTAAGTACTGTTTATTATTTAGGCATTATCGAAGTACTTTTTATTTATTTATTTTTGAAATTTCACAAGTGTTAGGCATACATTTTTCATTAGACTTTCTTCATTGATGTAAGTATAATACATAAATAAAGAAGTATATTAACTTTTTTGTTATAGTATCACGATTTTGTCACAGTTTTGTAGCACTTGAAACTTATTAACTAATGTCTTATACTTTCTTTCGACGTCTTGAAGACCAACCGACTTAAACAAGAAGCAGCAATCCAGAATTCAGCACATCATTTCTGCTTGCGATTGGAATATGTAACTTTATTTGTTAAATTCTCTTCCTAGTGGAATTAAATTTTCCCCATAATTTTAAGAAATAAAATTCAAGTGCTGTTGGTCGGTCCTGGTGGTGTAGTGGTTACCATACTTGCCTACTGAACCGGGTTCGAACCCGGCCAGGA
Source organism: Metallyticus violacea (assembly GCA_030762175.1). Classification (NCBI taxonomy): domain Eukaryota; kingdom Metazoa; phylum Arthropoda; class Insecta; order Mantodea; family Metallyticidae; genus Metallyticus; species Metallyticus violacea. The sequence continues at coordinate 67,020,667 of CM060840.1, read as the reverse complement.
CCGATGGCTTTTTTCGGGCGTAAAAATCCAAAGTATGGCTTCCTTCGGAAGGGAAGTAAAGCCGTGGGTCCCGTGTCGTACATTTACGGCACGAAAAAGAACCTAAAGCCTGAAGGAGAGGCCTCTGAGCAAAATTTGTCGGCCGTTTCACGCCCTAAATAGAATGGGACGCTGATGACCTGAGATGTTAAAGAGCGTCCTTAAATAAACAAACAAATCCATAAAGTGCTGTTGATCATTTTTTAAATAATGCAGAATTATCTTTCAGAAAATTCAACTCAAAACAAAATTACACGTGTACACTGGTCCTGTAGGTGACATTAAAAAAACATCGAAGCTTAAATCAAAGAAGGAAGAGCAAGTTTGCGTTGCGGCCTAGTGCTAACAATAAACGAAAGAACTTACACCATTTGGCTTTTAATATATGTTGAATTTCCTGAAGAATGTAAAATAAAATCTCTAATAAAAAAAACTTAAAACCACAAACAATAACTTCACAAACAATAACTTAAAAAAATAAACTTAAAAAAATAAAATTGGAAAAATTAGAAAAGATATTTAATTTATTCGAAATAGGAAAATATTTAGAAAATATTATTAAATCTGAAAACTGAAGTTATGCTAATTGCATTCTGAATGTGCAAAAATATAAAAATTATGATTTTCAGTCACTGCGATAAATTATCTAAAATATTTCATATTAAATATTGTTCAGCTCCCTAATTACCAAAAATGTCTCTTTTTTGCACATTTTGCTTTTTTGAATTTATTCGATTGTGATTCGTTTTGTGGTTTAATTTCTTATCAAGCTGTGCAGTGTGCATCCCCAAACAACCAAAGAGCTAACAGGTGATGTCGTCGCGTTTGCGGGTTTTCACTGTACCTAACAAAGTATTATGAATAATAACGGACTTCTAAAAAGGGTCTTTTTTTTTCATTTGAAGAGCTGAACAGTGGCGCCTAGGCTGCGTAACCTGGAGCAATTATTATGATGCGAGGCCTAAAAGCAGAACCTAAGAAGAAATGCGGCGTCCGGTTTGCGAGAGTGACGAATGACGCAAGGCAGGGCATCAGACGAGAGGGGACGTGCTGGCGCCGTGGACGATGGCTATCTGACCCAGGGTACAGTACCTCCTGACGCCAGGTGGATTATAAACTGCACAAATACTTTTCTTTGTTAAAGACGTCTCCAGGAAAAAGGTTTTTAACTGGAATGGGCTACAACGGTATCAAGTAAACACGCCTCATTTACTGCTAGCAATGTTGGCCTGTTATGTCCATATCTATCTTTCTAATTTTAATTCTAATAACGTATTTTAGCGATAAGGCAAACCTACAACAACAAATTCCACATATTTTAGTACAAAAAAAAAAAACATAGCGTTGGAGAATATTTACTATAGGTTCTTTCAATGATTTTCAAAAGGGCATCAATTTTGCATAAATAAAATGACAGAAAACTTATGTAAGAATAGACCATCTGGAAAAATTGTCCAATATTAGACAATTCGCTTTGCTACTTTTACGGAAAATTTTTCGTCTGAAGACCAGAAAAAAAGTGCAAAATCATCTTCAGAACCTCTTGCCTGATTGGCAAAAGTCGATCGGTGTATCTCGTCCTTTGCCTTTAAAGCCTACAATAATTGCAGTGGCTATAATATATTCATAATCAAGCGTTTCAAAACAACCTGTTGCCTACGACAGTATTTCCCAAATTTTGCGTAGGGTTCCAAAATCTTATAAGAGCTTCGCCAATTTTTAATGACGGATTTTGTGGGGTTTTTTAATTGCAGTTATATTACTACAATTTACATTGGAATATGGAACTGTGACCACCGGGTTTTAGACATATTTATTTCAGTACTTTGAACGAGGCATGTGTTTATATATTTAGTAACAGGAAATAGTTTCCTTAGCTTGTTATAAGCAAAGTACTTTAACTGCGAACAGAGAGTCATGCCAAGCAACGAAAGGACAAAATGGTATTTTGTAACTACATAAAACATTTCAATAGCATAGAAAAAAGTAATTCTTGGTGTCGGGTTTGGATTAAAATACCTTTGCAAATTTAAAAACATAAATTATCTGTTTAATTTCGTGTTTAATGTTTTAAATGCAAAATAAATGTATAGTAATTTGAGCTATTTGAGCTATGTAATGACGCTGTTGGTGGATTAGTGTAACCATATCATACCATACCATCTTGCCTCGTAGACCCAAGATCGCGAGTTGAATCACGGCCAGGGTAGATGGATTTTTTTCTGACTTAAAAATCCTAAGTATCGCTTCCTTGGAAAGGGAAGTAAATTAGCGGCACGTAAAAGACATTCAAACCTGAAAGAAGAGGCCTTGGGCAAAATTTACTGGCCGTTTTACGTCCCTGATGACCTGAGATGTTAAAAAGCTTCCTTACATAAACCAAATAATTCAAAGATATTTTAATCGCTATTACGTTATTTTTTTTTTTTTTTCCTTAAAGAAAATCTTAGGCTAGCCTTATTTATCGCAACTTAGGGCTAGTTAAAGGTCGTTATACATTTAGTACATTGATAACGGGTTCATTTATATCATCATTATGAAGGAAGTTCGCGATTCTAAAAAGTTTGAGACCACTGGTCTAATATATCATATCTCAAATTATTTTCAAGTGAGAATCACTTTTTAAGTTAAAAGATCCTGTAGATGAAACTATTCCTGCCCTGTTCCTATGCAATTTTACCAAACGATTTTTCTTGTTTTTATAAACTTATCTTTTAAAAAAGCAGTCCCCTTCATTTTATGTTAGGATTAACAAAATAAAATCACTATTGTACTCGTATTTTTTAATAATAGCAGAATATTTTGGGGGGCATCCAATGGCAGGCCATTGTCCTCATGAACTTGTGAGCACTCTTCTGGTATTGTAGCGTACTTCTGAGGTCGGGACGCCCATTGTGGAGGAGGATGATAAGATGATACAGTTATGGTCTACTAGGGGGGGTCGTTAAAACTGTGTGTGTGTGTGTATATATATATATATATATATATATATATATGTTCAAGGACCCCCAATAATACACCATATATATATAAACATCTGTAGGGATGAACTAATTGGTGGCGCAAGTGAGATCGGAGTCCTTGGTAGCCTAAAACTATCTGGCATTCACCTTCATCAGGTAAGAAAAAACTCTGGAAAATCACCTAACCAGGCAACCTGGAACCTCCGGATTGATAGTCGCAAACACTACCAAGGCGGTCGTTGTAGAATATCTTATCTTCTCGTTTGCAAAATCTATCATCCTCTCGTAACCTTAACACACGCTCTGAAACCGGCACGTACCATTGTTGAATCGCACCGAACATCGCTTTACTCACCATCTTTCACTGTAACCATTGGCCAGTTCTGGAAGCATTGTCACAGGTGTCAGAGACTGGCAACTTTAGGAGCATTTCATAAGAAATTAGTTAAAGTGTTTAGAAATAAGAGGTTACCTTACAATTAGCTTCCTTGTGTTGCAATGTAGATATTTATTTGTTGCACAATTTATCATCTTATTATTGTTATTAATATTATCATTAATTTTCCTATTACTTACACGTGTTATTTGTTCTACACATTTACTAGTACGTTTATTTCCAGTCTGTTCACGGTTTACATAGGTTTATAACAAGGAATTGTCATTGTTACTGTTATTATTATTATTATTATTATTATTATTATTATTATTATTATTATTACGTTAATATTTCCATTATCCATTTTTATTTTTCGTGTTTACTAGCACCTTTACTTACACACCCTATCATGTTTCACACAAATTTATTTATACGAGTATTTTCTTTGCTATTCATTCTTAATGTTTTATTCTGGCATTGTCATTGAAACTTAGTGCAATTATTATAAGTCTGGTAGAGCACAAAAGAAGGCCTAATACTGAAAAAAGTACCCTTGCTCAGTTCAATATTCGGATATAAGTTGGTGAGATTATATATATACAACACAGAATTTCTACATTCCATAAACATGTCCAACAAATGTTTTCATGAGGAAGAACATTTGCAGCGGAAGCCTATTTCTTTGCGGTTCTCCACGATACAGCTTGATCCGCAGTTACAATGTATTTTTTCCGTGTCTTTTGGTGACTAGTGTTCTTATTTTAGAAAATAAATGTTCAACCTAGATTCTAGAGAAGCACAAGGGCAGATTTCGAGAACCACTTGTAGTACGCGGACTGTAGTCTGAGAAACTCTGGTCTAATTCTTGACTAGCAGGTTTAACTGACTTAAGGTTACATTTGAAAGTCTTTTTGAATCTTTACACATTTTCCTCAGATATACGCGTTCGTCCTGTGGTTTTATTTTGCACAAACACCCTGTTTCACTGAACCGTCGGTGCCACCAAGAGATACTCTTGGCATCTGATGGATCAATTCCAAAAAGTCCACGAAAAAGCAGTTTGCTATTTGGTTAGCACTTGCTCCAGATTCTAAATAAAATTTGCTCAATAAACATTTTTAATGGACGTTTGCTGAGAATACTCAGCTAAAACAAGCTTTAAAGTATGGTTACTCTGAAGCGTAGCAATGATTAACAAGCACATATTTGGTGATCGTCTAAACTTAGAAAGTTTATTTGTAATCTGATACATGCAAATTGAATATGGGCGCAATCATTTTTAAAACTCCCTGTATAATGCACTCCCTAAATCAAGCTAAAAATAGATGTATTGTTTCTAAACTACTTTAGGTTACATAAAGACATTAACGAGCGACTAATCACCAATTTGTAATATGAGCTTACCGTTTACAAGTCTGGTGCCTCATTGAATCAATTTTAACAATTGAGAAGAGCTATTGCAACGGGTGACATTTTTGCTGGAAACCTTATGGAAAAATGTTCTCTAAAATACGCAACAAGGCCTCATACAGTAGACGCCTACTCACTTGCTGGAATTTCTGGGAAACCAAGAACTCCAGGGAGAAAAAGACCGGATAACTTCTCTCCTGCTCTATCTTGAGCGCACTAATTACTGCAGTAGGCACTCCGGGAAGAGGCTGACTTCTTGTCACGTCAAGAGAAAACTTCTTTCATTCTGTGGGGAGAACAGGTGCACCAGTCTTCCCAAAACTCTATGGAAAAGCTAGCCTTTCCTCTTATCAGCAAATATGAACTTCCCTTCTTCTGAAAATAACTCAGCAGAGCGCTTAACTAGAATTCCGGAAAAAGCGAGCCTATTTTTAAGATGAGCAATTAACTTGCGTCCTACTTTTGGAAAAAATATAAAAATTAATTCCCTCAAAACTCCAGAAAAATGATCAAAGTCTTTAATTTAACTTTCCACTATATTTCTTTTCTCTTCTTCTGAAAAGTCACTCGCTAACATGAACGTCCTTTTCCCTCCTTCCTTCATACTAGTTCTCTTGCTAGAGGAGGGCACATGTTCGAATCCTGCGAGCCAACCTGGGCTTATGAAGAACGAATATCGAACAACATTTTGTGCCAAATAACTTCCGGGGATTTATTGAAAGATAAGGCTAGTTTCGAACTGGGAGCAGCCTTAATACAAATAACACCTGGCTCGCACGAACGTGGTGTGCACTTGTATAGGAGAGAAATGACAGGTGTGTGATAAATGAGTTCATCAGATGCTGCAACAGCTACTACGGTCCGACATTTTGCGAGATGGTTTCTTGGAGATAGGTTCACTACAGGGGCTACTGTACCTGTTGTTTTCAAGTTCATTAGACAGGTGTCAAGAGGGGCAGACATCCAAATAAGACATGCACCGGGACACTCTTCCTTGTGGAGGTAGGGGGACCGCGTAAAGTATGCACAGAATTCTTAAAAACCAATAGTCAAATGACAGAGTGACTTAATTGTTAATAATAATAATAATAATAATAATAATAATAATAATAATAATAATAATGGAGCGATTGTGTACATACAGAATGATCAATTACTAATGTAAAAAAAAGTAATAAATAAAAAACTATACACACAAGAAAACATTCAAATATAATTGTCTATTAACGATGCTTAATTACGTAAGAGAGTCAGAAAATTCCTATCCCAGCACATTAATCGCCATTGCGGATGCGGTACAGATCATACCGCGCGGACATGTTGCGTCGCGTGGCGCGCAGCATTATGGGAGTGATTTGTTCAATAGCCGCTGTAACCTTCCGTTGCAGGTCGGTTTAATTCTGTGGTCTGTGTGCTTACACCGATGACCTCACATTCTCCCCCCACCAAAAAAAAAAATGAGATACGTCTACCATGCCCGCACCAATGATATCAATGAGAGCTCAATGTGGCGGAGCGCCGTCCTGTTGAAAGATACTTGTATCCAACACCCCGTCTTGCTGTAATTGAAAGAGTACAAACTACTGGAGCGTCAACTCCGCATGAAAGAACGGGTAACAGAGTTTCTCGCGAATCACGTTCACTTTAGGGCTGGCTCTTTGGATTTCACAGGAGACATGTGGACTCTCGGATTTTCAAACATTATGAAACGCGACTTCGTTCTTGAACCACCACTGATGTAGCCATTGATCTTCTGTTTCCTTTTGCTCAAATATCATGGTAGCAAAGTAGAAACCGTATTTGTTTTTAAGCTGCGTTAAAGTATGGAAACACCTTCAAGTATTGTCTGAAAGTCCTCCGACACGTGTATGAGGTAGCATGCTCTGCTGACAAGCGGCGAGAGACTCTGAGTCATGGCTTGCAGAATGTCTTTCGCTTGTGACCATTGGGTTGGCACATGCACCATTCAACTATGTTTCGATGTGAAAGGGTTAGTCGATAGTTACACTGATAGGTGTACACCATGCGACACACTGAGCGCGCTGTTCAGTTTGTCTATCATGCACACTAGAGCCGCCAGCAATGTGACTGAAGTCTGAAACGCTGCTCACTCAAAACTAACATCATTTCTGCTTGTATTGCAATGATTGCTCTGAAATGTGTACATTAACCTCTTGTGTATAACGTTTTACTTTTCTGACAGCTTAAATGGATCACCTGGTACATTATAGTCTTGTTAAGACATCAAGTCACACTCTTAGCTTCTGAAGATACTCGTTTAATAATCATAAATTTCAAGAGATCGTGAAATGTTATAATTTAAAATCTTCTTAGAAAATTTTGAAGGAAATTTTCCAGCAAATTTTAGCGGTCCTATTATTAATACTGAATTTTGAATAGAAAGGTATGCGGAATAGAATGTATGGAAAATGCAGATTTCAGGGTATTGTATACGAAATACTGTTGCAAATAAAATTGTACTATTTGGAACAAAAAATATTTAAAAATCTGATGGTTTCACGTGTAGAGATATATTCAGACACGCTAATATGACATCCGTGAGCGCAATGAGAAGGATTTTATTTTTAGGTGTAACCTTGAAGTACAAAAACATTTGTATCGCAATAGGAATCCTGCTTTATTTAATACATATTCGTGTTTTCAATTTACATAAAAAATATCACCCCTTCGCAATGCTCTCTTCATTATTACCAAACCAGACATTTAACAGTCCAGTTGAAAAATATTCAGTCTGTATAACATTTACTTCACATTACCATTACATTTTCATGGCTCACATTGAAGTATACCGAAATATTTACCTTACATCCTTCGTTTTGTGGTTATTATTTATCGATCGACCGCCACGGGTGGCCAAAGTCGTTAAGGCGAGCACTCGTGAGCGGGAGATCTGGAGTTCGAATTCCGCCAGGACCGTCCTCCCTGACCTAGGTTTATTTCAGGTTTTCCTCAGTCCTCATAAATGACAAATGCCGGGGATATACCCTAAACTTAGGCGTGGAACGTTTCTTACCTCAAAAAAAAATATCCTTTCATAATACATCATTTCATCTCATGCATTATCAGTGTCCATCGCCTGTAGTGCCTCAGTGGTAAAAACGGGCGTTAAACACTATTAAATAAAAACTATTTATCGACAATTAGTTTACGTAACTGAATCATGGGGGAGAGGGAAGACTGAAATTTGTGAATGATAGCTCGTAACCTCTTTCTTGACGTATCAGACAAAGAGTTGAAAGGCTATAGGATTATTGATATGGCAACGACTGCAGATTGCACATCTTTTGTTAGCTTTTCTTCTCTTATCTTTGCGAAATGACAAATTTATTTACACTTCTGTGTAAAATGGGAAAGGAATGCTCAGAACAATGTTAAGTACTTTTGGGCCATAGTGTAGCATGTCTTTTAAACGAAAAATAACCAAAATGGAATTGGCCCTGATTTTAAATATATATCCTGAACTCCTACTTACCTTTCTACATAAGTCATTTGCGGGGCAATGATACAAGTTTTTCGCTATCTTGTTTTACCAGTTTGCACAGCCAGATATTCATTTTGGGGTTCACTACATCACTTTCAACTCGATGACCATCTAGATTTTTCTTCAGTAGGAGGCATGGTCTAACCCGTTCTTTACGCGACACACCATATCTTACACCATATTCTGTGAATCTATGGCTCTTCGTGTAGAGCATGGGGATTTTCTAATGCTCATGTACGCGTGTTTTGAGAGTTTATGTATCCACTCAAATGAAACACCTGTAACCAAGTGAAGTCTAAAATCCCAGGATTATCAGCAAGAACATCTCAAACTGAACACATTTTTTGTGGTTCGTCACAATGAGTTTTTGAACGCAATGATAAACTTTAAGGACGTAATTTTGCTTTTCTGTTGCCCCTTAAAATGGGGAATAAGTATGATTAGCCTCTTAGGAAATTTTTCATTATTATTTTGATAGTAAGGCCAGTATTCGTTAATTTGCATCACTAATTGTGTTTTCATGCAATGTGCGGCCTCCTGAATGTCTAACGTTTTAATCAACTTCTGAATATAGCACTTTGATGGAACGGATTATTATATCAAATTCAGTACGAAATGCCGTCTGGCATGCTATGAACGTATACATTATTAATTACGCGACAGTCGAGTCACAACTGCCGAGATGCGGTGACGCGGAATATATGCAAATTAAGGTTAATGTATCAGCTCAGTTTTTCATGCTGTTTTGCACCGTTGAAGATCTGTTATATACATTTGCAAACGTTTATCTAAATAACCCCGATGTTATAGCCAATTGATTGGTTTGTTTTATTTACGGACGCTCTTTAACATCTCAGGTCATCATCGTCCCATTCAATTCAGGGCGTGCAACAGCCGACAAATTTTGCTCAGAGGCCTCTTCTTTCAGGCTTGATGTTCTTTTTCGTGCCGTAAATGTACGACACGGTACCCACGGCTTTACTTCCTTTACGAAAGAAGCCATACAGGATTTTTACGCCCCGAAAAAATCCATCGATTCTGGCCGAGTTTGAACCCGCGATCTTGGGTTTACAAGGCAATGACTACCACTACACCACCAGGACCAACCAATTTATAGCCAATGTTTAGGGCCTCTAATGAGAGAATAATTCTGTGTATATATTATATTATTATTATTATTATTATTATTATTATTATTATTATTATTATTATTATTATATTCTCTCAATCAGAAACGTCTTCTTAAATTATCCCGGTTATATTTACAATATTTAAGAGCAGGTATTCCAATTCAGTTTACCGCGTCTTTCTTCCAAAACTTTTCCCCGCCGCTCGTAGCGTCAGCTTTGATTTGGCTTCTATTTTCAATTTACCTCGTCCGTCTAAATTTTACTCCAGTATTTCATACCAGCATTCCAATAGCAAATGTACCCCTTGTACTTCTCTTACTATTAATAGTGCAGTTGTTAATTTATCTTCTATTTCACTTTCTGATGCTGATACATTGCTTTTACAAAAAGGATAATCTTTTGCCTCAACTCCCAAATTTAATCGCCTTAACTTTGTTTCCGATGGCGTTAAATTTTGCCGTAATTTAAGATGGCGTAACTATTGGCATACTAAATCTTCTCAGCCTACTTCAAATGTTACTCCTTGCCTTCTCAAGTTTCGTCCTCCCTCCAAACTTGAACCTCCTTCTTTACCTTCTAGCCATTCTTTAGAAATGTTTATTAACCGATTTTTAACTTCGATTAGTGATTCCAAATTTCTAGATAAGATCACCCCGAAAGATAACCTAACGTGAGAAATCAGCACTTAAAAGGTTATCTAATAATCCTGATGTTATTATTCTTCCAACCGATAAAGGGTCCTCAGTAGTACTACAGGACATTTCTTCTTACAATGCTGAAGCTTACCGACAGCTTGAGGATGTCACTTATTTTAAACTATTGTCTTCCGACCCTCAGTCAAGTTTAATGAAGAAACAGCTTCTTTTATTGCATCTTCTGGTACTGCTGAAGGACTTAGTTCCCAAGATATCACTCTACTTACTCCTCATGTCCCTCGTACTCCCACCATATATTTTCTCCCTAAAATTCATAAAAAGAACTGTCCAGGCCGCCCGATAGTAGCCAGCTACGATTACCCCACTGAACGTATTTCCGCTCTAGTAGATTGTTGGTTACAGCCATTTGTTACATCTAGGCCATCCTATATCAAAGATTCCTTCCATTTTTTCAGTTTACTAAAGAAAGTTGACCCTTCGGCACATTCTAATATACTTCTGGCCACTATCGATGTGACGTCATTCTATACTACCATTCCCCATCATGAAGAATTAGCTGCTGTTAGACATTTCTTGGACTCTCGAGCACCTCCTCATACCCCATCCACAGATTTCATTTGTCATCTTGCTTATCTAGTCCTCACTTGCAATGCGTTTAGTTTTGATAATAAATATTATCTACAAATTAAAGGTACTGCGATGGGCACGAGAATGGCACCGTCTTATACCAATATTTTTATGGCTCGCTTAGAGGAGGAATTTCTTAAGTTAGAACCTTTGGCACCATTATTATGGCTGAGATATGTTGATGATATATGCGTGCTTTGGACTCATGGCTCAGAATCTCTCGATCAGTTCCTTACTAATCTTAACTCCAAATTTTCAGTTAAGTTCACTTCTTCTGTCTCTCCCAATGCTGCTACGTTCCTAAATATTGATATTTCTTTATGTAATGGCTCTTTTCTTACGTCTGTGCACATTAAGCCTACCAAGTTACAATAGTATCTTCATTTTGATAGCTAGGATCCCTTGCATATCAAAAGATCTATTCCTTTTTCTCTTTCAATCCGTGGTCATCGTCTTTGTAACAACTTTTCATCTTTTGACAAGTATATTAAAAACCTAGCTCAAAAGTTCCAAGACCAAAATTATGCTTCCTCTCTTTTAAAATCCTGTATAATCCCATTGCACAAAACTTTCCAATACAAATCTAAAACTTCTAATAAGACCTTCATTAACCTTGTTACTACTTACGTGCCTGGAATTGAAAGCATCAGACCTATTTTGAAAGAATGTCACGATACTTTGTTAATGTATCCATCTTTAAATGATTTTTCTAAATTTGTACCCCGCCTTAATTTTAGAACACCCCCTAACTTTAAAAGTATATTTCGCCGAAACCTATCTCCTCCGAATTTACCACGTCCCTTTGCTGGCTCATATCCTTGCCAACGTCCTAAATGTAAAACCTGTGCGCTAATTATGCCTTGTCATTCATTCCACAGCCCTAATTTATCCAGAGAATTTAACATTTCTTCATTTGCTACTTGTTCTTCGAAGAACGTCGTATATATGTAAGCTTTGCAAAGCATTTTATATTGGTTTAACTTCTACTGTTGTTTCGCTACGTATGAACAATCATAGACGTTCTGTTAAAACCAAGTATCCCTTGCCGGTTGCCCAACAGGCCTTATCTCACAGTAAGGATTTTGATGATGCGTTTAATCTTACACTTATTGATGCGTTACCTACTCAATGCTCTGAAAGTTTACTCAGAGATAGAAAAATGGCAACTAAATTTTTACATAAAGCGCGTATACCACCTGGTTTAAATCTTACGTATTAATTCCCCCTCCCCACACTCTCATTTCTAGCTTCATCTGTTTCCATGCATAACATTACCTTCGATACTCAATATTTACTTTTATCACCGTCACTTGTCTTCTTGCCATAGAAGGACTCCACGAGTTCGAAGTATAGCGATCTCAAGTGTGGCTTTTAATTAGTGTTTTATCCTTTTCTACTATTATAATTACTGTTAATTTGTTACATTGTTAATAGTGTTACTATACTTTTATTTTTCTTTTATATTATATATATGTATATCATGCTAAAAAGCATACTTATTAATTTTATCATTATAGAGCATACTTTTACGAGTATGACATGCACTTTAAGATACTACAGAAAATGGGATCAAACTTAAAAACTATTAAACATGTTTAAAATGTGTTTATTTTAAAAGCGCTGATTTATTGCACCTTTCATTCGAAATATGTCTGGAACTCAAGATTCTCTCTGCACACGAATGACAGACCCCCAAAGTTGATGAATGCTACAAATGAAGAATGTCATTCCCAGTAACCACTGTGCTTTTTGTTTCAAAATCAGAACAGCAGCCATTATTTTCTTTATTGAGTAGCCCCTCCAATGCGACATGTTATATTTTCGTTGTTATTTAATATATTTTATAAAGCATATAATATTGTTACAATAAGTTCAATTATTAAAATATATATGTATAGACTAATATTCTTCTTTTTAAATATTTAGGAATTTTATAATCATCCAACACGTGTTTAATATACTCGTATATAGGCCATACTATTTTAACACTATATATTTTAAAATAAGTTTTACAAGCAAGCTCTGGTGGTGGACAAGAATGGCTGACTTTGGTGTGAATAATCATACAATTTATTGTCCAAGCTCTCTATGTGGGTAGAGGCCATCTTTTATTTCGTTTGGCATTTACACAATCCGTAAACACATGTCTTACACATTCCAGGTATTTCACCTTTCCAAATTCCTGAGCCCACGCTTCTTCAAACCCGAACTCGTATGGACTCTTAAACCTCGGTCGTTGCCCACCTTGGAAGCATGCATGTCCCCATTTTCTCACATTAATTTGCCAGTTCTCTGACAAACTTGTCAGAAATGCTTAGAGGTATCCTTCGAAAAGTTTAAAATTTTCAGTTAGAAAGCTATAAAGTTTATTAATAACCTAGGAAAATATGCACGAAGGATGTGAAAAATAATTGAGATAAATAGTAATATTAGTGCCCTGTTCTATAATCATGGTTCTGTTCATCTTCGTGGGTAAGCAAACTAAAATTTAACTAACTTAACAACAATATTTATTTTTAACAATTATTATATACCAGACATGATGGATGCATTTTCAAGTTACTCGAAAGGTGGTAGATAGCGAGCGGTGGAGAAGTGAAGACAATTTTATTCTTGACTGCCGTGGCGCAAGAATTTGTTTTGCTTGTTGTTATGTAAAAATGGGTGTTATTTTCAATAAATGTATACAGAATTATCAATATTCTGAATTTTAAGTTCGGTAGTAATTGTTCATTGCACTTGATCGGATCTTTAGAGAATGGTGGTTTAAGTACCTAGATCTATGATCGAAATACATTCGGTTGCCGCTCAAGCGAATCATTTAGTTCAATTTTATCAGAAGAAAAATTCAGAAATTATACTTTGATGTAATGAAATAGTGTGATGAGACGGCGCTTTTGATGATATATATGTTTCGACAATAAGGAGATACACACATTTTGCCATAAATACTGTTACAAACTTTTGAGAGGAACTGTGCAGGTGTTTTGGAGATAAGTTAATAGTTTTGCTTTCAGACACCATCGTCCTCATTGATGAATTCAGATGCAATTTGAGGTTTAACCTAAAAATGAAAAAAAATTGAAAACAATTTGTGGTCGCTCTTCGTTGGGTTGGAAAAGCATCAAGTGCGATTTTCTACGTCCTTGAAAAGTTGGATATCAGTAAGTTTCCAGGAAATCCATGTCCAGAGTGCTTACACAGACCTTGGATAGAGGGCTTTTCATTGCAGTACTGAGCATTTTTAAATACAGAACTGAAGTGGCATAGGGTTTACAGTGTTACCTAATAACTGTCTCCGGAAAATGTTTTTAATGACGAAACCATATTGAAGAAAGCTACACCATCAATTAATACAGTGTATGCCTCAACTTTACGAGAAGCCTGTGCGCGAGGCGCAATTCAACACAGCCCCATCCTACTTCAGTAAAGCGGGGAATGCGTTGTGATGGCGCCACAAACCTCTCTGTAAAAAGGGGTTGAGGATAAACATAGGAGCTTTCAGCAAGAAACCCAGGCCTTGGTTGAGAGAAGTCAAATTTTATTAGTGCTCAAAATTGGCCTTCCATTTCCTGACTATAACTTCCTGTCAGTGCTGGAGGATATGACTTGCAAGAAGAGAATCTAGCTTTGAAAATCTAAAACGGTCTAGTCAGCAATGGCGGATTTCCCAATGGAGGTACATGGTGCTATTACTGATGAATGGCCAGAAAGACGTGGGTTATTTGGAGCAAAGGAGAATAGTTTTGAAAACTGACTTGTGCCATTTGTTTAGAATATGTATCAAAAGCAGAGGAGAAACTATAAAAACATGTTAGAGTTATTTACCTAAAACCTGCAATAATATTTACATCAAGACTAAGTTTAACTTTTTATAGATGAGATCATCAATAAGTTACTAAGTATATGAACAAACATTTTAAAACAAATGGTATACGCTTTACCACAGTTTTATTTGCTGATGACTAACATCTAATAGGAAACACAGAAAAATACTCCTTTATTCAGGTAGCTATCTATAAATAAGTGTATTAATTGAAGAAAATAAATACGTATATCTCACCAAGGATGATTAAACTATTCATTTCCCACAATCATTAAGTACAAAAATTATAATTTACAATAAAATAATAGAACAAGTGAATCAGTTTAAATGTATGCGCTATGACAAACTTTTGGTTACATCAAGGAACAACGTAAAACAAATAAAAATGATAAGAATTCATAAAGTAATATAATTATTATTATTATTATTATTATTATAGGAAAGTTGGACATTTAAAAAGCAAAAGCAAAAACGGATTATGTTGGCAGAGATGAACTAAGAGGAATGCCAGGATTACTTGATTATAGAAGAAGCGAACAAAATATAAAAGTTAACTGGAAAATGTACGTAGTGCAGGTGCCAGAGGAAGATACGCAATAATAATAATAATAATAATAATAATAATAATAATAATAATAATAATAATAATAATAATAATAATAATTCAATAGGATGTAGAACAGTGGAAAGAGCTGAGGAGCAACATTAAAAGGGGTCGGAACGAGCCAATAAGCTCAAAGCATGAAGTTGTTGATTATATTAATGACGTTTGTTTCTCGAGGCTGGAGTTGAATAGCCTTTTTGAGATTATTAATAATTTCCTACTCTTTGGGCTTTGAATACTTTCAGAAATTAAGACAGACACATTTTTGAGAAATGGTAGTTGAATGAAACAATATTTATGACGTATTAAATATACAAAAAACAGAAAATGATCACAGAAATTAATAAATATAAGCAACCGAATATCATCCTCATCTTCGAAGGAGTTCAAATGTGATTCTACACTTTCGATACCTTCATCAAAATAGTCAACTTTAGGCACAAGAAGAAAGCTCTACTTAGACGAACTTCCCCGCTGTCTTAAAACTTTGAAAGAACTTTGGTATGAGGAATTTGAACCAATTTTAAGCAAATTATCTTCATAAAAACGCATGCTGCTATTAATGTGACGTTTTAAACGACTGATTTCAAAGTACCTAGGCAAACTCTTTTGGTAATCTACTGCAAGTTCTACGCCCTCCTTTCAAAGCTGAAAATACGCACTGATCTAAAAACAAATTTTGAAAGAAATGTTTATGTATATGCCGCAGTACAAAGGCACCTCCAGACACAACATCATATAACTGCAGCTACAAGCGTCGACCCTGAACAGTCATGTTGCTTACCACGCGATATTCAACTGCAGTATATGCGGCTAAGGTTTCATCTAACTAAGCAAAACATTCGACTCCTTGCTACCTTCGGCAACAACGGTTCAAGCGTTCAATAACCTCTGTAAGTTGAAACTGAAGTGAGGCAAGACTATCAAGTTCCCAAGACAATGAGGTTATTTTTAATATTTCACATAAATGCACAAAAGTACAACAAACCTAATTTTTCTTTAAACAAGTCAGATCAACCAGATCAACCGCGAAGATTAACAAGATGGCTGGAATTAACGCATGAGATGTACAATATGGCTCTGACAGACTCTTGAGAAAGCAAAATGGCTCAACTTTCTGGATAGTTCTTGCATAAACAATAATAGGTATGATAAACTTGAATGTGAGTAGCAAATAAACAAATTCGCTTTTCAAATACATCTTGAGACGTTTTTTGAAGCTTTGTTCCTCTTCTCCTTTAATGAAGTTTTGTACTTTGTTTTCACTATTCAGATATAAATATTATAAAATAACATAACTAATTTTGTGGGAAGCTACGGGAACCAATCCTCCAACTTTCAACATTGGTGCATATGCTACAGGGACCTTTACCGATGAAAAACACCGTTGACTCATTTGCCTTATCCCGAAACGACTAACCTTTTAACACCAAACAGTATAAGAACGCCAGCTAATACATTTACTACCAGAGTTGCATAGTACGTGATTGACGACATATTAATTTCTATCATTTCTGCATAAGAACTGCCACTTAATTCATGTACAGTCTATTGCATAATTGAAAGGTCAATATATTGTTAGGTTTCAGCATGTTACTTAACACATGACTTGCTATTCACTTTTATCACCATTTGTCGGTCCTGATGGCTTAGTGGAACCATACTTGCATCGTAGACCCAAGATCGCGGGTTCAATCCCTGCCGGGTCGATGGATTGTTTCGGGCGTAAAAATCCCTCGGAGGTAAGTAAAGCCGTGAGTTCCGTGTTGTAGATTTATGGCACATAAAATAACCTCAAGCTTGAAAGAAGAGGCCTCTGAGGAAACTTTGTCGGCCATTTCACACTCTGAATTTAATGGGACGTTGATGACCTGAGTTGATAAAGAGCGTCCGTAAATAAGCCAAATCAACAACAAAGCACTATCTGTATTATATATATATATATATATATATATATATATATATATATATATATATATTTTATAAGGGGATCCCTCCCCATTACCGTGAGATGTTGAGTTACTCAATCTTTTCACAGAGATCTGCGCATCCCAGGTTATTGCATTAGGACGGCACCTAGAAGCTATTCCGACCCGCCGTTCGGCTGCAGACGTTTGCGACGCCCAGACGCGCCAAGTGAACTTAGCTCCAGAAGCCGAGCGCACCTAGCTGCCAGTATTTCACTGGTGGATAGGTCCTACTAGCTTGGCCTACTCACTTAAGGGGTGAGTTACCCCAGCATTAAGGAAGCCACCACCTCCCCACGAACAACAGCGATTCAGGCGAACCTGCCCCCAGGATACACGCCTTCGAACTCCCCTGGGACACGCTGCCGTCGTGAGTACTCAATTTCCCGTGAGTTCCGGGACCACTGCCACGCCGAGTCCAACCCAATCCGGACGACTCCCTTGCGGAAGGGGCTCGTTTCAAGTCCGGCCCGGCTGCTTCCAGTAACGTCAGAAGTACCGCGGGCACTCAGGGTCCGCAGAGCCCGCACCAGGAGGATCTGAAGAGCAACGACCGAAGCCGCCCCCCCCCCTTACGGGGATATATATATCATACTTTCTATATATACTTACTTCTATATATACATACTTTCTATATACTTTCTATATATACTTCTATATATACATACTTTCTATATATATATCCTGCACAACTCATACCTCACGAACACATTGCGCCACGTGGCAAGGAGCATTTCTGGAGTGATCTGTTCAAAGGCCGCTGTAATCTTCTGTTGCAGGTCGGCTTCATTCTGCTGTTTTTGTTTGGACTCTGTTGACTTGACATACCTTCACACACAAAAATATTTGCAGGCATCATGGGAGTAGAGACTGGCGTCATAATTAAGCTGAATATGTATGGAAACATCCTGAGGGACTCCTTGACACGTTACTCTACTGATAAGCGGCAGAGTGACTTCCGTGGACTTTGAGACATGGCTTGCCGAACAGCTTACTCTTTGTTGCTATCATATACCCTTGCACCTGTGTGGGACAGCGTCAGACCATTAACACATTGTACCACAACAATGTCTCGATGTGACACCAAAATCTTGCATACCCATACAAAACACTGAGCGCGCTGCTAGACGTGAGCACGTTGTCTATCAGCACGCTAGCGCTGAGACGGCTGGCTGTTGAGGTCGGAAACACCGTCCACTCGAAACTTACATCCTTTCTGCATACATTACAACAAACAATAACCTTTGTGTTATAAAGTTCTACTTTTCTGACATCTCAAGCGGATCACCTGTATATTAAATTTTAAAGATCTCTTAAAATTGAAATCAAGACAGATACTCTATGCTCTTATTGATGGGATTACATTAGCAGCACGTGAACTTTACCCCGACAGATAGTTAACTTTCTGAACAGCTTTCTCACCAATTCACCAACGCTTGCGGAGCAAACCTTATTAACCGAAACTAACCTAACCTATTAACCCATTCCAGCGTTGCCGCTATTACTTTTGCTCATCAAACATACAATATTTCCAGTTTCTCGTATTATTAAGAGAATCTGAGGGAGCCTTAATTAGTAAACAAAGAACAAATGAATAAATTTCCACACACGATCACTGTTAGCAATAAACATGAAAGAGATTGCAGTGACAAAAATTTTTCCTAAGCTAACTCTGATACACCTACATTCCTCGCAATTATCATATCAATATAATGTAAACAAACAGCCGGCTAGCTATAATCTTAGTTCCAGGGAAAAAAAAAAAAAAAAAAACACCATGGCTTGTACTATATGCTCTTTGAGCGGAAGGTTTCGGATGCTATTGTTCATAAGAGGATGAAGCTGTGAGATTGAGCAAAGAATTCTTCATAATGTGAGCGAAAACTTCAAATAACTAACCCGTACTGGAAACCAGCACTACGGCTATTTTAACTATAATGTATAATTAAACTTCAATAGCAATAAATTTTTATACTTATACATTATAGTTAAAATAGCCTCAGGGCTGGTTTCCAGTACCGGTTTAGTTATTTGAAGTTTTAGTTTTGTTAAGTTATAATATTAGTACTACAGACTTTAAAATCTATAATTTAAATAGTATTTATAAACATAAAAGAGGAATAAATAATAATTAATCTGAAGAATTATGTCCTGATATAGAATCAAGTTTTTTTTTTTTTTTTGAGTAGTGTTTAACGCCCGTTTTTACTACTGAGGCACCACAGGCGGTGGACACTGATGATACATGAAATGAAATGATAAATTGGGAAAGGATATATTTTTTTTTTTTTAAGGAAGGAAGCGTTTCAGGCCTAAGTTTAGGTACCTCCCCGGCATTTGCCAGTTATGAAGACTGAGGAAAACCTGGAAAAAACCCCAGTCAGGGAGGACGGTCCTGGCGGGATTCGAACCGCAGACCTCCCGCTCACGAGTCCGTGCCTTAACGACCTCGGCCACCCGTGGCGGTAGAATCAAGTTATCAGGATATAAGCATTGCAGAATAAAATTAAAAAAAAAATTAAAATTAAATCTTCAATATCAAACAATTACAGCTAAACCTATAAACACCTATGAAATACGACAGGACAAACATTAACGGGAACTCAGCATAAACACTGGGGCTTGAATGGTTGATAATCATTTTCTTATTATTTAATTTTATCTGCAGTTTCTCAAAAATAAATTACACAATTTGTTTGTGTCTCTGAAGGTCGCTCAACGAATGTGGTTTGTGCACCATGGCATTTTAATTCACTCTAGCCATTTAGGAAGTCATTGACGTCAAATCTCAGTTCAAGGATATTAATCCGTTAGCACACAACGTCCTTAGTTTATGCAACTCTTTACCTGATGTTGAAGTTATGGGAGAGCTTATATTAAGTGGATTTCAGCAAACCGAAACAATGCAGGAGTTTTCAACATAGTGCGCCTAAGAACGAAACACACTCAGGGTATACTAGAAGCGAGAGGAGATACTATGAACATTTTTATAAAGTATGTTGTTTAATTTATACTTGTACTGTTAGCTGGTTCGTTAGCAATAACAGCTTTGAAGGAATCATTTCCATGTTTATATAAATGTTTAATACACTGCTGTTAGAAACAGGCTCCTAAAACTATTTAACAGTTTATAGAATCGTAGAGTGGGGTAATAAACTCATATCTGTATTTTCCTAATGTAAAATATTTAAAAGAATAATTTCTTTCTTTAGAATATGCTGTAGGTCAAACTTCGCAATTCTTTACCTGTTTCAAGAGTTTTTCTTCAGGTGCCTGGAAGTACACACAGAGTGTAGGAAATGCCGGGAAGAGCATGTGCTCTTAAAAACGCAAAAGAAATCATTAAGCTCCCTATAGTGGGAAATTAAGTATGTACGTGAGCTATCAGATAATGGGGCGGTAACTTTAATGAAAACACTAAATTAATTGTGCAACTCCGTATTAGTCGTCAAACCTATTACAGTCCACTATCATTACTCTAAATACGGGGTTCCCGTCACACGTTTAATACCTCACGACAAATAACAAAAAAATTCTGTGATCTGAAACCTTTAAAGCAAAATTATACGCAGTACAAAATTCGGGAAAAAACGCCTCCTTAATGCTATTAATTTCAGGTAATGTAACGTTTTCTTTCCACTCAGGTGCACCGAATTCGACCCTGGTTAAGATACTGCCCTGAGTAGAAAGATGCATGCCATTTTAGACTAAAGGCTCGTTTGCAATATTATTAATTTTGAGTAACTCCCGTTTAGAGATCACGCATTTGACAACGTTCAATATTTATAAAGTGAAAAATGAACAAAATTTAAACATTTAGAATACTGTAATGAGAAAGCAATTTAGAAAAGAATACAATTACCTCTATTATAATCATTTGAGAGATTCTAGAATAACAAAGACAAAAATAGCACCCCTTGTTGCCTTTGAGTATCAGGCATATTTTTTCTAAAGATTGATTATGCGCACATAGATCTAGAAAGCACTTCAGCTGGTCATCAGCTGTACTATCCCAAGAATGTATGCGGATATTATACTCTGAGTTATTTATTTAAGGTGTTTTTAATAAGTTTACTTTAGTGATACATAAAAGTCATCCCGATATAAAATTCCTCAAATAAGAGCCGCAGTTAACACTTGCCCACGTTTAACTCTACAGATTACGGTTATTTTCGTCACTCCTGATCAATAGAAAAAAGTGGATGATTTACTTTTTAAAACTATTATATTACAGACATTTTTAATTTCTTACTTCATTAAATAGTTGAATTTAAATAACGGTATTTTAATTTTCTATGTGACCATTTTTAAAAATGCCAGTAAACAATCGTTATTGTCAAATCTAATACAATTTAGTCATCGGTAAAATAAAGCTGAACAACATTTTTATGACAATTGAAAATGTTCTAAAAAAACATTAAAAGAACGCATTCCCAATTGTTGCTCTATACTTACAGACCAGGTATAGAGTCCACAAGTGAATGGAGAACATCCCAACATATGTTCTTCAACCAAATTGGCCCTCAGATCTAGCAAAGTTTCAATGTTTTGATTCAAATATGCTGGTATTTTCATCATGGGGGGGAAAAAAAAAGAAAAAAGAAAGAAAAAAAAAGAAAAAGAAAAAAGAGAAAAACCTACTTCCACTGAAGTGATTAGAGCATATTTCAAACAAGCTATTTCGGAAGGACTCATACCAGTTACAACAGAATATTCTCTTTCGGGGCTTATGGAATATTGATAAAGACAAAGTAAAGTAGTTCTGAATAGTCCTGGCGAAAGGGCAGTGGTTTCTGGTCGAGTTCATTTTCTGTTTATGCTTTATAGGCAAATCAGGTTAGTATCTATCTTGCTTCCGTACTGAACAAATTGTAGGGGCGGTTTAATGCACAGCGATACCACTCTCATATTTCTCACTTGCAATTGTTTGTGACATTTATGCAGCTAAGAAGTTACCCCTACCATAAATTTCCTAGAATTGCCTGGCGCAGATCGATACAAGGTCATTCACCAGGACTATTCAAAATTATATTTCCCTCGTCCTCTATTTCCTGGTATTCACGTGCCTGAGGTAACCGTGCGTCTCTTTCATTAATGAAGGTTCTCCTATTTACAGTGCCCAAGTGCATGGAGTGCATGGAGGAGGAAGTTTCTGCTGCTTGAAAGGAAATAAATGTACAAGATTGTTGATAGATATTTTTGTCCGCTGAACATACCATTCAATTTTATAACATTTTTCATTTCGATATATTGAAATTCGTTATATGCTTTTTAAAATGCGCAAATATTCCAAAAAATATCCATAACGATCCAAAACAGGAAAAAAAAAAAAAAGAAAGAAAGAAAAAGGAAAAAAAAACTTAAAATAGACAATAGAAACCAAAATAAAACTAGTCCTACCGACCGCAAATGTACGGAAACATGTTCATTTCTATTTGACTCATAAAGAAAAGCCATTTTGCTTAACTTCCGGGCTCTGAACATGACTTCTAGCTATCTCACCAAGTATGGTCCACACATGGAATTGGATTTATCTCGTCTTCAAGGTATTGCGCAGCACTTCGAGCAGTATGTGTGTGATCGAACGACATCGTTTGAAGTTTTCACCGAAAATCTCGTGAACATATTCTTGAGCACTGAGCGAATTGCTTTGATGATCAGGTCAGTAAGAGGGTGGGTATTTGTGCTTTTCCTCCGAAAGACACTTTTAAGCTGATGAATGCCTCGTCTCCTTCAGACCCTTTCATGTCCATCTGAAGACCTTAAGGTGAACTGGCTTTTTATCTGTTATTTTGGAGTCCATGCCGTTATTGCCCATTATTTAATCGAGCTGCCCATTCTTTGGTGAGTTTTGGCTCTGTTGCAGGACATTTTTATTTCATATGGGCTTCCTCTGATCTTTCATTTAGGCGATTTCTTATCTGATCTGCAGTAGTTAGAGCTTTGATGATCAGGAACCTGTCATTCTTCACAGATGTACGCTTTTTAAGGTCTAATTTTACACTCTTAAAGTGTAAACTCACAGTCTCAACAATGATACGGTGTCTACAGAGCACTCATAGGTGAATACAATTTTTAAAATTTTTTATTTATTTATTTTTTTTCCCCGACTGCTATATTTGTTTCTGGAATTACCACAACAAATTCAATACATATTAATATTTTTGTAGTGTATGCTATCTGCCATGTAGCATAAAATCTTTTCACATTACTTTCAGCATTTTCTTTCATTCTTTACTCTTGGTGTTCAAAACATTATTTACATGGTTGCCTTTCTCAATGAGTGCATCTTGATTGTCATTGTTAAATGTTTCACTGATTTTTTTTTTACGTTGTCAGAAACTTAGTCGGCCACGGTGTCCAGGGGTAAAATTCTCTCCTATGGATCTATGGTTTGCGGGTTCAAATCTGACTGAGGTTGATATATAAACTTAGAACACGTAAAAAAGAGATCTCTGGTTAAAATTGCCGGCCATTTGTAAAGTGCTAAATGTACTCAAATTCAAGTGGTCTATTCGGTCCTTAGTACCCGGAAAAGGCCTTTTGCATAGACCTAGAATGTCGATGATAAAACTTTTCTTTAATTAGTCGGCTTTTCAGCTTAATTGGTGGTAAGTCCATGAATTCAGATATTGTAGAAAAATATTATAGAATTAGTAATCATAATGCCTAGAAATCTTTTTCGTCGAAAATATCGCCTTCTAGAACTGAAATAAATGCTTAGACGTTTTAAGATTTCTCAATGAAGAATTATTATTTTTTTTTTTCCTTCCATTATTGCTCCGAGAACATTTTAGGTTGGTTTTAGAAGAAATGGTGCCGAAGTAAGGAATGTCATTTGTTGAAGAATTATCCCAAGAGCATAAAACAGAAAATATTTCGGTCACTATTCACAGATGGAAGCAAACATAATCCTGTTGATTTACCTTGGCTTTGTTCTCTTTCCATTACTTCACAGAAACTCTTCAATTCATCTACCCTCACAGTATTAATATTAAAATATAGAAATCATTTATTTAAAGTTAATTCATTGTCAATAAATAAAATTAATATAAAAGAAACAAAAGACAATCGCGTCATTCGGGACACATTCCACTACGCCCAAAAGAAACAATCCCATTTTTACTGATCTATTGCTTGAAGCCCAGTTTCACTTGTATATTTGTGATACTGTTTTCATTGGAGCGAAAAGATGAGAGCATTTTTTTTCCCTAAAACCATTTTATATAAACATTTCAATCGAAAAGATCACACAATCGTATGTAGATGCCGCGGTACGATCACTGGCTTGAACGGCACACCTGCGGGTGCCAACAAGAAGCCCACCTTTCAGTCATGTCCTTAATCGTCGCTCGGGGGCCAGTGATTGGCGGCCTAACAAAAGGCAAATGACTGCCCTAATGACGCAATTAACCACCGCACGTGAGCCACTTTGTTACAATCGATAGTCCCCGTGTTAGCACGTATTCACCGCGCCTAAATTAAAACCTGGAACAAAGGAACAGCGGCAGCAACCTTCTTTTGTTTTTCTTTTCGCCGACTGTCTTGATTTCGATCTCCCGCGATTAGACAATGATTAGCGATTACGTTTGAGGAAGAAACAAAAGTAAACTGTTCGATTAAGGCAACGCAATGCTGACATTTCAAAAGTCTTGAATCTCAGTGGGACATTGCGAAATATATTTTATAAAGCTACATATTAGTTGATGATCTGCTGATGAACCATCGCTATTTCATAAATTAAAAATTATTCTGAGCATGTAATCCCTAATATAACGTTCGTTAAATCCACCATTCTTTTAGTTTTATTTGAATTACTTTAATTATTTAATCTTAAATTCATCTAATAATTTTAATACAATAACAATACTGTAATGTTGCGAAGTTTCGATCTGTTGATATTGAAAACGTGAGATATTTTCTGAAAAAAAAAATGCCTCTCTTAGAACCTTAAGGATGTTTATATGATGAACATAATTATAAAATCTTTTCCAGAAAATTACCTTTAGATGCCACGCTATAAAGTTTCAGAATCGTAAATGAACCGCAAATGTTGTTCTTGTCTATAGTGTAAACAAACTAGTATTAACATTTTCTAAAAAAAAATGGATAAAGCTGTAATTTGAGTGTAATTAAATACTTTGAAGGATTTAATCCCAACAGAAAAACAAACGGAGTTAAATTCCACATTAAAGGATCTTTCCCTTCGTTTTTGAGGTTAAAAAGTGGGCTACTGAATTTAAGCGTGGTCGTATATGCATCCATTCAAGATGATGAGCGCTGAGGGAGTCCCAAAACTGTTAGGACTGAAGAGATTGCGGATTGAAGGTGCGGAAGTTGGCCGACATTGCAAAGACCTCGATACGCCATGTCCACTACATTTTACACCAAGTTTTGGGTATGAGAAAGCTTTTTGCTCGATGGGTACTGCGGGTACTGCGTTTGTTAACAATGGACCAAAACGCATTCGAATGAACATTTCGCAAGAGTATTTAGACTTGTTTAAACTCAATTCCAGTGAGTTTCTCCAACGTTTCATAACATTAGATGAAATACGGGTTCCTCACTGCATGCCAGAGACAAAGGAGATATCCAAACAATGGGTGGCAATAGGTGAAAGTGCACCAAAGGAAGCAAAAACGGTTCCATCAGCAGGAAAAGTCACGACTACGGTTTACTGGGATTCTCATCCTATGGTGCTCGTAGACTACCTACAGAAGGGGCAGAACCATCACCGGGGAGTAATAGTTTCACTGGACCAACTGAAGGATGATATTCATGCTATACGTCCACATCTGCGGCTTCATATACACCTGGGATTGTTGCTATAACTTTCGCTTCCAAGTGCTTTCACATCCGCCATATTCACCGGATTTGGCTCCCAGCGATTCATTTTTATTCCCAAACCTGAAATGGCTGGGTGGACGCAGATTCATATCAAATGATGAGGTTGGAGCTGATATGGACGCTTATTTTTCACAGTTGCACTAATCTTATTTTACTTTTTATTAAAAAGTTGGAAAGCCGTTGGACTAAATGTATTGCTTTACTAGGTGACTACGTTGAAAAATACAAATAAATAAATTAAAAATGTCTCTTAAATATTGCATTTTCTTGGTCTAGCTTTGAAACTTGGAGAACTTTTAGAACGCCCATCGTATATCGCTAATCTCAAATACCTACAACTACTTCGCTCTGAAATGGCCATTGCTGTCTCCCCGTTTCACAGACATTTTCTTTACCTATCTTATCTTAGCTCAACAAATAAAAAGGCCCACAAGAAAGGTATGATTTGATATAAATTAATAATTTGGTGAGCGTGCTCAAAGTTTATATTTATACTCAATAGAAACACAATTATAGCGACGCTATAAAAGTAACCAACCATTTTCTCCACCCTCCAAGGATTTTATTATGTACTCTAAATACCCTCTTCCGAGATAACGCTTTTTGTTGCTTGCATAGCATAGATTGATTATTTCCATTTCAACGCAAGCGCCTCGTCGCTATGTGTACAGCTCATACTGATTCCATAAGCACAAAGGTTGCCATACCCCTTAGCTGAACGTTTTTCCGTTGTTCTCGCTAAGTCCTCTATGCAAGGGAATAGTTGTTGGAACAGATCGGCCTGTTATTTCACTCCTGGGGGGTAGTTACGCCGTACACAAAATCCAATTAATCCGGCCGCTATGTGTACAAACGGCCTAGGGTAATTCCACCGGAAAACTGCCGAAGTTCCGTCGCAGCGCCCCTTTGTCAATTCGCATTTGGATATTCAGGGTTAGCCAGATAATACTACAAGCATTTTATTACAATGTATATTTTTTATTTTATATGTCCAACTTTTTTCATCAATACCCCACTTTTTTCTCAAAAATAGTTTAAATACAAAACCATTCAACCATTGTATTATTTTCGAAACGTTAGACATAACGTTTAAGTATGAACAAAGAAGACAGTATAAATATAATTTACATTTTCTTTTAATTTTGTACTTTTAATTTACTAATCCGCTTAAATATTTGCAGTAATGAAACAAATAATTGCAAAAGCATAGCGCTTTAGGAATTGAGCTCTAAGGCCTGTAGTCAGTTGCAACATCTCCACTATGTACCTATTAGGCAACACTGCAAAATAAAAGACGATTGACAAACACTCCCCCACTCCTTGATAGTTCCACACAGATAGGAAGACAGAAAATAGTTCTGTTGCAAAATGATAAGACCGAGCTGAATATTACAGACCATTTGCAGACGCTTTTCTGCAGCCTTGTGTCTGTTGTGTTTGTGCAGTGCATGAGTTAGTAAGTAGGGGTCGGAAGCCAGAATTGTTCAGCTTCGAAGTCAGGTTAGAGTCTACAAAGAAGAAGAATTTTCGTTTAAGGAGACAGCAAGAATACTTGGCAGATCACCATGAGTGATAAATGACTCCCAAAAGCTAAGAAATGATTATGGAATGAAAAAGTCGCCAGGAAGACCTAAAAAAACTCGCGTTAATGATCAGGAGAGGCCAATGATCAGAAAGCTCAGTGCTGGTGAATCATCGCTGGAACAACTTCCTCGTGATCTCAAATGTCTATGATGATAAATCGACGCTTTCCAGGCTAGTAAGACAAACGAGACATACTTGAAATACATGAAAAAGAAGAAGCAATCTAGTCTGACGGCTCACCATAAAGAGAGACGGGTTAACTGGCTATGGAATACATCACCTGAAAAGAAATTCAACTTGGAACGGTCCTACTAGCATTACCAGAAAAGAAGAGGAAATGTTTACAAAGAGGCAGCAAGCAGAAAAGTCTCTGATGGTCTGGAGTGGATATGGGTATGGAGGGAAAGTTTATCTTGCGTTTCCTTCACGCCATATGAAAGTCATTCACTATCAAACACTACAGGAAGTGCACCTTTAGCCTGTTGCAGAGGATTGAAACATACAATTGGATATTTCAGTAGAACAATGCAACCACCCATACTGCCAGATCCACAAAGAGTGGTTTCGCCAGAAAACCACGTCAGTGTCATGGAATGACCAGCCAATTCTCCGAACCAAAACCCTATGGAGAATGTATGGGAAATCTTATGCAAGTAACTTTATCGGGATGGGAAGCAACATGCCAGGTGTGCAGGAATTAAAGACCTCAATTATATCTGCATGAATGCTTTTAAACTGTATGTCTTATAGAAACTTGGAGAGGGTATAACGCATCGTATGATTCAGGTTCATTTATAGGACATTAATGACAAGTGATCTGATCGTTTTGCAACGAACTGTTTTTTGTAATCGGCAGTCTTTGAAAGGAATACATTTGTTTACAACTACTCATATAGTAAAGATTATACAATTTGATGTACTTAAGTTAAAATATTTTTATTTCCTTTTTCTACTTACATGATGAATTTTTTCAGTTTGTCTCATATTTTGCAACGCACCTTATATGAAAGACAGTTAAATAAAAACTGTCACCACGCACAGAACTCAAGGCAAGCAAAAATTTGTAACAACCCTGTTTAATAATAATGCTGCCATCTTGGAAACTTAGGCAGTACCTTCGATATTTGTTTCGTGCACTAGAAATACCACTGCAATACTTTTATTCGCCCAACATCAGAAATGGGCACAAAACAAAAAAAGCAGAGAGGTGAGGTTCGCGTTTGTCACGTTCAAGTATAGTTTCAAACTGTTGAGGTGACATTCCATTTTTCGTGCTTATTAGCTTACCATACACGTTGGAGTCATAAACCTACATTTCTACAACGTAAATTATTAATTTCTGGCTTTGTACTTTATGCAATTTTGCGAATTACAATCTTCATAACATTTATTCTTTTTGGTGGTTTTTCAGTCAAGGCTGTTGTTGAGAAAGAAAACAAATTTGTCCTACTTTGAACCCAGCTTTACTGAGTGTCACAGACGTTACTTTGGACTATGAAAGCGTATCATTTTTTTTTCTAAAGGGGTACAATTAATACACAAGTAAGATTTTTTTAAAATCTCTTTCCTCGTTTTATAACACCTTTACTGCAGTTTTATAACACCTGTGGTGCAAGGTACGAAAATTGTTGGGATTGGAATTAGTGTTTATTTTGAAACTTTACATTGTGAACTGCCAGTTTAGGTTGGTAAGAGTGACTTTAGCTTCTATTTTTTACCATTATCAAAGACTCATGAGGCCAGGCATCTCCATAAGATAAAATGAAAACGAGTTTCGACCACTTTTTCTACTTATTCCATATTGAGCTAACATAAAACGTATACATCAGATTGCGCTATAATTAAAAGCAGACTGCTCCAATCCGCAATATGGGACCTCTTCGCGAAGCGCAGCCATTAAACGATTATTCAAAATAGAAAATTATATTATAATTGAATCGTGATAGTCATCTGAGAAGAGGGGGCGGTGCAAGACAATGGGAGAGCGTGGGGGGCCCACGTACGTCACCGGGGGCACGCGCATGAATCTGTCAACGTAGATATTGCGGGTACGTGACCTCTATAGAGGTCTAATGGCAGATTTACTACTCACGATCTCAATATACCAGCGTACGTACGTCATAAACCAATGGCTCAAGGAAAACAAGTAGCGTGGTTTCTGCAGCGACTTACGTCTCCTGGTACTTGGGGTATGATTCTCAACATTTGGGACACTTTCAAAGAGAATCAGAGCGTTCATTCCTCTTTACAAAGAGAGAGAAGAAGAATAGGTTTAATAGTAAGAATCTCTTTCCTTGGAAGAAAGAAATGACAGGAGGCAATGAAAGGAAGAAATAAAATATAACGGAACCATTTTTTTTCAAACTTTTTCAAACGTTTTTCTTCTTTTCTTTGTTTTTGTGATTGTGTTTTCCTTTTTTTGGGGGGGGGGAATGACATGGCGTATTAATAATGAAGCGATAGTTTATCGTTAATATCAATTCACCATCTTTTTGACATTTATTGCTTTAAAATAAATGTTTGTAATGTATTGGAAATAACACAATATTTTTAATTTTACTTAGCAAAGAAAATGTTTTTTATAAACTAGTTGGATAAGGAGCTCAGAAGGAACCAAAGAGCTTAGATACAATTCTTACGCACAATTTCATCTTATCAAGACATTTTATAAAAACAAAGTGTGTGTATATATACACCCCCACGGATGGCCGAGGTCGTTAAGGCGCGAACTCGTGAGAGGTAGGTCTGGGGTTCGAATCCCACTAGTACGTCCTACCTGACTGAGATTTTTTCCAGGTTTTCCTCAGTCTCATGGCTGGCAAATGCCGGGGAGGTACCTTAAACTTAGGCCTGGAACGTTTCCTTCCTTAACCTTTCCCAATTTAATTTCATTCCATGTATCACCAGTTTTCACCGCCTGTGGTGCCACAGTATCAAAAACGGGCGTTAAACACCATTCATACACACACACACACACACACACACACACACACACGGAAATAGTTTTTTCGCACTGTGTGTAGGACTTAAAACTTGAGGAAATGCTCAGAAACACAATACTATAAAATTAAAGATATGATTGACATATAATGAAACTAATTTCAGTAACGAAGAAAACAAAAAACCTAACTTTTCTACGTTTTTCTTTCGTGGACACTGCAACTGCATATTCCGTATGTATGTAATAAGAGGAGAGGTTATGTGATGAACAACTCAGAAAAATAGCTGCACATCGACCCGATGTGTTGGAAAAACAATCGCATGTCGAAATAACAAAATTCTACATTGAGGAGTAAAATATTTGTTGTATTCGGTGTATTCTTATGCCGGGTTATTTCAGCGATGCATGATCCAAAATAACACTTCATAATATATTTAATCCATATGAGTATACTTTTAATTTCCGCTGGTGCTATGTTGGAATTCCTTTTTGATTTTAAGTTACAGATACTAATAGCAGGTAAGCCAGATAGGCTCTTTCGTCCCCAACACCGGGAACCAGGCTGTAGCAATATGAGGTCCTGACTACCCAGTAGTCGTCCCATAACAGCGCTAAACAATGTAAAACTTAATCTAAAGAGGTCTACTCCCTTTCAGTAAATTTTGAGAGAGCATACGCCTCCCTGTTCTAGGGTTACCTTGGACGACCGGCGCAGTATTTCATAGCAGCTTATGAGCAACCGTCCCATATCTTGTCCACCTGTCCAGCCGAGTAATGAACCTTCCTCCCTTCCGACGAGGGCTGTCCAAATGTCAACCCCATCTCTCCTCGATATTCCGCTTATACACTCACAGTCAGTTTACTCGCATTCAGGAAGACGTGAAACCTTTTCTTTACGATTCAAACCTCTTGACGTTTCGTCAAAGCGCTAGTTTCCAAACCTACTTTGCTTCAAGAGCAAGCTATGACATTTACATTAAATTACGTTCCTTAACGATTAACAAAAACACGAAAACACACACAAATAAGTAAACAATAGAGAAAAGAACCCACAAACACAACTTTTATTGTGTTGGTTGCTACTCGAGAGGTAAAGCTTTGTTGTTGATTTGTTTTATTTACGGACACTCTTTAACAGCTCAGGTCATCAGCGTCCCCATTCAATTCAGTGCGTGAAACGGCCGATCTATTTTGCTCAGAGGCCTCTTCCTTCAGGCTTGGGGTTCTTTTCCAGGCTATAAATCTACACGTGACCCACTGCTTTACGTCCCTTCCGAAGGAAGCCATACTTATGATTTTTACACCCGAATAAAAAAACCCATCGATCCTGGCAGGAATTGAGTCCGCGATAATGGGTTTAGGAAGCAAGTATGGTTACCACTACACCACCAGGACCGACAATGGGTAAAGCTGTCTTCATCCTATAATCGCTGTTGTCGTCGTCTCGCAAAATAAAAATAAATAAATGCAATTACAGACGCAGAATTTTACTTTTCCTAACTTTGCTACTATATCGATTCGAAGGAGCACTAGCATCACTGTGGTAGTGACATATCTAATAGATTTTAAAATAGTGTGCTAAAACGAGAAAACACAATTTCTTAAACACCCTTTAGTAACATTCCTTAAAGCACAGTGAGAAGCCAAATGCAGTCAAAAACAGATTGATGGTACTCTCCCAAATCTGTTATAAAAGGACACTATTAAAATTTGCTGATTAGGAGGTTTTGGTTGCTGCTATGCTACTGTAACTATATTCGGGACGAATCAGGAATTCACTTCCACGTTTTATTAGGAACCAATAAACTACGCAAAACTGAACTATTAATCTATAAAGATATTAAACAGTATACAAAAACTTAATTTTTCTTGAAATCTATAGAAGTGTGCAAATTTTACCAAAAAAAAAAAACATATTTAATTATCATTGGAGTCCTTCGAAAGTTAATGGAAGAGATAAACGGACATAAAATAAGAATCATACGCGGTAAAAAGATTTGTTTTCCTTGCACATGTTTAGAAAAAAGTAGCGCTTTACCCTAAGCATTTCAAAAGTTTCTAAAATTAAATACACAGCGTTCGAGTCATGTTTGATCCGAGAAAGCGGGAAGAAGGAAGCCGGTAGAGTGCGAAGTAAACAGCCCCATTCTACTGGGAGAGCAATGCTTGACGCAACCGCGAGACCGGCCGGCAGCGCTATGTCGGCAGAGGTGGGGATTTCCCCTTCGCTTCACGAGGCTTCAGTGTGAGTTGAAATCTTGCGCAAGTAGCACG
Organism: Metallyticus violacea; assembly: GCA_030762175.1. Lineage (NCBI taxonomy): Eukaryota > Metazoa > Arthropoda > Insecta > Mantodea > Metallyticidae > Metallyticus > Metallyticus violacea. The sequence goes on along the minus strand of CM060840.1, from coordinate 66,987,921 downwards.
CGTTTGTTAGGCTACGCAATATAGTACATTGAATGCAAGTGTGTGAAGTGAAGGCAATACAAGTATTCTATTCCCCATAGATTATTTGTTTATGATTTATACGTGCGTACAGAATCAGCGGGTGCTGTAAGGCGATTATTTCAAGAGAAATTTTCTGATGTTCACGTTCCTAATCGGAGTTCGATTCATCGATTAGTAAATACATTTAGTGAAACGGGGAGTGTTCTTGACAGGAAACATAGACCACTACGTACAGTACTCCCAGAAGAAACTCTGGATAACATTGGACATGCTCTGGAAATTAAGTATTTATATTATGTATGTTACAAATAATTTACGCGACAAACCCTACTATATTTACTGCGGACTTCCGTCACCCGCGTCGCCGACACATCAGCCAGCCTCGCCGGCCGGCCGTACGCCGCGAAACCGGTTGCTTGAAGGATTGCTCACCCGATATATGCGTAATTTTCCTTCAGTGCTGAACGAGCCCACATATTTCCCGTCATTACTTAGTACAGACTAAGGTGTTGGCAATAGAAAACGTTTTTGCGCAGACTCTATGTTACTGGTCGTTGCTTTGTTAAGTTTGAAGTGTTAGAAGACGTGTCTGCTTGTGTACTTCTTTCAAATTACATACACATTGCTTGTGCTGTGTATGCACTAAATTAGTTAATTATAAAATTCCTAGACCTAAACGAAGGTTCAAGTGAGGCCCTGATATCACGCAGTTTTTCTTATTTTAGAAACCCTAACCCTTTGATAATTTTATCTGTGATAATATTATATACTATGCTGTTTCCTATTGTTAAATTTAAATTCTTTTCTCAACTATTTTTCATTTTTTTTTTTTTTCGTCTTTTGAATGCCATTATACACATAGCAGTTTAAAGTATTTGCTCTGATTGTAAACAATAGAAAACTACTTTTGGCTTGCCAAACAATCGCTGCTAGCTTTAAGACAAGATTGGTATGTGGACGATTTTTTTTTTTTTTTTTTTTTTTTTAATTTCCAACAATTGTTCTGTACAATTCCAAACATCTGTCTACATGGAAGAAAATATACATCGTCATAACCAGTAGTTACTCCGTATACACGTTTTGTAAATGTGTTTTCACAGAGAAATCGTTCTATTATTATTGCTTTGCTTTACCTGAATATAGACGAATCTAATATTATATGTTTCATATATTCAAAAGGGGGGGGGGTTGTACTGGAAATAAATCTAAAAAAATTGAGGCTGGAGCAAAAAAATTCAGGTCTCTACAGCAGCTTTAGTAGTGGGAAGAGGAACTATTTCAAGAGAATGATCATAAAAAACTTCCACAGAAAGTTTTTAAATTAAACTATTGCATCCGGCGTTCAGGTTGAAAAATCTGTTTTGTATGACAACAATGTGTAGCTAAGTGCTAAAGACAAACATCCGTTTGATATAAATATTAGTGATCAGACATACTAATTTATTTTTCTAGTGTTTATGTTTAAACTACAATAACAACTACTTCATTTGTAATCGGCTCCTGATTTCGCTTATAACTTCCAAGTTTAAGGACGTAATTAGTGAAATTTGACATTGACATATCTTGATATATGAGAAGTAGGGTTAGAGAAGAACATGAGTGACGGTACTACTTTCTAGCTCTTGTGTCATCCATAATTGTGAAGGCCGATTGAGTTTATACTACTCGTACGCGGGGGAGGGGGGGAAGAAAAAAAGTAACGCATATGATTGCACTATTGATACGGAAGAGTGACCGTCATTTGTGCCTTTGTGATGAGGGCAACACAGTACGTACATTACAGTATGAACCGGCACATAGCGGAACAGCGCGTTTTAACGTCTGCAGGTAATGGAAAACTGAATCTCTAAGGAGTGCCAAATACAATTAATTGAACAGTTTTGGATTTGCAAACACCTGCAAAGTCTCAAAGTCTTCTTTTCGGTATCTGGTGAAGAGACTGGAAATCGTGGTAACACTGTTGGATGTCTATAATGTCTACAGAAGTACTTGAGTAACCTGTCGCAGAAGACAGTTTCCGGGGGTAGGGGTTCCACAAGTACATGTCGTCCAGGTGGGGGAAAAAAATTGTACAGTTATTTTATTACCACTGTGCAAGAATCAAAACTTCCTACAATAATGAAAGAGTCTCAATTACTATCATTGCTTCCCGCAGTTTGTAAATGCATACCCGGAATACTGGACTACACCTGAATCTACTATAAGACGCGGTTCTACCTAATGAGAAGTATGGAGTGTGGTGTGCTCAGTTTATATGGAAATCTTTAATGAGTTTTTGTGAACAAAACTCTTTCGGACGACCAGAACTCCGTAACTGGGGATGATCCTAACTGACACACTTCAAATGTCAGCATGGCTGAAATAGTTACCCTCTCTGAAGGTCGTGTCAGCTCTAAACGACTCTGCTCACCAAGGTCGCCTGACATCCCACCAGATGTCTTTTTTGGGTCATGCTAAAAGGGAAAGTGTATCGCAACGCGCCACGAACTCACGACAAAAATAGGCGAGAAACTGAGTTTGTAACTCTTTTATGTATTCGTGAATATCTTCTAATATGGGGAAGCGTATATAGACCTGTCTTGATGAATATAATAACCATTTTCGATACACACCATGATGTTACCATGCTTCTAGTCCGTGAAATATGTTGCTGGATTACGGCCTTAGTTTAAGGGAAAACCCGCGGCCAAGAGTGAATGAAACGCCGCATAAGACAATTGCGTAATTGCTTACTGAATAGTGTATTCATAAATGTACCAGCTTCTTTCAATCTTGGGAATTCCCATTAAAAACAGTAGCACTATTTTAATTCATAAATGAACTGCAGAATCACACTAAATGTAAAATTCGAACTGATATTTCTTCCATATCTGCCCATTACTGTGTTCGCCTAGAGGTCTGGATGTAGTTTTTACACAATGGAAATATGATCTGCTGAATTTTCTATATTCCTCGCACATCTGTTGTCACAAAATAACAGAATCGTGTTTTCCTTTAAAGAGCACAGACTTAGTGCTAAACCTTTGTAAATGTGCAGATTTCCACTTTGTTTTATTTATATTTAACAAAAGGATGTTTGCATGTAGTTGAAGATGATATTACATGAATTCGCAGAGATTCCTTCAAAGGTTATCACTGCTGATGAAACTTGGCTACATGATTTCAAACAGCAAAGCTGTATGTGAAAATCTCCAGGATCATCACTGCCCCCCCCCCCAAAGCATAAGTGCTGCTTCTGCTGAGAAAGTTAGGCCATCTCCTTTTTCGATTTTGAAGGAATGCTTTATGATCATGTTGTGTCTGCACACACAACTATAACTGGTCAATACTACAGAGATGTCCTGAAAACTGTGCATGGCCACATTTCCATGCTACAAACTGGATGCTGCACAACGATAATACACGGCCACAAATATGTTGTTTCTGAATATCTCACAAAAATTAATGTGAAGGTGTTCCTAGTCCTCACTATAATCCACTTTTAGCTCCGTGGCTATTTCCTCTTCCCCAAAATGAAAAAAAACGCCTTTGAGGGAGGCATTTTCCCTCATCAAAAGCAGTGGTGAAGACTGCAGAAGCGATTCTGCAGCATCTGTCTCTGAGGACTGCCAGAAACACTGGGACAGTGCATTGCATCTAACGGAGAGTACTTTGAGAAAAATCATCAAAATTACGAGGATAGGTAAAGGTATGTTGTCAAAAATAATTTTCATTCTTTACTGAACAATACTCGCAGAATCCTCGTTCTGTTTCTTAGGCTAGGAATCACATTATAGACTCGCCGCTTTAAATTCCTTAAGAGAAATATTTTTGGTACCCAATGGATTGTCATACAGCCAATGAAAAAGTGGAGATTTCGCGAAAATAATAGGTTCCATGAAGTTAAAGCGATATAATCAGCAATCGGAATCTAAAAGGGGCATGAAGTTATGTTGATACTGGACAGTAGATAACAACTAGGGGAATTACAACAAGTAACGAGCTACAAACCACTCTCTTCCCTTATGTCAGTCACTCATCAGTTCATGTGGCTTAGAGTCTGTGTTTAAGTGTACCTAACATGATGTTAAGTGCTTAAGCATTCTGATGCCTATATATAATCAATACAGAATTAAAAATTAACACTACTATTTGGCGCCTCGTCGAGAAAAGCTCGTTTGCACCAAGAGCTGGTGACTCACTATGAACACGAACGCTGAATCAGAAGTTAAAAGTGGAACGGGACGCAATCAGAGACCGCACTCCTGACTTGTAATATTCGCAATGCAGCATCCGAATGTATCTGTTTTTTTGAATATGGCATCTTTCCTTGGACGGAATATATATTGATCAAGCGGCTGGCAACAGCAAGTCCAGTTTGGTGGTACATTCTCCATGTCACAGTATTTCCCGACTGCCAAATAGCGGAGTAGGTTTCGGATTTGGAAGTGCTGTTTGCTCGATTATTTCTTTGAGAGCCATATGTATATTATCAGAGTAACCAGAAGATTAGTTTTATGCAAATTAAATTCTCTTGGAAACTGAAAACTTCCCTCTTTAGGACAGCCGGGAATATAAAGCGGAAAGGCCACCCATAATGGTGAATGTTAACACTAAAAATGCTACTAAATGTAAAATGTGTTATTTCAAACTGTTACATTTGTAATTTCACCAGCTTAGTCTTCGGTGATTCGCTTACAGAAGGCAGACGATAAAGGCATCAGAAACCAGTAACCTTTATCTTCATTACGTTTATGGAAAGCGGATAGAGAAATCCCGGAGTACAGCCCTCCCAGGAACTGGAGGTTTGCGGGGCTCAGCACCCCATGAATATGTAACAGCTTTCCCGAAATTCAACAACACAATGTGATACGCGCACGACTTTCTATATTGATTACCATAACATTTGAATACAATATAAAAAAAGGAACCTGCTACTGTATAATCAATCATCCAACAGTTTAACCAAACACACACAAGGCAATTCGTCTAAATTAAATCGTATTTTATAGCTAGGAAGACGACTAAAGCCAGTGCGCTTCATACAGCATACGACAAATCCTTGCTGACTGTGATAATGACATAAACTCTTTGATCTACCCTGTTCTCTGCTTTCTTTCAGTCTATTTTTGGTACATTAAAAAAAAGAAGCTTTGTTCTAAATAAAGCTTTAATCTGTTTCTCCTCTAATTTTGGCTTATGTGTTCCATTTTATGCAAACAGACAATTACTATCTTCTCCGAAACCGTTTAAACTTCCGGTTCCTGTTCTATCCGTATCTTCCTCAGTTTCATCTTCCTTGAGACTGGTAATTTAAGGCTACTTTGAATACTGTGTTTTTCATCATTCTATTCAATTGTTGTCTCCAGTTTGATCCTTATTTTGCCATGCAGTAAGAGCAAGTTATTAGTCCCGATACATAGTTACATCGGTCGGCGATTAGACCGCGTGTTACCGCCGGTATTTCCTTGCGTAGACTCGCGGTGCTAGAGAGCTTCACAATTTTAAAACTTAGGTGCGATATTATTAAGTGAGCGTTGAGATTCCAGTGAAATGGAGAACAGTGTGATAGTGGTAATATACAAAGAGAAAGAGTGTGATAAATTAGGAAGGGAAGGTTTCGTTTGGGCCAAACAGGAGTAAGGAATTTCAGAGGGTTGAAAAAATCTGTAGGAATGAATGTCCCATGTGTGATGAGGTTGATGATGGATACAATATATTATATTGTGAACAAGCGAAGGAGTTTGGCAAGAGAAATGCAATAAATTTGAAGGAGAAAGTTTAATAAAGAACATTTTAGAAATTCTCTTCTCTCAGGAGAAGAAAATTTGGATATAGAGGATTAAGAAAACTTTGAGTATAAGAACAAGAATGGAAGTAATTGTTCAGTCTCCAATACATCAACAACCTGGAGTTATGATGTATGGGGACCGGAAACAGTATAGATAGATAACTTTTGAGTAGGCTGTAAGATGCAAGATATGCTAGTTATTTTGTAATATAATTGGTGATAAATAAATATAGCGTTGGTTGGCAATATAAATAGAATCTAGTAAATATATTTGTTTAATTGTGAAATAATGAAAATGTGTCAATTGTAATGCTATTTATTTGTTGTAAATAAATTCATTATTAAATAAAGGTTTTGGTACCCACTCTCCTTAGAGTGCGTGCTCGAAAAGATGTCCATTTCCTCCGACACAAAACCTATATCTCTTAGAAAATTATCACCGATAGACATCAGTTCCATTACTAATAAACCCAATTTGTTTCGAATGTTTAAGTTCCTCCAGCGTGTGAGGGTTAGTGGAATATGTTCTATTTTTTCCACATTTTCCAAAGATAAATATCAGAAATCGCAAGTTCTGGGAACGAGGAGGCCATGAATCAGGGTCAACAATTCTGATCAAACATCATGGAGTGACGAACAGTATTTAATTATTTTTTCTGGCCAAATCACAGAAGCTGTTTCATTACTAACTTTAATAGTTTTTGGTGTTGGAACTGGGCTTCCCGAAATTTACGTCTGTCTCGTTATGCTACACGAATTTCTGTATCTAATATAATCCTTAATGACTAATATACGATAACGTAGAGAACATTTCCCCATTGCACAACACTATGCACTATTTAAAAAAATCTCACTCGCAACTGCACAACATAACTGCCCGACTCTGTCTAAATCCCGCTCGCAACTGATTGGAAGAGAGAATGGTGCCGAGCGTGCCGCATGGGTAACTGTTGTGGGACTGATTTCACTATAGTAGTGTTAAATTCTTCAAAGTTTATTCATCGTCTTATTTCGTAGTTAATGTTGAGTAATCAGTGACCATGATTAGATTTATGAACCTCTTCGTTCTATACAACTTCATTTTTGAAGTCTTTCCGGCTTTGCTTTTTGAACGATCGGTTTAGTGTTTTTTGTGAAATGATTAAATTTCTCGTGAGCTAGGATACTTGGCTTTTAATAGAAACTTATTTTACACGTGTAGCATTAAAAACCATTACTTTTGTTTTCTCAATTGAGATTTTCATATTGTAAATTTCTATTAACAAATTTAGTTTGTATGATATTTTTAGTAGATCGCTTCCCTTTTCGTTAGTAAAACCTGATTTTCAAGGAAAATCAACGTTTATGCATTAACTTTTCTAAACTAATTCCATCATTGTTTGTGCATTTCATGGTCTCATTATTTCGTCTTGATAATTGAGAGCAGTTTAAAAGTCCCGAACTTATATTTTCTGAACAACGGACCTCCCCCTGCAATCAACAAGTTTACTCATGCGGGACGCACGATTGTTCTCTCTTCCAATCTGTTGCAAGCGAAATTTCAACAGAGTAGGGCAGCTGAATTGTGCAGTGGAGTGAGCTTTCATTAAATAGTGCAGTAGTGTTGCACAATGGTGAAATATTCACAGCGTTGTAATATATTAATCTTCAAAGCTTACATTAGGTACAGAAATTCGTGGGGCCTAACAGACAGACGCTTATGTGTAAATTTCCTGGAATTCGGTTCTAACACATTAAACATTAAAATTAGTTCAGCAGTTTAATGAAACAAGTTTTGTGACTGATCGAAAAAAATATCGGACTGTTCATCAACCTGTGACGTAATATATTCAATCTGGGAGTTACCGACTCTGGTTTATGGGTTCCTCTTTCCCCATATCTTACGAGTTTGATTCCTGTCTTTGGGGGAAATCGAAAAATGGAATATATTTAACTATCCTTCACACTGGAGAAACTTAAAACAAACATTCGAAATGAAGTTAGGTAAGTTAGTGATGTGGATCGTGTTTCAGGGAAAATGGGTAACATTTCCAGCACCTACAGTAAGGAAAGTAAGTATCAAATTCTTTTAATTAATATTTTGTATCTAAGTTTTAAAATTGTAAAGCGCTTTAACGTCGCGAGCCTACACAAGAAAATACCGGCTAAAACGTGATGCCTAACCGCGGAATGGCTGAACTTATGTATCGGGACTTTTAAACTGCTCTCACTGTATTAATTTCAAAGTAAGGTTAACAATGGACGCTCTTTTCGTACTCTTCTTGGGTCTCCAGGTTTCCCGTTTGTTTACCTTAATTATTGCATTATTGCTATGGGTCGGAAGTTCATGTCCACATGTAGTAAATGTGCTGCCTCAATTCGAATTCATTTTAACAAAATAATACGTTCTCAGGTATCTTATATTTATTTCATGGATATTGTCGTGCCTACCTCATTGCTTAAAAGCTTCATTTTTTATATTAGGGGAAGATGGGAGACTTCTACGTTATTTGTTCCTTTATTTTTTGTTCTACATTTCGGGATTTGAGGATTGTGCCATTTGGTGAACAACTCAAGAACCCATTTCGTGAAAAAACGCCATTATACGAAATCGCTTTATGTGAAAGGTGATTAGATTTTGTGCTCCAGTTTGTTACAAGCGTTTCTTCTGAATGAACACAGCAGAGTTGCATGAATAGTTTGCATGAAGGGCTGTTTTGCACTTGCTGCATTGTTGTTAACTTTTCTAGACCAGTTTTAATGTTATCTATATGCCCCTTCAATTCAGATGCCCAAGAAAGATACGCGTTTAATATGAACAATAGCTACATTCAAGACCAGTGAAAAAATGCGAAACAGTGATAAATATGAGTAAGAGCAGGTCGAAAATTCGGCATTTAAGTCTACAATTCGTTTACGAATGACACAGAAAACTTTGAAAGTTGAAACCTCGGTGGAATGTCGACATAAGATATGAACTAGCTGAACAGTTCAACATGGAATACTTATAAGTTGCTCTATGGATAAAGGAACATCGAGGGTTCTCACTTGCAGATATTTCAGAAACGCTAACTTTAATTCTCCTCTGCTGCTAATCTGGTTCTACGAGGATGACGCCTAAAGAACTGGTGGACAATCTCAGTGCGCCTATGGCTTGGAATTTCTACTAGTTCGCCTTATGATGTTTTGCCAGACAAAATATATGAAGCAGTTTCTCCAAAATTGTAAGTTGTCGATGTTTCCCCATGATTGACAGTTTTATTTACAAGTGGAAATGCACATAAAAGATTATTGAGGAAACAGAAATCATAAATCTTAACTGAAACAGCAGTGAAGGAGGGAAAAAATTAAAATGATTGAAAGACATAGAAAGATCAATAAAAGGAGGAAGTATATGAGACAGCAAAAAGAAAGATAGAATGTGGGAAAGCAAAGAAGACTTGTCACAGAGTGACAGCAATGACGACGGTGACAACGCTGGTGGCATTACTTTTGACGTCTATCTGTTTGTGACCAGCTTGATGTGGTGTAAATATTTTTTAAATAGATTCGAAGAATGCCATTTCAATTTGAAAATTCGGCCAAGGGTGGCCGAGAGCTCTAAGTGTGAACTCATTAAAGGGAGTTTCCCTTTAGATTCGATTCCCACCAGGTTCGTCCTCCTGAATGAGATTTTTTTCAGGTTTCCCTCAGTCCTCATAAATGGCAAATGCCGGGGAGATACTCTAAACTTAAGCCCGGAGCGTTTCATTCCTTAACAAATTCTTTCCAAATTTATAATTTCATCTTTTCCATCATCAGTGTCCATTACTCAGCAGTAAAAACATATTAAAAATCTGAAAAACAAACTAATTAAAAAAAGTACGAAAAAGCCCGGTTTGCAGAAGAAAGGGAAAAAAATCATAATACAAATATTTACAAAAGTGTTTTGTTGATGAGATTTGCCTTCCTCTTACTTCCAACTGTTTTCAAAGCTCAACCTCTACTCTTTGTCACCGATTGTCATAAAATCAAGAGGCGATTGCAGCTTTAGTGGAATATTTTGTAGATCTCCCCGAAAATCACTTCAGAGTTGGGATAATAGAACGTGAGCATTGTTGAAATATATGTACTGACCTTAAGGGAGATCTGAGAAAAACAAAAGCAATACTAAAGTTAAAAAATTGTTGCTTTATTGTCAGGCCATGAACTTTTAAGACCGCCTACATATATTTACTACTGCATCAACAACATACCTAAAAATAACATGAACAAAGAAAGGGGCATAAATAAATAAAACACTGAAACAAACACACAAATTGGGTCTATTTTTCTACAACGCAAACTTTTCTATTGTAAAAATTAATAGGATTGATATTAATAACGTTTTAATTTGTGTGTGGGATGTCTAAACTGCCAACCTTTAATCCTCAGAGTAGAGGAACGATTTTCTTCCCTTGTATAATGTAAGATACATTGGTATGAATGATTCTGGGGTTTCCTGAAAAATATCCTGATTTATTAATTATTATATGTGCTAATTTCAAAACTGCAATCCGATTTTTTTTCTACTACGTACCAACATTTTACAATTAGCAATTTTATCCACAAATTTGTCAATGTAGTTGTGTGTATAACTCTTGCCTAAAGCAAAGAAATATTACAAATTTCTTTGTTTAACAACAATGTTACCAATCTAACAAATTTCTTATTTTCATTTCAATAGTTGGAAATTTAATTTCTTTTCTAGTTACTTTTCAAACAGTGAGCATTTATTTTTGTGAGTGATATTTGTATTTCATAGATTTGTTTCTTTTGAAGTAATATGTCTTCCAGAATGTGTAAAAATAATTGACATAACTGGTAATTTTGTTGTTGAAAGAGAAGGCAGGGCTTTACCAGATTTGTTAAAAAAGGTTCAGGCGTATTTTCATATGCAGCTTGGAGACCCGAACAAAAAAATAGGCGCCAAAAAGTATTACATATTTGCGTAGAACAACAAATGAAATGTAGACAAGCAAAGAAATATAGTATGCTGTTCCAGTGATCTGACATGAACCTCGACACCATATGGATGATTGTTATTTAGTGTGTGATGTTATAGGCTACAAAAAACATGAAAGAAATCGCTTATCCAAATCTGTTGTCAGCAAAATACCCATTACACATGCTCCTGGTCTTCCTGTCCCTTCTGCATCAGAAACATTTGGAAAGAGATCATCATATTCCGAAGCGAAATCTCAAGACAGTGGCGGTGATTTCGATACAGTCCACGAACAGAATTTTCAATACCTCAACAGTTAACACAGAGAGTACTTAATTATTTTGGTTAGGGACTTAGGTCTTCCAAAGTCTTCTGCTAAAATATAGGGATCCAGACTACAAGGGAAAATAAAACAAAAACACACACAAAAAAAAAAATTCATTTTCTCGGTATAGACGTCGTGACGAGGAATGTGTTCCATATTTCTCTCAGGAAGAGAATCTTACATATTGTCATGACTTGGGAGCTGCAGAATACATTCCAGATGATTGCACGCTTTCAATAGACTGCTCAAAATTAGTCTGAAGGTGTGCTGTTGTATAATAGAAACAAATATGCACCAGTTCCAGTTGCTCATTCACTTTTCCTCCAGGAAACATATGAGAACTTAAAATTGCTTCTAGAAAAAGTCATATGTGAAAAGCATAAGTGCCAGGTGTGTGGAGATTTAAATGTTATCGGCATGCTGGTATGTCAACAATGCCATGTTTCATATGTGAACGGGATAGTACAGCCCGATCTGATCAATGGACAAGAAAACATTGAAAGCAGAGAGACAATTTCGTGCCAGGAATGAAAAATGTAACTCATGAGAGTCTTGTGAACCCGAAAAATGTTATATTATCTGTTCTACATATAAATTATGCTTAATAAAACAATAGGCTGTGAGTTAGAACGGCAACTGCGACAAATACATCTGCAAGAGGTTCCCTGGAATAGTTAAAGAGGGAATATTATTGAACTACAGATTAGGAAATAGATTTATCATATCATATTTGAAGAAACTAAAACAGATACTGAAAAAAGCTTGGATTGCTTGTAGAAGGTATGCTTGAGATATTTCGAAAGCTGGAATGCAAAATAAATGTCAAACTACATTTCCTATACTCTAATTTGGAATTTTTCTCGGAAGATTCTGGGTGTCAGCGAGTGAAAGATTTCACCTGGACATAAAGCTGGAAAGGCGTGAAAAATGGAATGTAAAATGAGAGCACTAAAAAGAGACGAATCAATTTTTTTTCTACAAAAGAAAATTATTTCAAGATAGCATATAAAAAAACTGGGCTAAGTTCAAATATAAGTGATTAGTTAAGAACAGAGGTCAAATTTTAATTTATGCTGAAGAGTGTTATAATTTTAGTAACTTACATTTAATACTGTATTTTATCATATCCTATGTTGTAGAAAATTGTTACGTTACGGAGGAAAAATGAATTCATTATTAGGCATATTCACGCATTAGAATAGAAACCCCTGGGTAAAAAGTTAATTTTTCTATGCCAGTGTTATCCAGCCTTTGAGCAAAAAGAAGTCAGGTTGTTTCTTTTGAAATATTCTCGCTGGAAATAAAAGTCGGCTGGAGCAAGAGGTCCGTCAGGTTACACAGAACTGTAGCCTGAGGCGTTACCGATAAACACTCTTTCGCACTAGATTTTTGGTAGTATGTTGGCATCTCAAGAGGTAAAAATCTATTCAAAAAGATTCAGGCATGTCTCACAGTGGAAGTCAGGCATTTCGAACATACATTATGATGATGAATACTACTAATAAATAAAAATATGCCCTATGCATTCCGGCTGCACATGTTTCTCTCAGCAGCTGACCAAGCCATATGCAATAACTTATATTACGATTGCGTACACGAATGAGGACCCTGTATATTGTAACGATCAAGCAGACTTTGGCTTAGAACAAAAACACTGCAAGATAATTGTTGTTGTTGTTGTTGATGATGATGATATGAATAATAATAATAAATAATTATTGTGTACAATATAACACTTAAGTATTTTGATTACTTTTGGGGGGGGCGGGGGATGCCATACACTTCAGTTGTTTTACAGAAGCTTTTTATTACTGCAACCAAATTATTTAATAGACAATTAGCCTTTGTATTACTGCTACAACCTGTGGAACATATATTTCGTGGAAATTGCGAATCAAGAATCTAATGTTTATTGGATTCGATATAGTGCACAAATATATAACTGAAAAATGTAAAGAATGAATTTTACTACACCTTAGTCATTGCAACATAGAAAAAGATAAGTATTTCGAACGTCTAATTAAATTTAATGTTTAAACTATTTCACACACACACACACACATGCCGATTAGTTTAGAATCTATTATAAAATGTCAAATGTTAAAGTAATAAAATTTTATGTGAGTACATCAAAATTTTACGTAGGATGGGTTTTGTTGCCAATTTTAATGCAGAATATGCCAAAGATATTTAAAAGAATGAGATCTTCCATGGGCATATATTTAAAAATTCTATTTTATATGAGGCTAAAGCCTCATGATGCTGCCATAAGTTTTCTACCAACGATCTTGGAAAAGTTTTGTTTTTATAAAACATTCTTTCAGAAAATAAAATTGCGATAATGAAAAAAATTTTAATAAACATCTCTGAATTTTAATTCAATTAAAGCGTTACTTTTGAGGACAGTACAACAAAAGTTCTGCCAAATTATCTGTCGCGTTACTCAATTTTCTGATGACAGAGGCAGGGACGGAATACATCGGTCGATAAGCAATCGCACAAGACAAACCCGAGCGGGACAGCGCGGGGAACTATTACGTTGGCCAAGTCTCATGCCACTCACTTAATGTCATTTCAACAGTGAAAGTACAGCACCTGTATAATCCTAGAGTAAATTCCGATTATTAAATGCAAATAGGTATAATTATGCTATTTCAAAAATTTTAGCTGATCGAGTTCCAGATCATAACCCGACTCATATATTAGTAATATGCACACTTTTAGACAAACTAAAGGATAACATCCGTCAAGTCAAGATATAAATTTAACTTACCAAAAGAATTAAGAAGATTAATGGGTAGTTTCGTAACGAGATGCCAGATATGTGGGAAGTGAAGGTGGGCAGTTCCAGCATCAACTTGAGTATAGAAGTGCATTAGAATTCATTAAATTTTCCTCTAGTTTCCATCATCGATACCTTCCCAATCCTAATGTAACCCAACTGGCAGTAAGCAGTTGTTAGTAAGCAATGCTAGTCGCCGTGTTGGTCATCAGAAAATTGCACGATCCAATATTTTATTCTACAAATGATTGCTTTGGAGAATAAGCACACATTGTTTTTGAAAATGTTTGCTCCAACTTCATCGTCGGTCTGCAAGGATACACCATCTCTGGACTGTTTCGGTTCCAATGCATATGATATCTCACTGTTTGTGCAATCATTTAATAGGTTAGCTTTTTCTTCTCACTGACACCTTGTGTCAAGCATTTGTTAAAAAAATATTTTTTTAATTATATATCTGTTACCTCACTACCCCAGAGCAGTGTGATAAGAATGTTTGATTTTATGTTAACATAATGGTGGATGAAATTTATGTGTGATAAAAGGGTAAGTGAGAAAAGACATCTGTTTTAGATGTTGATTCATAAGCACACTCTCTACAGATCATTTATTTAAACGTATCTATATTTCTATACAGGGTGGATTAAAAATATGCACAAAGAAATTGTGGCTAAAGTGGGTGCTTGATGCTAAGTATTTTGAGAATGGGAATGAATGGTCTTAGACGCTTCAATATGGAGCTACATTCATCGATATGTATCAATATAATAGCTACGTTGCGATATGATGTGTGTTCGTAGCTAGTTAAAAGTAAACAATTGGCAATGAAGGAGACGCAGCCTCCTTGTTACTCCTTGTTACTCCGTAGAAGTGAGAACTATCCTAAGTGCAGCAAGATTAAGGAAGGATTACTGCAGTAAGATTAAGGAAGGATTACTGCACTTAACTTCAATTCATTTTAGTGTAAGCTATTAAGTTTAGTCTCTTGACCATCCATAAGTATATTTACTGAAGTAAATTTATAGTTAACGCCTGCAGCTCCCCAATGCAATTTGTTCCTAATCTTAAAGAAATTGCTTTTCCATTCCCTTTCTATTAGCAAATGTTGTGTATATATTCTGTTCCATATAGTTCTTACAATATGGCACGGGAAATGTTTTATATTAAAACATTCCGTTTTATGAGGGCATTTCAAAAGTGTTGCACACTGACAAGAGAGGCCAGTAGGATGATGCACGTTTGTGGTATAATCATAAAACCATAGAGGGAAAAGACGCTAAACACAAGGAATTGAAGTTTTATAAATTAATGACTGTCTCTGTTACTATAAGTGAAACCTGAACATTAATAAAGAGTTAAACATAAATAAATAAAAAGATGAAAAAAAATCAATTGGATAACTGCTTTGATGTGTACTGTCAACATGATGCAACTAACCTTCACAACCAATTACTTCTTTACGTAATTAATAAAGTTTGCCGCCTTCATATATAAGCTTTTTATGACTTTTACTAGATGCTTGGCATCTTGTTTTATATAATAATTTCTATAAATAAGCACTCTACTCTAAAAAAAAAAAAAAAAAACTTATATATGAAGACAAAAAATATAGTACGTAAAAATGGGAAGTCAACAGATAAAAATAAATTGTGGTCTAGAACAAAATGTAGTCTCTCCCTGATATTATTGAATATATAGAAGATACTCTTAAAGAATGGAAAAAAAATTGTACATAAAGGGATAGAATTGGGACAAATTAGATAAGTACATATTTTGCTATTTGCAGATAATATAGTATAACTTTTTGGCAAGGAAGATAGACTACCAAAAGCAATATAAATAAAATAAATATAAACAAAAGCTCCAAGATGTGGGTGGAACAATTAGAACTATTTTGAAAAACAAAGTGAGAAAAGACACACAAGATTCTGCACAGCCATGGTTTACCAGTATTTTATCATGGAAGTTAGGCTTGGACTTAAGAAGAGAATAAAATCCAAGTCGCAAAAATGCTCTTTTTACGATTTTTCAAAGATTGCACTAAAACACTTTAAAAGAATGACAAAAGCTAGAATACGAAAAAAAAATATGTTGACCCAAAAGGAAAAATAACTGGAAGACGAGAGAGAGAGAGAGAGAGAGAGAAGCTGGATGGAGGGAGATGCATAGATCGATGGACAAATGGATGGGACGGACTGACATACAGGCGGGCGGGCGGGCGGGCGGGCGGGCGGGCAGGCAGGCAGAGAGAGAGAGAGAGAGAGAGAGAGAGAGAGAGAGAGAGAGAGATGGATGGATGGATGGATGGATGGATCGATGGATCGATGGATAGATAGATGGATGGATGGATGGATGGATGGATGGATGGATGGATGGATGGATAGATGGATAGATGGATGGATAGATGGATAGATAGATAGATAGATAGATAGATAGATAGATAGATAGATAGATAGATAGATAGATAGATAGATAGATAGATAGATAGATAGATAGATAGATAGATAGATAGATAGATAGATAGATAGATAGATAGATAGATAGATAGATGATACAAACATGTGAGATTGGAACAGACAGGACCTTGTCTTTTAGTTTATCGTTTATTCACTCATGCCGTTTTGTATTTCATTTAAGAATTTGTTGTTGATTTGGTTTATTTATGAACGCTCTTTAACATTTCAGGTCATCAGCGTCCTATTCTATTCAGGGCGTGAAACGGCCGACAATGTTGCTCAGAGGCCTCTTCTTTCAGGCTTGAGGTTCTTTCACGTGCTTTAAATGTACGACATGGGACCCACAGCTTTACTTCCCTTCCGAAGGATTTTTACGCCCGAAAATATCCATCGCTCCTGGCCGGGTTTGAACCCGCGATCTTGGGTTTAGGAGGCAAGTATGGTTACCACCACACTACCAGGACCGACTTCATTTAAGAAGATTCAGTTCAATTCCTACCGAATAAGTTTATTTATTTCTCCGTTTTTCCCGCTATTATCGCTTGTGTATCCTCCACTTTCAAATATTTATTAGTTTGCCAGGATAGCATGAACTGTTGCTGAGTGTATAATATTCAGCTAAACGTGAGCAAAATCTCATTTAAATTTGAGGAAAATTAAGAAAAGATTACAACAGCTATCTTTCCAGGAACAGGGGAATTAAGCTTAAAGCGACATGACAAACTTCGGCCCCTGAGGTGCATTAATTTCCATACAATTTACTGTAAGGCTCACGAGGCACCTGCAGCTATCTGGCAGAGGTTTGGACCGCCCTGCCCACATTCCTTGCAGAGCTCAACTTACCAACCCCAACTCGGCTACCGGTGGGAAGGGACAGAAATATAATATTTTCCTTGGAGAAGGGTTGATTAAGATCAGCTTTCTCCTCACACCTCCAGGGTTTTCCGCCTTCGTGGACGATCACCCTCTGCTTGCCGCACTCCACGACCTTCGTTACTCACCAAGTTATGCGCATGCGCTTAGTGCCAATGCGGCGAATTAGTTTTAAACAAATGACCACTGAGGTGTTAGATGAGTGTGATCTGAAAGTTTATAGCATGTAAAAATAGGCTAATATTCCGAGAATACAACCTTTAATTATTTTATGTGTTCATTTTCACGTTTTCTTTTCTAGTCTTGCAAGTTTCTTATATTTTTCAGGTATTATGTGGAAGTAATTTATTATTGCAAACATTGATAATGGGTCATACTTCTTGCGTATTGCATTACATGTCAAATTATTACGCTATGTAAAATATGTACAGCTTAAGAGAGAGCATAAAAGATAATGAGAGTGAAATTTTCTTCCAGCTTCCAATTGTGGAAACAAAATTTTAATAGTGTTTCTGATAATAGTCCAACATTTACATTAGAATTTAACGTATTCCTGTCTCTCCGCATATGAACCATTCCATATGAAATGAGATAGAAAACTTCACGCTTTTAAATTTTTAACTTGTTTTTATACGAAAACATAAATATGAACGTGTTTGTGAAATATGACAATCCTATTACTAATAGTTTTCCAGCAAAAATCGACTGACATAGTGTTATGTGGTAAATAACGTTTCGTTGGAAACTTTTGCAGTTTATCATCGGCAGCTATATTTTTCATTGTTAAGAGCAGACCATTAATGTAAACTGAAAAGAGCAATAGACCCAGGATTGATTCTTTTGTGATTTCATGTTTAATACATCCAACATGAAATTTTATAATTCACTTTAAATTATAAATTTCTTTCTTATTCAGATTCCAATGAAATGAATCATTTAAGAGTCTCATTTTACATTCCTAACAGGCTTAATATTTCTATTATAGTTTCATGATGAACACGGTCAAAAGCTATATGGCTAGATCAATGTTCCATGGACACATGTTTTATTATTCAGTTGTATAAGAACCTCATTTAGAGTTTAAAAGCTACATTTTCTACTAATATTCATTCTTGAAACCAACTTGGTCTTTAATAAGAATATTGTTACTTTGAAGTGATGATAGAGTCCGTTAAGAATTATTTAAAAAAAAAAAATTGGTTAAATTGGTTAATAGAGATATGGTTCTGAAATTCGAAACACGGTGTTTGATAAACAAGGGTTTCACAAGGTTTTTCAGGGAAAATACCAACCTTGAGGACTTATTACATATATGGATGGTAGTGCACTTATAAACGTGAAGCAAACTAGACATATAATAGATTGAGGACTTTTCCATAATTAGTACAGATTTCAACACATATATACAAAGTTGTGTTCTTTATTATCTATTCACTCTTAGAATGGTCCTAATATCAACAAACAAACAAACAATGTATCCTTCCGCATTTCGCGCCAAGAATACTCCCGATTGTCAGAAACACGTTGCAAGAATAAGCGACATAATGACAAGAGACGGGCAAATTCTAAGGTTAGGTTTACTACGTCTTATATAGCGAGTGCCGGATACTTTTCGCAGAACTTTGAAAACACGTTTAAAACAATTATTTTCTCGTCATTAGTGAAAGGCTTGGCCAGTTTATGCTTTACATGTCTCTGTAGAAACAGCAGCATTCATTAGCGTTAACCATGATAACTTGTGCTAACTGCTTACGCCTTGCCTTGTTTAAACAACCATTAACTCAGGCGAGTTACATCTTGGGAGTTGGAGTGCATCAATTTATAGCTTCGAAATTCAACTTCATTAAATCTGCAGTAATTATATTAAAGTCACAAGCATTGATTTTTGTACGCAGATGTTATTTATTAATGAACCCATCCTCAAATTTAGATTGCTAGCGGGAACTACTTTCTTTACGTACACTGTTGCTTTGTTGTACTTGGCTGCACAGCCAGGCCTAGTAACGTCCAATTGTTTTGATCGGGACTACTCTGAGAGAATAGAGTTGCAATGCGCACTTCTATTAACAAATAGAACCTAAGAGGACAATCAAAAACAGAAGAGGCGAACTGCTAAATGGATAATTACTGTATGTTAAAAAATAATCCAATCAGCACTCAACGTCAAGAGTTAGGTTCGATAATTTAAAATCAGTGTGTTCCAAAATTTTTCGGAGTAAATAAAAACAATGATTAATAATTTAATGATAAATGATAGATATGTAGTATTTTTAAAATGGTATGTGCAGAGTCTTAATAAAATTTACATAGTTTTGTGACTCAGAGCCTGCTTTCCGTTCAGGAGTTTTCTGTTTGGTGAGACTGGTGAAGCCGGTTGTTAGTGCAATTGCCAACTCGTACTCGCGAGGTGTGAAAAATCTTGACAGCAAAGCAAGGCAGTCGAAGTCAATCGCAGCGCGCTTTTATGCTGCATCTGGCGGTTCATGTATGTGTTCTTGATATCTAGATCATGATCTGTATCTGTATTTCAGAATAACATATAGTATAGCAATGTATATAAATACACATTAAAATCGTCGAATATCAAGTTTCGTAAGACATAACATCATTTAGTACTGAAAATAGGACTATACATTTTTAAAAACTTTACATTGTATAAGATTATAACTGATGCGATATTGTTTTCTTTTCTTTGGAATCGAAAACACGAGAGTTAATAAAAGCCAGCATTTTTCCGTTTTCAAAAGAGAGTGTATTTTTTTTAAAAAAAATAACAAACTCGAGGAAAAACTTTTTTACAATTAACGGACAAACTGAATACAATAATTCGTGAACTGCTTCTTAAGGTTTTAATATTCGACCTTTAAATTTGGCAAACATTTAAACATAAGCAGCCTGTGGATTTTCATCTGTGAATCGCCAAAGAGTTTTGTTGCTAAATTCACTCACACATACATGGGGAGCTAAACGTGCCACAAGGACGTAGGCAGATAACCGAAATTTTGCAAATTCTAACTAAGGGACATTGTGAACATTTCTACTCCTGACTTCCCCGATACTCTTGAGAGGTTTGTTGTAGATTTAACAATTCAAGAAGCAAATTTTCAGCAGCTTCATCGGTTGGGATCGAAAAACAGTCTCCGTTTCTTGTCCATTGATTATATACTACCTAACTTATGGAAGGCATTGAATAGGAGTTTTATATTTCATATGCATCTTTTCTTGGTCACCCTTCGAGATATTTTTAGACAAGGAAATTAGTTTATGTTGGTGCTACAGCCCGGGGTGAGCCTTGGCCTGCTATCTCTATCTCCGTCTTGCGACTTAATTGATAGAGGGCAGCGCTGCAAGGGGGTGTGCCTGGACACCGCCAGTCGCCTATCACGCGGCTCTCTAAATCGAAGAACGCCACCTCTACACCAGTTAGCTTCCCAATTATTCTCACGAGGTTCCAGACCTCTCTAAATTAGAAACATTTTTAAACAATTACAGGGGACCAAACCTGGCCTCCCGGACAGTAGCCACTAACCGCTAACCACTAGACCAAGGGGAGACGAATGCTTATCAATCACATTGTTTTTCTCCTGTTCAAGTCATTGAGGTGCGCACAAATGTCCGTCAAAACAGCAAGATGGGAAATCCACGCTATGCCTGTTATCTCTAAACTTTCTTTACCTTCGCTTTTCGTAAATATCTCATTTCTTTACGCAGCACGAACTATATGTGAAACATGGTACCCCTGCAAAGAATATTACGTTGCTGTAATGAACGAGATCGTGATGTCTATCCTGATGGTCTTCTGGTAACCATACTTGCCTCGTAGACACAAGATTGTGGGTTCAATCCAGGCCAGGGTCTATAGATTTTTTTCGGGCGTAAAAATTGATAGGTACGGCTTCCTTTAGAAGAGAAGTAAAATCGTGGGTCCCCCATGTTGTAGGTTTACGGCATGTAAAAGAACCTCAAGCCTGAAAGAAGAGGCCTCTGAGCAAAATTTATCGGCCGTTTCATGCTCTGAATTGAACGGAATGCTGATGACCTGAGATGTTGAAGAGCGTCTGTAAATAAACTAAATAAATAAAATAGCTCATCATCATTCACCGTAACCACTGCCTGTCTCTGGAATGACAATAAATGCTGTTTAACGCCTGTTACAGAGGCTACAAGCTACAGAGGCACCACAGGCGATGGACACTGATGATACATGAGATGAAATTATATATTGGGAAAGGATTTTTTTTAAAGAAGGAATCGTTCCAGGCTTAAGTTCAGGGTACCTCCCCGGCATTTGCCATTTATGAGAACTGAGGAAAATCTGAAAAAAACCTCAGTCAGGGAGGACGGTCCAGGCGGGATTCGAACACCAGACCTCCCGCTCACAGGTCTGCGCCTTAACGACCTCGGCCACCCGTGGCGATGTCTCTGGAATGCATTGCCTGAGATGTCAGAGAATGCCAAACTTAGGAGCATTTCATCATAAATTGCTAAATGTTGTTAGAAATAATCGTATATCCTAGCTTTAGATTCCTTACATTACAATATATACATGTGTGTGTGTGTGTGGGGTTGTGTGTTTATCCTGCTGTAGAATTTTTATTGTATTATTGTTATAACTACCATAAATTTTCCCATTTACTTCATAGTTTTGTTAGGGTTTTTCATTTTTGCTTTATTAGTATATATTTTATTCCCACTCTCATTATATAGATAGTTGATATGTGTACGATCTACCATTGTTGGTGCTTGTCGTATTATTACTATTATTTTTGTTTTTCTTCTTATTACATTATCATTATTTATTTTCATTACCATTGTTTATGTGTTAACAGATATTTATTCATCTATTTCATGTACGAGTATTGTTCCTTGTTACAGTTAATGTTATAATTGATATTATCGCTAAAACTAAGTGTGGTTATTATTAGATTTGTTGAGGGAAGAGAAGATTTAAGATTTAATGTATGCCAAAATAAATAATAAATACCTGCCTCGTAGACCCCAAGTCCCGGGTCAAACTCGGCAAGGGCGCATGAAGAACTACCGGGCCTGTACGCCGTATTCTGCTGAGCTCCTTCCCAGAAGTTTTGTCTATTTCTGCGGTAGAATCTTCAGTGGCAGGGGCCACAAGGGTCCTGACGGATGTCTCACGAGTTTCAGTGAATTCCGAAAGAAAATAGCTATTGCGGTTGTACCTATGAAAAGATTTTTGAAAAACATCTTCAAATCTCCATCGATTCTACTTACTACGTACCGAAAATAATGAGTGGGGGGGGGAATTATAATTATATTATAATTAATTTTAGGGAATTCCTAAGGAACTGCGGTCATACCCATGAAATGATTTTTGAAAAAAATATGCCCAACTCCATCGACCCTAACTACTAGCCACCAAAAATGACAATAAATATGTGTGTGTTAACGCTCTAGCAGTCGCAATTTTTGTTTTTTCTCAACGAAACTCGGCATATGATAATCAATTAACAAATGATTCATCAAGTTCGTTAAACAGCAAAATTAGATCATTGCGGGTGGGATTAACCTAGCGCAAAAATGTAAATATCGTTCTAACGACCACAATATATATATATATATATATATATATATTCCCTCAACGAAACTCCGTACATGCCATTGAAATAAAACAATAAAAATAATTTCTGAAAATCCTGAAAATCGGAAGATTGGGAACGGGAATATACCTGAAAACCGAAATTTAAAAAGCGCTCTAACGGCACCAATTTCTTTGCTCTAGCGCTTTGTAATACCCTTCACAAATTCAACTTGCTAAGACATTATTTTGTTTATGCAGCTTCTGCGTGACGAACGTTTCTGTCTATAACTGACAGCGGACGTGAAAGCCCACAAATTTTGATGATTATTCTAAATATGGCTTCCTTTGGAAGGGAAATAAAGGTCGTGTCGTAGATTTGCGGCACGTAAAAGAACCTCAAGCCACTAAGAACAGGTCTCCGAACAAACTTTATCGGCAGCTACACGGTGGCAGTCAAACATATCATTATCCTTATGACATTTCTGGAATTTACTATGCTGTACAGAAAATCACATACTAATTTCATCACAATTTCAAGATTGATTGGCGGTGAATTTTCCTTCCGAGAATGGTCTGGAAGAAGTAGCAATATGTCATTCTGTAGCTCGTACATATTAAGAGGTGAAGATTTTGAGAACATCCTCGCCGTATTCATGATCCATTTTCTCTTTTAACTCTCTTCCCCCTAAACCCAAGATCGCGAGTTCGAACCCGGCCAGGACCGATGAATTTTTTTCGGACGGAAAAATCTTAAGTATGGCTTCTCTCGGAAGGGGAGTCCCATGTCGTACATTTACGGCACGATAAAGAACCTCAAGCCTGAAAAAAGAGGCCTGTGAGCAAAATTTGTCGGCCGTTTCATGCCCTGAATTGAATGAGACGCTGGTGATCTCAGATGTTAAAGAGTGTGCTTAAATATAACAAGTAAAAAAATCTTTTAACTCCTCTAAAGCTTTCTCTCTTGTTGAGTACAGAAAGGGCTCCTTCACCATAACATTTGCCATGTTTATTCTTAAAATTCTTCTGACAAGGAAATATAACAAACAATGCCAACAGTAGAACATTTGGTATACAATGCTTTACGTCGGTCCTAGTGTTGTGTGGTAATCATACTTGCCTTCTAAACCCAAGATCGCGGGTTCAAACACGGCCAGGATCAATGGGTTTTTTCCGGCGTAAAAATTCTGAGAATGGCTTTTCTCGGAAGGGGAGTCCCGTGTCGTACATTTACGGCACGATAAAGAACCTCAAGCCTGAAAAAAGAGGCCTCTGACAAAATTTGTCGGCCATTTCACGCCCTGAATTGAATGGGACACTGAAGACCTGAGATGTTAAAGAGCGCCCATAAGTAAACCAAATCAAACCAAGCTTTACCTCACCCCCCTCGTTACTAAAAGCTAAAAAGGAGAAGATATGATCCGATTACTCATAGCGAACCGCCGCTTAATGCGAAACGCTTGGGTCACAACACAACACCCGTCCGTCCTTCAAGAGCCTCACTCCTAGAGAAACAAGGAGGGGTTGTGTTCACTCTCTGAGGCGCCGTAGACTTTCAATACTTTATAGTATTTCAATATGGCTAATCCTGAACGTTACACAGCAACAGAGGCTTTTCCAGTATGCGATGGACAGATTTTGCTTCTTCATGAGGCAGTGTGTACGCTTCAGGATACGAACCGAGGGAGGTAATGACGATGACCCCGCTGCCCCTACATTAAACAGAGAACACGACAGCAATTCCCGGACAACTTATTTATCGAAAACGCTTTCCACTACTACCCGTCGCACATTTTAAATGGAATTCCAGTTATTTATCGACTTGCCCTCTTTGGGACCCATCCCATTGGCTGGTGTTGCTAGCAACATGGACGAGAGTGATATTAATTAAACTGATCCCGAGCCTGACACCCGTGCGCCGTTCCCGTGGGGGCGGTTTGCGAGCCGGGGGCGGCACAATAAGCCTCATCCACTCACCGGTTACTGCAGCTGATTAACCCTGGTGTTGATTTAATCACCAAGTGGGTAATTGGTGTCTCTCTAAACCTCCCTCCCAAACGTTCGTTGCATATTCATCCCGGTAGCTCACGACAAAACATAACCTATACCTAGCCCACCCTCCCGTCATTATTATTAGTATAGAGAGGGGCTGTTGTTACAGCGAAAAGAGAAGGGTTTAGTTAAAGTAAACTCCCTTCCGAGACACAGGGTAGGTCATGTCTAACGAGATTTGTGCTCTCTGTGCAACACGTGTTTTCAGAGTCTGCATCGAGTCGCTCTCTCGCTAATTTGTTCGATTTTGTAATGCTACGTGTTGTACATTTTCTCGTTTCGCTCTTCCGCCCAAAGCTTTACGTCGACAGCGACTCTCTTTTGTTTGCGTAAACGAGAGTATCGATTCTCGAAAACTACACGTTCCACGTCGTGAATACGGAACCCGGTCCACTACACTCGACATTATACAATAGGAAAAGGGGCAGCTTTTTGTTCTGCACTTATAAAATGTCAAAGAGCAAACCTTGGCGCTTTTTTCATTCCCCCTCCCTTACCAAACGTACTGTATAGTAAAGTGGGGCTTCATTTACACAGGTCCGATGTTTTTTTTTCCCCTCGTACCCTGAAATACATTCGTGTGTTTAATGAAAATCAAAGACTCGCTTTAATGCAGGCGAAGTGTTTGCGCTTACTGCAGGCTTTTGACAATATGCGCGACTTTGTTACGTTTGTCATCCTTTCCATTAGTTATGCTTAACATGCAAAACTTCGCTTCATTATTTTGCTAAGCAGCAGTGGGACTGCGTTTATTCGGCTAAAGCGACTCCGGATGCATTCGTACATTCCAGAAATTGCATTAATGACATACGAGGGCTCTTTGATGCAAGCTCAAAGGGTGGTAGCACTAGATTGTTAGTTATTGCGGTTGCACCCATGAAAATATTTTTGAAAAATTTCTTCACATCTCCATAGATTCTCTACAGTAGGCACTGAAATTGACAATGGAAATGTGTGTGTATGTATAAATTTTTACAGAAAGCGTGAAAAACCAGGTAAGTTCAATTTTGGTAGAATTACTGGCACCCAGCGATTCTCCGTGAGGAGTTTCACACTGTAAAAAATCGGGTAAGTCGAATTCCAATTAGTTACGGAAATATTGAATTGTGACAAAACGTGTGGAACGCAGTTTGCGGTAACAATGCGGATAAATCGACTATGCTTATTTTTCACCAACAGAATGCGGACGGGAAAAATCATGCAAGTGCAGTTACTTAAACTTCATTAATACCGGTGATTCATTGTGATACTATTTCTGTAAGTGCTAAATAGAAAAAAGAAATTTTGGACTACTGATCAACAGCGTTTTACATGAGCATTATAAAATCTAAGATTAGACCATATTACCAATACTACCCCTGACTTGGGGGGAACTAAATGAAAATGCATGCAATGCAACATGTAATGAAATTAATATAGCTAATATCTAGTTTTTGACATTTTTCAATAAGAATTAAAATACATAAATGTTTAATGTCTGAGTTAAAAAAGAGACGAATCTTAGGAAACTATCCTATTTAAGGCCCTAAACACTCATTGATAGCAGCTGTTGAATTATATTAATTTAATAAGTTCATTTTCATATGTTTTATATTAGCTAAAGACTATAATGCTCAATATAAAGCCACAAATATCTAATGGTAATAGGTATTTAGCTATATTAATTTAAGAAATTCATTTACGTATGTTATTACGTAAAATAAAGGCTATTATATTTTATTTAAAGCTCCAAACATTCATTAATAATATGTTTTTAATCATATAAATTGAATAAGTTCATTTGCACATGTTTTTATGTTAGGTCAGGGCTGTAATTTTTAATTCAAATAACAAATGTTCGTTGGTAATGTTTTAAATCTTACTAAATCTAGTAAGCTCATTTGTATAGATTTCACGTATCAGATAAGGATTATTATGATATATGTCTTAATGTTTGTTTGTTGGTCTTTATACTCAATAATACAAATGTAACTGTTCAAAGGACCACACCCATACACAAGAATATGAAAAGATTAACTACAGATAAACAAATTTGTAATATTAAGAGAATCAACCAACTGCAAGCCTAACAACATTAATAATGTGTACCAAGAATAAAACACGAGACGGACAGTTTTGTTGAGAGTAAATAGCAATTAACGAATTTCATTCGATTAGTATACTTATGTTGAAAATAATGAAATGTAATGAATAGCATTATTAAAATCCATTGTTATAAATGACGGTTTACATTTCAAAATTTAGTTAGTTATGCTTTCAATTCCATAGGGAAAGGACGTGTTTTGTATTCCATGAGAAGTCGTAATTCGTACTCCGTAAAGAGAAGTTACGAGTGGAAAGAAGTTATAAATTATTAATCGTGTGAACAAGTAGAGAGTTCGAATTAGTATTTTTATAGGAATACATTATATGAGCTATACCAGGACAATGATAAAATAAGACATGTTAAATATCTAAAAGAGATAGAAAGAAAATTTACGCGGAGTATAGAGTAAAATCAAACAAGATTATCGTCGGTATTACCAACCACGAAAAGGAATGTTGCCACTAAAGTACATTTGTCGGAAGGGAAATATAAATTCCGTTATGCCTGTTTCGTGCTCAGTCTGCAGTGGTGGTAGGTGGGAATGACGTCTATTACGACACACCTAGATACCTTTGCAAATTTGGCACCCAAAGTGTGGGCGTTGTCACCATTTAAAAACCGTCGCAAATTTGGCACCCAACATGTAAGCGTCGGCGTCATTTAAAAACCGTCGCAATGTGAAATTAAATATTTGTAAATCTAATTTACGTATATTTTTTCAATTTTTTTTCCGATAAGATTCAAAATACGCTCTTAGTTGTGTAATTCAAAAAGAGGTGGGTACAACGAAATATGTGCAATTAAATATGTTTTAATACTCCCCTGCTCACAAATTTGAACATTTTCAAACAAGAAATAAAATGAATAGTTCATGTTTGACTCGAAGTTGCTGTTTAATATGAACATAAATAGTTAAGTCACCAAAACTGCTGTACAACAGAAGAGAAAAAACCGCCTTAGGTCAAAAACTACAGGACACAGTGAACTGTAAAAGTTTCTATTTGAAAGATCTTTTTTAAATGCCATATCCTCCGAAACCCGTTTTTATTAACATTGATTCACGATTTTGGGGATTTTGTTTTCTCTCTCCTGCAAAATTTGCTTTTGGAGACTTATCTGGTTTATCACGATTTCTATAGTGTCTGTTAATGCTCTAGCAATTTTTGTTTTTTTCTCAACGAAACTCGGCATTTAATTAATTAAATTAAATTAAACGATTTGTTGAGTTCGTTAACTAGCAAAAATGACCCCTTAGGTTTAACCTAAAGCAAAAATTAAAAAGAAAATTTAAAAATCGCTCTAGCAACTGAAATTTGTGTTTTTGTTTTTTCTCAACAAAACTCATTATATGCCATTAAAATAAATTAATAAAAATAGTTTCTAAAAATCAGGGATTTCAGACTATTAGAAATGGGAGATTACCCATAACTCAAAAGTAAAAAATTGCTCTAGTGGCACCGATATTTTTTCGTAACGAAACTAGTTATATACCGTTTAAATAAAATAATAAAAATAATTTTAGAAAATGAGGGAAAATGGGTCATTTAGAGTGGAGGTAAACTGAAAACCGAAATTTAAAGAGTAAGAGTTAAACTAAAATATAAAAATCGCTCTAGTAACCACAATTTAAACTTTTTTGAAGGAAACTCGGCATATATTATTGAAATAAAATAAGAAAAATAGTTTTTAAAAATCAATGAGATTAGACTATTAGGAGTGAGAGTTAACGTGAAAACCAAAATTAAAATTTGCTCTAGCGGCATTAATATTTATTTTATCACAACGAAACTCCGTATAAGCAATTTAAATAAAATAAGAAAAATAGTTTCCCAAAATCAGTGAAATCGGATAATTAGGAGCAGGAGTATACCTGAAAACCAAAAGTTAAAAAACGCTCTCTCTAATGTTTCAAAATAAAAAGGCCAAATTAACACAGCATGTAGAATGTATTTATAATGATGCATACCTTTTATATTTAACAAAAGCATTGTCATGAAGATAGCAACTGTGAAATATTAATCTAATGTGTGTGAGAATTATATTTGTATATAAGAGCGCTCTGTAATAACATTTAGAAAACGTTTGCATTACGTGCGTTTACTAAATAACATGTAAATTAAATTTCAAAGTCACTGAAAATAGAATGAACTTTCGATTGTATAATGTTGATTGTATATATTTGCTTAGTATATTGTAATTGTTACTGAATAGTAGCATGTTTTTGTTTTATTGAAACACGTGAACATATTCTTTTTAAATACACAATATAACTAGAAACGTTTGTCATTTCTCTGTTTTTAATGAATGTAAAGATGGTATCTTTTTTTTTTTTTTTTTTGAATGATTTATTTATGGACGCTCTTTAGCAGCTCAGGTCATCAGCGTCCCATTCAACTCAGGGCGTGAAACGGCCAACAAATTTTGCTCAGAGGCCTCTCTTTCAGGCTTGAGGTTCTTTTTCGTGCCGTAAATGTACGACACGGGACCCACGGCTTTACTTCCCTTCCAAAGGAAGCCATACTTACTTACGCCACGAAAAAATCCATCGGTCCTGGCCGGTTTCGAACCCGCGATCTTGGGTTTAGGAGGCAAGTATGGTAACCACTACACCACCAGGACCGACAAAAGAAAGAAAGATGATATCAAGGGATCAGTTTGTAAATATGGTTATATTTCAAAATACCCCCAGTATAGCTTTGTCTATCGGTGGCTATATATTTCATTTAATTAATAGTAATTTTTGTGGTTTAATCTCAATAATAATTCTAAAAACGTAATTTTTTGTAATATTTATAGATTGCAAGAATTATAATTTTGTTCCCCTTACACCATACAGTAATGCCACAATTTATTTCATTTCATTAATTAATAAGACCTGGTTTGCATTTTTTATTCATTTTTAAAAGTATTCAACTTCATGAGGGATTCGCTTAGTTTACTCAGCTCTTGCTTGAGGACTTTTCCAACGTTATCTTGTCACCTGGTGACTACTGATGGGTAATGTATATTATTATAAACGATTATAAAGCTAAGTTTGTGTTACAGAGCCATAGCCCAGCTTAAATTAGTAAACAAGAGTTCAAAATGGAGAAATACGAACTTCACGAATTAAACATTCCAGTTAATCTGCATATTCACTTAGAACTTTGTACACTGCACAGTTTCAGACGCTTATCTGAGGTAACTCCCAAAATTATTGAAAAAATTCACATGGCGCTGAGTAACCGGAGACTGAAGGTACAAGAGATAGCTGACATATGGGAGCATTTCAGGAGATGGGTGCATGACATTTTGCACAATCATTTGCAATGAAAAAGCTATCATCGAGGTGGGTGCCGCGCTTGATAACGGTTGACCAGAAAAGAGAACGAGATTCCAATTCCGCGCGAAACATGGAGCTATTGAAACACAATTCAAGTGAATTTCGGAGACAGCATGTGAGAGCTGACCAAACGTGGATCCACCGATAATCGTGGGAAACGAAGAAGTCGAAACAGTTGGCTCACTCAGTGAGAAAGGTGAAGGTCATTTTAGGAGGGAGCCGCCCTGTTTCATTTCGATAACGCGCCAACGCACAAGTCTGCGATTGCGACCTCAAAATGATGGACCTAAGGTATGAAAATCTTCCTCAATCCCCTTACTCTCCCGATTTGACTCCATTGGACTACTTCCTATTCCTTAACATGAAGTGATTAGCAGGAAAGAAATTATAAGCTTTTCAGTATCTAGTCACTATTTACATTCAAGATGGGATGTTTCGGATAACCCGCTTCCTTAAAAAGATACTCAGTTATCTGAAACATCATGCTTTGTATTTGTTCTCTTAGTATTTGAGCCTCTTGTTTTTATGTTAATTAGAACAACCGTATACGAGTCTTCCACGGTGTTTAATTAATTTATTTTTGAAATGCAGTTGTTTCTATCTATGTTTCTGCTGTTACCTATTGTGCCTTTCCTGTCTATTTTCATAACTCACTACCTTGACTACAACAGAAAAATGTGGGGGGGGCACCCAACTTTCCTAAGAAGAAACAACGGGTGTTTTGTATTGTATGTCTGTTTTCAATGTTTCTATTTTCATTTTACTATTTTACATTTTTATATACTGTTCACTTCTATAGGAGTATATCTTAATTTTCTTTAATTAATAAGTATATGTTTATAAATGTATTTACAAGTGCTCACTAATTTTTAAAGCGTTATTGTAATATAGCTACATTAGGAAAAATTAAGTCAAGTTACGGTTGTCATAGTCATTGAAACGAGTGGTGTGTGACATGAATGTCGCGTGTTTGAGTCCCGCCTTGCATACGTCTGAATTTTAATTAATTTATCTGTCGTTACGCAATAAATTTTTCGCTAAAATATTACTGAAAAATAAAATTATGTTTTTCTTTCTTTTTTTGTAAAATTTCAAAGGCTACTTCCCTATCGGCGAGGCTGGAAATTTATGGATCTGCCCTCTTAACTCGTTATTTTTATCTCAGCACTTGGTTTTGATAAATTTCACTATTGAAACATTTCAAATTTAATATGAAATGTATTTCGCAATGAAACGTAGCTGTTGCTACGTTCAGCAGAATAATTATATTAGTGAAAATACAATCAGTTCACATTGTAAGCCGATAAGTGGCGTTAAGATCTTAAAATTAATAGATTCAATATTGTTCGCCTATTCTGTTCTGTTCTAATGCACAAGCCCTTCTCGGCTGAAAGCTGGTACCTTGATCTCATCATTATATACTGGATGCCCCAGTATACAATGAATAATTCTTAAATAAATCAATAAAACTAAATGCCGAACTTTTCTAAACATTTCGGAGAAAATGTTCCTCTAAGATATCTTGAAGGGCAACACTTCAGTGCGTCGGTCCTAGTGATCTAGTTGTAAATACCTGCCTCTTAGACCCAAGATCGCGGCCTGGCCAGAGTCGATTGATTTTTAAGGCGTAAATATCCTAAATGTGACTTCCTTCGGAAAGGAAAGGAAGCTGTGAGGCCAGTATCATAGATTACGGCAGGTAAAAGAATCTCAAATTTGAAAGTAGAAACCTCTCAGCAAAATTTTTTGGTAGTTTCAAGCTCAGAATTGAATGGAAAGCTGATGATCTGAGATGTTAAAGAGATCCTTATACAAAGCAAATAAATACAATAAAAACACCTCATTGGGATCCATCATGGGGTTTCGAGGAATTGGAAATATTATAATATTCACGTTCCCAACAAGTTAAGGACCTTTCGTTTAATACATTTTTCCAATAAAATGAACTCTTGAACAGTTATAAGGGTTTGAAACAGCACTATAGAAATTAAATGCATTGGTGAATCACAAAAAGAAAAATTGGAAAGAAATGCAAAATAACATCTGATAAATATCAGTTTCAAAGTCACGTAAAATTTTAATCTTAGCAAATTTAATTGTTTAGTTCTCACAGACTCAGTGAATTGGTAAAGTAGAGGTAAATGCTTTTAATACTATGTTAATGCAGGAGAAATTGTACTGTTGCTGTTGAATTATCAGCGCTCTTGGAAAATGTACTTCTCAATGTACACGGAGAAATATAGTACCAGCAAGATGTAGTACCGCCACACTTTGCAAGCGTGATTTATTGAACGTCAAGTTCCGAAATAAATGAATGGGCGTGTTGGACTGTTGCATGGCCTCCCAGCTCACCCGACCTTTGAATTCTTTTTATGGGAGTACGATAAACAAAAAATTGTATTTACAGCACCTACAATCAAAGAAAACATACACGAACACATAAAGCCTGTGGTACTATTACTCCCTATATGTGGACTATGTTTAAGAAAACTATCGGAAAAGAATTACCAATTGTTTAAATGTTAATGGAGTTATTTTTGGAACTTAATCAAATAATGAAACGTAATGGTTTATTTCATTTTTTTTTTTAGTATGGCTCATATTAAACAACCTTTATCCGCTCTGAAATAACCTATAACTCTCAAAATTTTATATTAGTAAAAAAAAAAAAGAAAGAAAGAAAGAAAAAGAAAGAAAAAAGAAAGAAAGAAAGAAAGAAGAGAAAAGAAAAAAGAAATAATAATAATAAGCAAATTGGTTTAATTAGCTGGGGACGATCATAATAACTAAAATTATATCATCATTACATCATCATTACATTTAAAATTCTATAGTTACCCCTTCGGAACCCCATTATGGGGGCCAGCTATGCGCATTTCTTCAAAAAGTTTTTTTGTACTGGTCCATTTAAGACACATTAGCTTATAACACCGTATGTGGGTACCCCATATACAAATGAACACGTACATTGATTCTACTGTCAATATAAAACTATTACATACCAATAGACCATTTTTAAAAAGGAGAAATGGCTGTTTAGGCCTCAAAACGCCTGATAAAACACCTTCTACGGACCATATAACTCTCACCTATATCGATTATAACCACAAAATTGCACTACGGGTGAAGGGTGCTTTATCGGCTCTGCTAGTAGTATATAATTGAGAAATTTAAGAACTCTCTAGGCGACCCATTTTACGCAACCTGTAATGAAATGCTTCAAAACTTTTATAAATTGCCGGGAATAACGTAATTTCTGGTAATTTTTGATACACCGCTGTCATTATAACGCATGCACCATGATGGGCCTTGGCATCAGATAGCCACAGGGTGCCCCAGGTACGCATATTTGGCACTAGGCACAAGTTTATATCTGATAAAATTAATAGCCTTACAGGCTTGAACTTTAAGAATTTTTGACCAGGAAATTTCCGTTTTATTTTAACGTCAGTACCAAGAACAGGAGCAGCCAAGCGCATTCTGACAGACGTTTTACAGATTATTGTAAACATTATTGAATAAGTTTGTGGGTCATCCCTAACTACTTCAAGCATCGGATCATAAGTTCATTACTAGGGAGTAAATTTTTATGTTGTACACAAATTTAAAATGTTTGTTTTTATTTAATAAAACACGCATTTTTATGTAGTGAAATTTACAGTTTTTTTTTATGTACTACCACCCAGACAAATATTGCCAAATATTGGAAATTCCACTTCCACTCAGGCGCTAATTTTCATTAATGTTCAGAATGAAGATTATACACGGGTTGCATACAACGTTTAATGCAATTTTAGAACTGAAATATTTTTAAAAATTTGCAAAGTATTAAAAATTAATTAAATTTTACCAAACTGATTATATGACGTATTATGTTGCATGGTTTCTTAGTACTCGTTTCTATGACGATGCTATTTTGTTTTTGTTTTGAAGAATTCAAATGGAAATGGATGCTAACTCTGCAATGTTTAATATTGAAAATATGAATATCATTCCAGAAGAAGTTATAAGATAACTGATT
Source organism: Metallyticus violacea (assembly GCA_030762175.1). Taxonomy (NCBI): domain Eukaryota; kingdom Metazoa; phylum Arthropoda; class Insecta; order Mantodea; family Metallyticidae; genus Metallyticus; species Metallyticus violacea. Next base: position 66,953,723 of record CM060840.1, on the reverse strand, counting down.
GTTTGCAAATTTCTCAAAAATTGAGAAATGTATACGAAAAGGAATGTGATATGTTTTGTACATGGAGAAAAGAGAAATATGTTAGTTCAACTAATGAAAAACCTTGTTGACATATATTTAGGAGGTGGTAAATATAATACGTAACGTTTATTTATTATTAATATGGGAAATAAATTAAAATTTAGTTTCTTAGATGTTTTCATTTTTTCCAGTCGAAGATTTGTATGCCTTCGACGCTCTGGTGTCTGTATTGGAAAGTAAAATCAATGCAGTAAGGTTAAGGAAGGTTTTTTTATGTTAATATAATAGAGATTATTAAAATTAACTTTTTGAAATGAAAGAAATTGTAATGTATTTAATTATTTAATTCATTAATTGAATTTTTAATGTTTTCAAAATAATGGAAGTTAATTTATGATTAATAATTTACGATGTAGTTTCAAAATATTTTTTTAATAAAATGATTTTCGTGTTTGAATGTCGGTATGCTTGTTAGGACGAGATTTTAGTTTTTCTTACAGATACGTTTTTGAAATTGTATTGCTAAGGGAGTGATTATTTCAATGAATACTAGTTGCTAGGCGATCTTTTCTGCCAGAATTAGAATAATTGTACACTAGTTATAGCGCCATAAGAAGCGAGTTTTAATGCCAGGATTGCATAATAATATTATATACTGTTTTCTTCATGCCATATATTGCTGAAGATGTAGTCTAAATTTTGATTTCATTTTCGCAAATTCTTCAGTAACTACAATTTAATACAAGCATTTATCGTCAGCAATAAATAAATAAATGTATACTAATACGGAAATCACAAACCAAAAAATAAATTTAGCTGTTGTGGGGAATCGCTGCAGTCTAAGAATGCTGACACAGTGCACCGTCAACTAAATCTGGAACACTCTTACAAGGCAGGCACAAATATTTTAAACATGTTTATGCCACGAATATGTGATGCAATAGGTTTTAGGTTACATGCTATTTTGTTCTCTTTTCTGTGTATCTCCATCTACAAAATACTTCTACAAATACAGCTTAGTTTATTTTTAAAAAATTGCAATAAGCAAGCTGTCTTATTTATCTTGCTCACCCAAAAAAGCTTTTGATGTTAAAAAGAATGTTTTAATAAAAAAGTTAATTTGGATAAACAAGATAAATGGGACATCCTCTGTAGTATAATGAACCAAAGTAAAAAATTAATTAATCCCTGATTTATTGATTATTAAAAATTTTATGAAAACACGCACATTTATATATATTTTTTATTTAAAATGAGTGTCTTTATGTGAAATAAAATTTTGTATTGTCACCACCTACGACATTCAATAATAAGAATGTAGGCCTACGGGGAATTAAAGACTTACTTAGTTGCACATTACTTGGATAGGAAAGTTAAATTAGACACCTGCAATCGTTAAATCACCTTATAAGTTTATTACATTATTCCATGTTCTCAAATCTCAATTATTACATGTCCGATGTAAATGCCTAGCGGCAGATGTGACACCTTGCTTGGTTGTTTTAGTCCAATTGGTTAACTGCTCGCGTGGGGAGACTTTAAACCACCAATCAGGTTAAAGCATAATACAGTTAGTTTCCAACAATTCCTAAGCAACGGACACTTTTCTCCAATAATACTAGATCAATAAATTACAACAATCTAAACAAAGCGTTTGGCACATTTTCCCCGCCCTGTTAAAACAATGACCTATACAGGTTAACACTTATTTGCAGTAATACGTTATTCTAGATCAGTTTAACACTTTAATTTTCCAGTGTGCCTATATAGAAGTTTCGTCTCTAAATTGTAAGACTTTCAATTTACTTTATTTTGCGCGAATTGCAGTATCCCCTCGCGACAACACTGCCTGTCCAAGAATTAGGTTAGTAGTATGTGTGCGAATAGCTTTTCATCTCTTGTTGCGCTGCATTTGTTTTAATAACTTATTCACTTCAATTGTTTGTTTGTAGTCGTATGTGAAACAAACGACGTCAGTCTACAAGATGGCACAGTTTAGCTAGCGGAAAGCCTTAAATATAGTTGTGGTATACTCATAGCATGCGCTGCAGGGCTGTCTCCTTGGACCGTTTGCAAACGTTCTAATATTCTGTAAAATTATAATTATGTAAGTATTTGTGAATAGTTCCAATAAATAACTTGATCTATCTTTTATATTTGTTCATTTACATTCTAAATAATTGCCTTTACATTCCTCTTATGCCAAAAGAGCTGCTGATTACTTTAACAAATGCTTTCAGACACCTGCATTAGATGTAATGGCACGTACTTTCGCAGGTGCTTAGTCAAGCATCGATAAGAAGTAGGTGAATTCCTGCTTGAAAAATAGAATGGCGATTATCTTGGGAACAAAGGCCGCTATGACAAAATTTATTTAAAGAAAAATGCTCACAATAATACCACCTTCCTCAAGTAAAGACAAAAGTTATAGGTCCCTTCCACCCTGTACATTTTCAACCAAGCATGTCAGAAGTTTCCATAGTGACTAGGGCGATTATAGTTTTAATAACCACAAGAGTTCAAGGGTGAATCCAAAAGTAAGTTTTTCTTCTTCATTCTTGCAAAGCCTATCACGTAGCTCGCTGCAACTTGCGCACTCCCTAGTATATATTCACACTGCCAAGCAGCATACATCAGCACTGGAATATGCAAAATTACAAAATGACGACAGTAGTGAATATGTGGTCAAGGGAGGAAATGCGCGCAGATTTTGATTTCGGCTGGCAGAAAATAAGGAACTTTTCCACATCCACATCCATCGATGGACTACGTCTTTGCATGGAACAGGTGTGATATTCATTCAATAGGTGCAAAAATGGTGTTTGATAAATGACATTGATAAGCTGTTCTCTACTAACCATTCACTTTGATCTGTTTGGGGAAGGGTTAAACGTTTTCGATTCTATCACAGATGAAATTACGTAATAGGTAGCAGGTAACCAGTTTCTATCGTATGGGCATGCAAAGGCTCATTTTACACTTGAGAAAATGAGGAGATTCGTGAAAAAGAAATGTCGTTGAAATGAAACGTGCTCTTTACCTTGACAGATCAAAAAAAAAAAAAAAGAACTTACATTTTGACTTACTCTCATATAACTATCAGGCACTATTATTTTAATGAACGATAACGATAGCTATTTTAGGTTCGAAGTTCAATGCAAATAACTGCTTCTATTGTGATTAGTAAATTTCTGACTGATATATAATAACCAAACTATGCCTAGGATAAAATCGGCACTATGATGTCTTCATAGTAAGATATACTAGAATCAAAACCTTTAAATTTTATTATATTTCTAATGGGCGTGAACGGGTTAGGATTATTTTATTTATGCTGGAGGTGGTACTCCAGGCATTTGCTCGCTGATGACAATTATTATTCTGGTTTCTAAGCGTTCCGTACCGCTCCGACGCATCTTGGCAGGTTAAAATGCTTTCTTGTTCTTTTTCTTTTTGGTACTAAAATCGCGTTGGCTTTAAATTGGAGCTTCACAGGACGTCCGGCAATTATTTTTTGTCTGCCATAGGATTTTTTAAATTAAGTTTGAAATAAAAAAACAATAATAAGTAACGAGAGGAGATGCGTAAAAGGTTAACGTTATAACGGACGTCTAGGGTTTCATTATGAGAGGCATGGTGGGAGGAGAATCAATTCAGCACTTGCTATACCGTACTGGTGCTACAGGTCCGCCTACCAACACACACAAAAAAAAAAAAAAAACCGAAGTAGATACGGGTTGTATTGTTGGCAACAAAGTGGCTGCAATTTATTTGCGTTGTGCGTAACAACACCATGTTCGAATTCTCAATACATGTCTACCACTAGCATTTTTAGCAAAAAAATAATCGCTTAAAATCAAAATAATATAAGAAACATTAAAAGATTTAGACTTATGTCCTAAAGTGATGGCAACATTTGTACAACGAAAAAGGTATAAATTATTAAATTAACACAAATTAGAATTTCACCTCAGCAAAACCAACTACATAAAAATAAACAAAGCGCTTAATTAAAAAAAAAAAAAACATGTTTATTTGCTGCAATGAAAATTATTTTAAGGGACACTGGGAGTGAATTTTCACTGTTTCACATTTTTGTATGTATTTTTTTAAACCTTTACTGTGATTGCTGGATACCAAATTTCATTCAAATTGGATAAATACTCCGCAAGCTATAAAAGTTATTATGTAAATATGAAGCATAATCATAATGTTCCGCGCGGCTCTTGAGTTGAGAAAATTGTTGCCCATTTTGCAATTGGAGCATAAACCCAATACATAAAGTGTATAGAAAAAGTTTTAAATAAATTTTATGAGTGAAATGCTGTATTTTTTTTAAATTTATTAACACATTTTAATCTTTAAAATTAATTGTTTCTTCATAGAATATATATATAATATAAATGAAAAATAAAAATAAAGTAATACTATTAACAATGTAACAAATTAACAGTAATAATAAAAGTAGATAAGGATAAAACACTGAGAAAAAGTCACACTTGAAATTGCTATATTTCCAACTACTGCGAGTTCTTTAATGGCAAGAAGTTAGACAAGTCAAAAGTCACAAGCAAGCTTCTTGCCATTGAAGAACTCGCAGTAGTTCGAAATATAGCAATTTCAAGTGTGACTTTTTCTCGGTGTTTTATCCTTATCTACTTTTATTATTACTGTTAATTTTTATATATATATATATATATATATATATATATACATATAATTATTCGTTTTAGCATGGCTTTTCCCCTATAGAATGTTACAATAGATACTCATGTACATTTTAATTGAATTTAAACAAAAACTATGAAGCATGGGACATTTTGAATGCATGAAAATGAAGTTTTGAGAAAAACGCTGTTTTATAAAAGGTATGCTGGGAAACGATGCGATTTAAAACAACATGCGAAGCTTTTAAATGACCTCAGAGCGCGAAGGGAGGGGGGTACATGATGATGTTGACTCTCTGTAGATGCCAGAAGGTTCAAGGAACAATTTGCAAAAAAGAAAGGATTTTCGATTTTTAACCGATTTTGGCAAAAAAAAAAAAAAAAAAAAAAAAAAAAAAACTCACGCCAATAACACCCCAATAAAGCATGTCGATTCAAATGCCTGAGATATATGTAGTCGAAATTAAATATTACGAGGGAAAAAAATTCTCAGAAACTTTCTACTGCACTGCATAGTAAACGGCTTGAAGGTCACTATTTAACCACTTTTGTCACGAATGCTCTACAATGCGAAAGTCGGTCCTGGTGGTCTAGTGGTAAACATATTTACCTCGTATACCCAAGATTGCGGGTGCAATTCCAGCCAGATAGATGATTTTTTTTTTTTTTTTTCCATATGGTTTCTTTCAGAAGGGAAGTAAAGCTGTGGGTTTCGTGTTGTAGATTTACAGCACGTAAAAAAACTTCAAGCCTGAAAGAAGAGGCCTTTGAGCAAAATATATCGCCCGTTTCACGCACTGAATTGAATGGGCCGCTGATAACGTTAAACCGTGTAAATAAACCAAATACTACTACCACAACGCGAAGAGTTTCACTGATAGAAATCTTCCAGATTTATCGTGGAGTAATTACTGAAACTTTGTGCCTTAGAAGTGCATAAAACTTGTAGTAAAATTTGCACTATTGAACAACTGTAAGGCATATCAATAGGCTAGATTTAGAACTGAAGATTCTACAGATGCAATGAATTTAGGCTGAATTTAGCCCACTTCCCTCCCTCAAAGAGATTTTTGTTGATTTGGTTTATTTACGGACGTTCTTTAACATCTCAGGTTATCAGCGTCCCATTCACCGCCACGGGTGGCCGAGGTGGTTAAGGCACGGACTCGTGAGCGGGAGGTCTTTGGTTCGAATCCCGCCAGGACCATCCTCCCTGACTGAGGTTTTTTCCAAGTTTTCCTCAGTCTTCATAACTGGCAAATGCCGGGGAGGTACCTAAACTTAGGCCTGGAACGCTTCCTTCCTTAAAAAAAAAATCCTTTCCCAATTTATTATTTCATTTCATGTATCATCGGTGTCAACCGCCTGTGGTGCCTCAGTAGTAAAAACGGGCGTTAAACACCACTCAAAAAAAAAGTCCCATTCTATTCAGGGCGTGAAACGGCAGACAAATTTTGCTCAGAGGCCTGTTCTTTCAGTCTTGAGGTTATTTATCGTGCCGTGAATGTACGTACGACACGGGACCCACGGCTTTACTTCCCTTCCGAAGGAAGCCATACTTGTGATTTTTACGCCCGAAAAAAATCTATCGACCCTGGCCGGGTTTGAACCCGCTATCTTGGGTTTAGAAGGCAAATATGGCTATCACTACACCAACAGGACCGACCCCTCAAAGAGAGACACAGCACAAAAGGACGCTTAAAGATTACACGTTCAGACTTAGGAATGAAATTAGATCTGCTGCACTTATGCGAAGATATGCTACTAAAACAGCTGATGTTATCTTTTTCACATGAAGGAAAAGTTGACTAATGCTCTTTTCTTGTGAGGAACTCGGAAGTCTCAAAGTTACGTGACATGAGCTCGAGAAAATGTTTCCAAATACTAAAGAGATTATTATGACATCTTCATGTGAAATGGAACAGGTACAATGTTAACCGAATGGATTGGCTATCGAATTGATCTGACTTTTTGGAAAGGGTGTGGGCATAAAGGCGACCTTTGAACCGCACAGCTCAACGCTTTATTGTTCTTATCCACCTATTAACTCGTGTCTTTAGAACTATTGTATCTTTGAGGTGAATTGATAATAGTAGGGCGCCAAGAAGATCATGCTCACAATCTTTTGGGACTGTAAAGGTATACTCGTGGTTGAGTACTATGCTGGCCTAGTACAAAGACTCCGTGCTTCCATGAAAGAGAAAAGGCAAAGAAAGCTGAGCGGTGGTGTGCGCCTTCTTCACGACAACGCGCCTGTGCACACAGCTCTTGTTGCAAAGGAAGCTGTGAAGAAATGTGACTTCAAGGAGATCGACCATCCACCCTACAGCCCATATCTAGCTCACAGTGACTATTTCCTCTTCTCATAACTCAAGAAGCACCTTGGAGGAGGGAAATTTAAGTGTAACGAGGTGATGGATGCTGTTTATGCTCATTTTGCAGATAATATTTCTTACTATTTTGGGAGGGGGGATTGAAATGTTAATTCAAAGATGTGAGAAGTGTATTGCAATAAAGGGTAACTATGGTGAAAAAATGAAATATAGGTTTTGTCTTTATCATACCTACAAAATGGTTAGGCCGGAAACTTATGGACCTACTCTCGTAAAATGAGGAATTACTAATGAACGAAAGCAAAATCCTAAAAATGAAATTTGTTTTTTATATTAAATAGGGTGCGATAAGAGAGTACCTCCCTAGAAACAATGTGTTTTAAAATGGTCATAGCAGGCAAAGAATCTCTTAAAATTGTTTTCCAATTACACGTGACTAGTAGCCAATTAATGCTAATACCTGCCTTATGTCTAAATACTGGAAACCCCGTTTTCACGGGTATGAATGAACACTAATACGTTTGCTACTACTAAGCAACGCTTTGTGGCAAAACTCCCGAGTTAGGGTTAAGTCAAATGTGACTTATATTCACATATTAATGACCACAATATGCTAGAGTCATTTGAAAAGTTATCGGAATAAACCACAGAATGCAGCAACTGTTCTGAAGCTGTTTTGTTCCATAGACACGTTAGTGAAATAATACATGGGTTAGTCAAAAAAACGTAGCTGTTTGCTGCAGCGTAGACGAGAGCATGCAGGAAAAATGGCAAATAACGAACATCGTGTGATTATTAAGTACTTGGAAAGAAGAGTATGAATGGGACAGAAAATCACACAAATATGACGAACACTCTAGGGGACTTCACACCTACATAAATCTTGGAAAATGACCGACGCAATGGACAACCAAAATCCATCACCTCAGAAATTATCGATGATTGCATATCGTGGTTTTCAATATCACTGATGCTGAACTTGCTGAAGCTCTCAGTATTTCACATTTTGAGAGAAGAATTATTCTTCAAAAAATTATCAGCAAGATGGGTGCCGCGACTGCTGACTCCGATCTGTCAGCAAAGTTCGGCTCATTTTCAAACAGATGTTGCCGACTGTAACCATAGATTTGTGACCAATGATGAGACGTGGGTGCATTACTACCCACATGGCAGTCTAAACAATGGAAGCATCACAATTTTCCACCGCCTAAGAACGTCATGTGTGTGAAGATCATGGTTTCGTTTTATAGAATGCCAAGGGCTAATCAATGGAGCGTATTATGCCAACTTTTGGACCTATTGAAAACAAAAATACGCGAGAAAAGACTGGGTCTATCAAAGAAGAAAATCTTCTTGTACCAAGACAATGTCCGTCCTCACACGTGTGTCGTTAAAATACGATTTGCTGGCACATCCGCCTTATTCCTCTGATTGGCTCTATCGGACTCTTATCTGTTGCCTAAACTGCAAAAATGTCTTGGTGGAAAGATATTTTCGTCCAGAGGGATGATCATCCATTGAGGCGTATATTGCAGGTCTGGAGGAATTTGATATAAGCTTTGAACCATCGCTGGACAAATTGCGAAAGTACCTAAGGAAAATATGTTGAAATAGAAAATAAGAATAATTTGAAAAAGTCATGCCGTCATTTTAGGCTTCACACTGAGAACTTTTCAAATGACCTGGAATTCAGAATTCAAACTATTTGAAGACAACAGAAGAGGGATATGTTGCGAATGTTGGTATAGGGTTTACTTATGTGCATACTACCTCTGAGATAGACAAGTAGAAATCATGGATAAGAAGTCTAAGAGAATGACAATGTTGTATTTCTTAATTTAATATTGAAAATTCTTTAATTCCATTTATGTTTTAATAACTGCTTGAAATAATACAAGCATATAATGGAAACTAAATACAAATTCACTCTTTATGCATTGTTTAGATTTGTAGCTTATAAGATACAAAGAAAAGAAAATGCACAAATAAATAAAAAAAAAGCTGTTATAACCCATAAATACTCTTTCTAATAGCACAGGTTTTAACACATGCAAATGACATTTGGATCCCTTTTTGGTTTAGTGAATAAACACAAGCACTGTGAAAATAAACGGGTCTTACCTTGAATCTCGCCAGTCTGGGACTCTGCGTCGCAAGTTTGGCAAGCTCCTGATAGTTTGCCTGAGAAGCTCGCACTAGCCACTCGCGAATCTTTGCATCCAACTGTGGGCAACATTAAACATTAGGTTTCTTAACCTTAGAAGTGTCTAACGTCCATATATGTGGGTGTGTACTGGTCGTAAAACAAAATATTGGCATTATGAGCACCATACCAAAATAATATACCGGGTGATCAAATTATAAGGGCTTTATGGCGAATTAGTTTGAATGGATGACATTCTTGCCAGTCAGCGCACCTTGCCTAGCCTTCCAAAGTACGATACTGTGAAACTTAACAAGTGATTAAAGAACTAAAACACCCGCATTTAAAACAAACTGACTTATAACTATGACGTGGCAATATACGTTCTCTTTCTGTCACCCACCCCCCCCCCTTCCTCCCTAGCGAATTCACAGAGCTAGAAGAACTGATTATACTAACAGAAACTAGCTCCGCTATCATGACGATTTTAATTTTAAATGACTGGCGGTAAAGTCCAAATAAATTTGATCACTGAGTATATATACAAGATGTTAATGAAACATATCGAAAATATTCGGTGTATACTGACTTAGTCTAGAAACCTGAGATAGGGAACCTAGGGACGAGAAATGGGGTACTGAAGATATTGCAATATGTTAATTTTTCATGCAACAGCTGTCTGTTTAGTACGCAAACAAAATCATTAAAAAATAGAAACCGTAGAAATGGAGTAAGGTTACAGTTTTTCTAAAGTTACCAACATGCACCTGATTTATACAGAAGTTGTCCTGTTAGAATGGTGAGATCTACACGGAAAGAACCATATTGTCTGTTTCTGTGAAATGAGATGCTTTAAGGTGCAAGTCAAGATAAAAATAAACGCGTGCAGGTCTTTATGAAACTTTAAGCCAATAGTTCCCAAACTGGAGCGGAGGGCGGGGGGGGGGGGGGCAGAGACACAGATAAATCACCGACGAATAGGAGTGGAGAATTTGCCCTTTCTGGCTGAATGTAAAGATACAAAGGAATGGGGGGGGGGAAGTATCTACCACATTCCTTTAAGAGATCTTACAGAGGGAGATGATCATGCCTGTTTGCAGGTAAAGAAGGGAAGGAGAGATCAGATAAATTTCTGATGAAAGTGAGACAGCTCAGGTCTGAAAAGGGTGATAACCGGGAGGGGGAAATTGATTGAATCCAGCTATGTGTCTTCATAATGAATTTTATATGAATTTTTAATATTTTAAGAATTAATCTTCTGATATTTCCTTTAGTTCATTCCTTTTTATTTATTTTTCTTTATTTGTGGTTTAATATACATATATTAATTTAATATCTTGCATTAAAATCAAACAGACCTAGTGTATTACAAAAGCATGTACGGTCCTTTGGATTTGTATTGTCTTTTGTATTAGTGCCACCGAAATACTCTACTATTCAGAAGGGGGAGAAAAAACACCTGGTTTGATAAGTAAGGAAGTTGGAATTAAAGTTTGCAAGTGAGACTATTCATATATTTTATTTTAATTATTTATTTTTGCACAGGTTCCTTAATAATGTAAAAAAATGCTGCTAAGATTTCTTTATGTATATTTAAATTAAAAAAGAATGTCTATTATTTTTAATATTAACGTTGCGAAGAAAACAATATTTGTTTTAAACTGTTAAAAATCTAAGAATGGTCGTTCATTCAAGGTGAGCACTCAAGGCGTCCCAAAAGTGCTACGACAGACGAGATTATGGCAAGAATTTACAACGCCATACTCAATGATTGCTGATTGAAAGGTACGCCAGTATGACTGCAAAAATCTCGATAGGCCGTGTCATTTTACACGTAGTTATGGGTAGGAGAAATATTTCCACCCGATGGGTGCAGCATTTGTGAACAGTGGACAAAAAACTTATTTGAATGGACTTTTGCAAATGTGTTTAGACTTTTTTAAACGCAATTTCAGTGGGTTTCTCCGAAGTTTCATAACAGTAGATGAAACATGGATTCATTGCTACACATCTGGGACGAAGGAGCAGTCCAGACAGTGAGTGGCAACAGATGAAAGTGCAACAAAGAAAACAAAGTCCGCAGCAAACCACATTAAATCAGGTATTCTGTTTTAGAACTCATCTTCGCGGAGTTATGAGAAGTACGGTGAGGCCTGCACCGTATGGACTGTTTGGGACATTAACTTTATAATATCAGCTGTCACAAACGTCAGAAACTCGTAAACCAAACTTTTTCGGACCCTAGGTAATATATAATATTTTCATTGTTTTTATATTGGTAACTTATTTCAGAATTCTATTTCTAAACCCTTATAACAACAATAATATTTAAGGTGTTTCTGAAAACATATTCCAATGAAATGAAATACTGCACAATGATATTCTAAAGGTTTATGAAGTTGTGTTCCCTACAGTTTCCCGTCACAAATCATACATATTTTCGTGTTTCTGACTAGCATATTTATCCTAAAGTAGCAAAGTTTATCGTAAATCATCAACGATGCACCTTGCATATCCCTTAGGCAATCATTACTGCTTTTAAATGGTGATGATGAACGCAAAAGAGTAAAGCGGTAGAGTGTACCAGTTTGAATGATTAACAGTCAAAGGGTACTTACCGTTGTCACAGAAGAAGTATCGCTATCATCATCTTTCGTATTCTCCTGAAAACAAACAAACAAACAGAAAGAGTATCAATCTACTGTATAAAACATAGAAGTATAAACAATGTTACTCTCAAGCAGCGACATTTCTGAAAGCTAATTGATAGCCTTGGCATTGTTCTATTTGCCAAACTACTTAGAATCAAGACCCGCTATATTTACCAGATCCCAATGTATGTATCGATAGTAGACAAAATGGTGGAAAATGTGGTCCGTGCTGTAAGTATAAGGCTTTGTAACTTTTGTTCGTTCAGTTACATGGTTTATTGGAAGTAAACCAACAGTAGCGTGTTACTTCTTTTGCTTTAATTAAGTTAATATTGATTTAGTGAAATCACAATAGGAACTTGTTTAATAAAAAGTGTTAGTACAACATGGGTTGCCGTTGTATGTCTTAATTATGGCAGTGCGCCGCATAACACTACATTTATATTTCCTAAAATAGCAGTAATTAAAAGAGGGGTTGATAGAGATAATACAGCGTGCAAAATTTGCAATTAATTATGAAACTGTAGTGCATATTAAACGTTTCGTACCAGGATTTGTGATTAGGGAGAAATTTCTGTAATCTACAATCATTTAAGACGACGTGGGTTAGCAAAGAAAGGAAAGTTCCGAAAGAACGCATGAAGTGGGGTTTGGATTAATACTATAAGAGATTTAATGAATGGTGTGAGCATGATATAACATATTTTGACTAGTCTGTGAGTGGGTTTATGTAAAGACAGCACCCGTAGTGAGTCAGGCATGTTGCTGCTATTAACATATGAGTTTTTTTATTTGGTTTCTTGCAGTTACCTGTTTATTACAGCGGTTTATAGTTTGAGATAAATAAATAGTAGCGTACTAGTTCTTTAGTTTTTTATTGCGTTAATACTGATTTAGGGAAATCACCCAGGAACTTGTGTAATAGAAAGTGTTTAGTACAATATGGGTTGCTTTTTTATGTATTAATTATGGCAGTGCACCGCATTATAGGTGATGATAAATATGATGCTTTCCCATCTATATAGATTATTTTTAAGGTGTTCAGTAATTTTTAAGTAAATTTATTTTATAAATGTCTACACCTACCTGCGGAAAAGTTCATAATACATATTATTTTATATTTCGTTAACATATGAGAAATATTGTTTGCAAACAATTTTAGATTCTTAAAAACCATCGAAATTTTTCTAGTGATAAATAAAATCATCGTGTAAACGAAAAACTGAATAAAAGTTTCGTATTTGATATTGGCAGTAATAGGGCGGCTTTTTTTTTTTTTTTTTCCCTCCCATACTGAGGTCTGGTAAACGTAGTTGGTCTTGTTGGAAAGTATTTTCAACTCACAATAATCGATATACGGTCATAACGATCTAAAAATACCCTGTAGCCAAGCCCGAAAAGTTCCACTTTTTTCCCCCGTTTCCTTCACTAAAATCATAACACCAGTGTGGGAATATTATCAACTTCTGCCGGAATTAAACCTACACCATGTCAAGGATTCTTTTTTGGCTTAATCCGTCATGACGTGCACAGTCAAAACATGCCCTGTTTATGTATACAGGTATATAATATAAGGCCCAATATATACACTATTAGGCAGTAGTCCAATTGATCACCAAGTTTTCTCTATACTGTCCAAAAGAAGTTCTTTGCGTATTATCAGGTCACCGTTAAAATCTTCCGGGATGTTTTCCCGTGATCCATGGTTTAATATGCTACCATAGCTTTCACCAATTACTGCGGTTGGTGAAAGTTATGGTAGCATATTAAACCATGGATCATGGCAAAACAGCTCGGAAAATTTTAACTGTTTTAATGATAACACTGGTCATGAAAGGTTAAGGAGTATTAGATCACCCATTAATCTGATGATGGACGTTTTGAATGCAAATGCAGCGACGCCAAATTACACCATGATTCACCTGCTCACAAATGTGATAATTTGTGCATGAGAAATCCGGAATGTACTTACAAAGCAGGGTCAAGAACGCTATGCCGAAATGCTGCAAAAATTTCCGCTGTTGTGTGTGCTACGTGTTACATGGAGCAAAATAACATCGCTACCAGGTTTATTGCCATCAGCTTTTGAATAGTAAGCGAACAGGTAAATTATTAATAAAATATTTACTGTTCATTTAAAACAGCAGAGATTTAATTTCAATCACTCATAATTTCTGTTTTATGTTCCTATGATTATGTTGTGTTCTAGGATGATCATTTGTATTTAAAATTAGAAATGTCCTATGGTGTGAATAATTATTTAAAGGGCTACCTACCAGAAGCATTGTAGAAAATAACATTGGTGCTGTTAGAAAACTATGTGCCAAGAACGCGTAACAACAAAATGCCAGCTACGCGTTTGAATACCGGTGTATGGAAGACAATGGGGGGCAGGGGTCACGTGTAGCCCCGGCATGCTCCAGTATCTCAAGGTGGCCCCCTGCGGGCATGACTGACATACCTGACAGCATGCAATTGATTTTGTAATCATTTCAATGCGCGCTTGTTATAGATGTGCACACCCTGATAGCAACATTGAAAGATGTTTCTGCTACAAGTGGTAACTCAAATGTCAAATTAACACAAGCTTAACAGCAAAAAAATACCTTGCCAAAATTCTTTAAATTTAAGGGGTGAGAAGCGATAAACTTGACCAATATTTCAATGGGTGACTGGCCTGCCACTTTAAGTCTAGCGGTTACAGGATTTTCTACACAGTTATGCAGGAAATCAAAGAAGCATTTAAATTTAAGGAAAAACCGAATTATGGCTTTGGCTTCCTTCAAAAAGAACAAAATAAAAAAGGGGGGAGAAAGCATTTCTTGATCCTGCTATAATCTGGTTCGCTGGATAAGAATTGCCGAAAATTAAAGTGGCTTATAACCAGAATTTTTAGAAACATATCAGCAAAGAAAGAGCAATGATGATTATTATACGATAATAGGATTATAGGATAGGATTAGCGTGTAGTCTAGAATTAAGTGAGAACAGGATTCAATAAAATAGAATAAAAAAGGATTAGGACATGACAAGATAGTAAAGGATCTGATTAGAATAGGAGAAGATAGTATAGGAAACGATTAGTGTAGGATAGGAGAATAAGGATTAGGATAAGACAGGGTATGATAACATAAGATATGATTAGTATATTAAGGAGCATTAAATAGGACACGATTAGGACAGACTGATAGAAGGATTGGACTGGGATTAGGAAAAGATACTATGGATATAGTTAGTACTATATGATAGGATGATTAGATAGTATAGGATTAGGATAAGTTGATAGAAGGATATAGTATGACGGGGGATTGGATAGGACAGGATAAGCAGAAGGTAGGATAGGATTGGATTAGGATAGAATAAGATAGTATATAGGGACACATTTGGCCTTTTGTACTTACAACGCACTCCAAAGAGGCAACTCAGGTATGAAGAGATAAGAGAGGAAGACACCGGGTGACCTGAAAACAACCCTTCAAACTTTCCACATGACGGAAATCCAATACCAGCCTGGTAATTTCCAGAACTATGGAATAATATGTATGAAATGGTACAGCCACTCCAGCATTCGCCTATATGTTCAGGAGAAACCTTGAAAAAACCCTAATGTCAGGATGGTTGGCTTCAAGGGATTTGAAGCCCGAAAATGTGAGTCCCAAACTTTACCGTATAAACCATTTCTTGATATTACTTCACATTATTCTGGTTCTGGAAGTAGTTTAAGCTGCGAAGCATGGGAATGATTTATAGCGAAAATGAATGAGTATAAGAATTTCTCCAAAAATTCTTTAAATATTTTTTCACCACTAGCTTTTTACGTAGAAACAATTGACATTGAACAAAGGGAGCTGCCCGATAGTTCCGGCCATATTCCACTGGAAGTGTTGCAGAATATTACCCAAATGATGTAATTTGTCATGTGCGGAATTGGTTGTCAGGAACGAACCAACTGTGAAGAAGGCTGCAGTTGAAGTAAAAGATATAAAGGTTATCTAAAAAGTAACGCAAGATTTAAATACACAAAATGAACCTTTATTTATAGGTGTATGGGCAAAGTAGTGACATAATTTGAAAGAGTAAACATTGTTAAATATGGAAAATAATATCCGGCAAATGTCCTCCACCTCAAATGACACTTGTACATTCTTTCGACAAATTTTGCAATCACATTTTCGCACACTTGTGGGTCAATTGCTGCGATAGCACGTCGGCTTTCTTTAAGTACAGGAATGCTTGGTATGACTTTGACTTTACAAATCCCTAAAGATAAAAGTCACACGGTGTAAGATCCCATGACTTTGGTGGCCAAATGTATTGCGCGAAATATGCCGTCCATAAAATTTATGTTGTAACAAATCAATGGTTACGCGCGCCGTATGACACGTAGCGCCATCCTGTTGGAACAACATCAAAGTCAAAAGTCCATGGCTTCCAATTGATGCCACAAAAACATTATCATCTCGCGATAACGTACGAGTACATTATTGATAGTTGCTGAAATTCCGAACTCGTTTTCGAAGAAGTACGGCCCACTACACCAAAGTGCACACCATACAGTCGTTTAGTGACAATAAATAGACTTTTATTCAATGATACGACGATTTTCCGTGCCCAAATGCGAAGAAGAAATCCGATATGCTATCGCAACAATTCACCCACAACTCTGCGAAAATGTGATTGTAAATTTTATTCAAAGAATTTACGAGTGTCATATAAGACGTGGAGGCCATTTGCCGCATATTATTTTCCATATTTAATCGGAGTGTTTACTCTCCCAAATTATATTACAACTTTGCCCATTCATGTGTAAATAAAGATTTATTTTATAAATTTAAATTCTGCGTTACTTTTGAGATACCTTTTATGTTTTTCGTCATATGAAAATATACGAATCAAGAAATTCTTTTGATCATTGGGCTTAGGCAATCAATTTACAATGTAAAGTCTGACCTGGCTCAACATTTAGTAACTGTCCTTATTGGTCACATCGTCTCCAAGACTGTACAAAACTTCACTTGTATATCTGAGGTAATTAAAGAAATAGAGGCATATCCACCTGCTGGAAACACTACGCTTCACTACACTCAACTAATTTCACGCCCTCAGTTACAGCATCAGTATCTAAACCGCACAATATGCGAGAATTTTCTGTGTGGTTGGATTATAGTTTGCCAAGGAAATTGGATAAAGATTTCCCAGACGTTTCAAACCATATTGAAAACAATTCACGCGACAAGAAAAGTGTTGTTAAGACTAAGCCGCTACGTGTAAGGCATGAGTCAGGGTGAAGCCTGTAGGACATATTTCATTAATAACAGGCAGTAGGAAGGCGTCTGCGGTTATGTACTGCCGGAGCAGTCAAGTGAGACCATATCCTGGTTACCCCTCATTCAAGAACAAAATGTTAACTTTTCGTGTAGTCTGTTTTTCAACCAAACTATAGCACATTACCCGCAAACATTGTTTCCAGATAGAACATTCCGATGATGGCGGAAACCCCTCCCAAAGGAGTGGCCACTTTAGACGCTTTACAAGAATTTTTCCCAAAGCGCAAGCCACCGTCACACCGCTCCACACCGCTCGCCCTTGCATTTTCGGCCTTGTTACAGAACTAAAGGGATGAAAGTATATGAAATGGGAGAGCGGAAAAATTTTAGTGAGATCCATTGCAATATTCACCTAAAAGACGAGGGAAAACCATGAAAAAATCTAACGTCAGGGTAGCCGAACTTAAACCACCGCCTGAGTCACCCACTCATTAGTCCACTTTAACAATTATTTTTTTCTTTACACACCTGCATAACCACCTTGCAGTGGCATCGTGAAAATTGACTGAATGTCGGCAATGGAGTATCAATTTAGGCTTTAGAATATCTTGTTCGTATATTTCCGCGTAAGTTGCTCTGATTGGACATGTTTCATGCTTACAGTGAGAATTTGGATTTAAAGTTTCTCCCTTTTGACAGCGAACACATTTCTGTTCGTCATTTTCCAAGATGACCTTTCTTTTTACATCATTTCATATCACTTTCACTCAGTCATGACTGATGCCAATTTACACGAGTTTCTTCTTGTCTTTTGTTCAGAAGTATGATCTTTCAGACAATTTTAAATAATTTCCTTCCAACAATTCTTACAGAAATACTAAGTGTTTTATACAGATTATTTTTAGCAGATTTTCTGCAAACTTTAAAAGACAAATGAATGGTTTCGACGTTCAACTTAAGTTATTAGACATTGTTCACTAATTTTTTAAAATAAAGTTCCAGATTGTATTGCTTCACAACGGCAAAATTTTGCCATCAGATTCTTTTATTACTGTGGTTTTCAAGGGAACATATGAAACGATACCGCCACGGATAGCCGATGTCGCTAAGGGGCGGACTTGTGAGCGGGAGGTCTGGGGTTCGAATCCCGCCAGGACCGTCCTCCCTGACTGAAGGTTTTTCCAGGTTCTCCTCGTCCTCATCAATGGCAAATGCCGGGGAGGTACCCTAAACTTAGGCCTGGAACGTTTTCTTCTTTAAAAAAATCCTTTCCCAATATATCATTTCATCTCGTCTATCATCAGTGCCCACCACCTGTGGTGCCTCAGTATCTAAATGAGCGTTAAACACTATTAAAAAAAAAAAAAAACAAACGATGTATGCTTATCGCATTGCCTGCAATATTCTAACAAGGTTAAATAAAATATTTGGGGGGGGGGTTTCTGTAAAACAATAGGGAATGTTGTTAAAGATTGGGGAAATGGAGAAAGAACATGCATACAAGTTGAATTACTTAAAACTGCTACCTTAAATATATTTTATATTATTATTTATATCGACAAGCTGTATTTTACTAGATTTAAGACCATACAAGGGGCCAAATCAAGGGTTTGGAGAATTAATATAATCCAAACGTACCATATATTTAACGATTTAGTAGCTATAAGTGTGGCAAAATTAAAATAAATAAAATTATAGTAAAAATGTCGTTTATTGATATTTTCTCAATGAAAATTAGTTTACGAGTAATAGATTTTTAAATTAAAAATAGGCGTAAAGTAATGTAGTAATTAAATAAGAATTTCAGCTGCATCTCAGTTTTTTTTTTTTTATTTTCCTTTAAACGAACTATCTGAAAAATGAGAAACACCAGAAAATTCTTTTTTTGGTTACCATATAAATGTTCACTTGCTTAAATGGATAAACCTTTAACATCCAATTCTCGTAAATTATTTCCATCATAACATGCTGTAAAATCCACTATTATTCTAACATTATTTAGTTTAATTTCTGCTACATTAATGGTTATTGATTTATTAAAAACATATAGTTTTGTGCTGAGGCTAGTAAATTTTTCTGGTCGGTATTAACTCTTTGTGCCGTTTTCCGTGCATTCCTTATTGCCTCATATCTTCTGTCCCTTTTCTTATGCTATTCACCTGGCCACATAAGGATGGTTCGCTAGCTAATAATTGGTTCTTCGACTATCGAAAATTTTTCCATACTATGACGCAACCATTTTGACAGGCAGGTAAGCCTGTAGTCTCTGTGACAGCGTGGATTATACTTCTTTTCTGCTTTCTCTTCAAACTTGTTAGGCCCGGAGGCTTCCCCGAAAACAAAATCTGTGACTCAAGTACTAAATATATTTAAGTTTTATTGTAATGTAGTAAAATGGCATATTGGGGTGAAGTTGCTTTTTGCATTGCTCTTAGTAGATAATATCGATTTGCGAGTCTATAAATAAAATTTAATTGTCATTTTGGACAGCATTTACACTCTTTGATCTCTTGTTTAAGACGGGGGTTTTATTAAATGCTTTTATCAGACTTTTTATTTTATTGTATTTCATTGGGATTATATTTTGAGAGCTTGTACCGCTCTCGCGTACCCCTCATTTTTGCAATAGATATTGCTAATTTATAGGTTGTGTATCTTTCCAATTTTCAAGATCAAAATTATTCAACGTGTTTATTATATTTACAACTATTATTGTTTAATAAATTATGTTAATTGCAAATCATTATTCTGCCACATTGTAAAGATTGAAAGATTGTAAAAATCTTTCTAGAGCTATAGACGGGGGTTTTATTAAATGCTTTTATCAGACTTTTTATTTTATTGTATTTCATTGGGATTATATTTTGAGAGCTTGTACCGCTCTCGCGTACCCCTCATTTTTGCAATAGATATTGCTAATTTATAGGTTGTGTACCTTTCCAATTTTCAAGATCAAAATTATTCAACGTGTTTATTATATTTACAACTATTATTGTTTAATAAATTATGTTAATTGCAAATCATTATTCTCCCACCTTGTAAAGTTATCTTTCTAGAGCTATATTCTGGGGTTTTTCCTTCCAGCATGTTTCCAAGGCTAAAACTTTAACTAACGGTGTCGAATCGTGATTATTGAGTTACAAAATCGTCATATGTAGATAGCATTCTGAAGGCTAGATTTGTGGGCCATTGGGATGTTTTGCAAGACTTGAAGTAAGAAAACTAAACTTCTATAAAGGGGAAAAAACAAACTTCGAATCAAATTGTCAAATTCGGCGCTTGGCGTCCACTTAAAGTAGCGATGAATGACTTTCTGGGAAATAGAAAATAAGAGAAATACAGATTTCTAATGTCAATGAGGAGTTACAAAGGCATGCGTTGCCATGTGTGCTTAAATATTGATCCCAACTCTTATTTCGACCTATTTCACGACACTTGGGGTGATGTTAGCGACGAACAGGAGAAATAGGTCATTTTAAACGAAAACGCCTTTACCAGAAACGATAGTAGTCATCCATGCTATTTTCTTAAACCAGAAAGCAATCGCGAATGTAAGAAAGAGTCATTAAAGGGAGGCATAATAAGTATTGCTGGGAGCTGGAGAGATGGCTAGTCAGATGAATGTGCTGACAAGGCAATTATTAATATTCTGCTTTCGTTTACGCAATGAGAATGGACCGGATCTTCAGTATTTGAATAGATGATACACATGCAGTGCTAATGTTTTACTTGGCAGATAAAAAGCCCTCTCCCCGCATACGTCACTAGCTATCTCTCCAGCTCCCAGCAATGTGTACAGTGCAGTCTCGATTATCCTACACTGGAGTTGAATGAGATTCATATTACTGAAAAGCTCCGATAATGCAAAATAACTAAAAAATGGTATCTGCTGCAATTAACATAAGAATAAACTATTTTATTTAGATAACTCATAAATATTAATAACGTTCAATATTGTAATTTTAGTCAATAAATACAATGTATGGATATTTCTTCTTTACATTATTCAAAAGTAACAAAAATAACTCTCAAATATTGTACATTTTCTCATCATTTATTATTGTTGACAATTGCCAGTATTAATAAGAACTTGAGCTCTTTTCCTTAATCTTGAACACTTGTATATTGAGGGCCGCAAAGCATACAGTGTCTCCCATATCAATGAGGGAATATATGGATAATCATTTTCGAATTCAGCGCAGAAGGCACATAATTTCGTTCTGAATGCAAGGACAAGCTTTAATATGCTCTCTAATATTAAGTTACTTCAAGGAAGGAAAGAAAAATCGGAGTGTTTTTATAACAGTTGAGTTTATGACTAGCGATTAGCAGAACTACGCAGTGCTATGGGATAATTATAAACACTCCCCATGACAATGGGGTGGCATTAGTATTTCATCCCTTCGCACACATCCAGGTGAGGTGAGGTCACAGAAAATTACGTTGTACTTCATGTCGAGAAAATCTAGCCTCCAGTTTTTTTATTTATTTATCCGGAACATTTCACCCCCATGTGAATAAATTGTAGTGGAGGGGTTGAGGCATCAATTGGCGTAGTTCTCCCGAGGACATGAAAAATAACGGGGCCCGGTAACATGACGAGTACGTTGCGCTCCGGGGAAGGGAGGTGAAGGGGGTGGCCGGCTACCGAGTGAAAATATGACCACTGGGATTAATGAGGTGCTTGTTGGATATCCCCTCCTCTCCCTCGCCCTGGAAAAACTACGTAATATAATTCAAAAGGGGTGGCGCTGCTGTTTGGTATCAGCGGGAATTGTTTATTTGTAGCTTTGTCCGAATGGCAGCGTTTTGTTCTTAACGGCCTCGCGGATTGGCTAACGGGAACAAGTGGGGCATATGTAGGCACAGTACAGCATTTCGGCGCATTCCCGTGTCAACATCATTCATAGCTAATGCAAATTATTTAAGCAAGTAAAATTTATTTATTTACTGTGTAGCTAATATACAGTTCCTAATGTCACAGTTTTATGAGGGAAACTTTATTTTTAAACATATATATTTTCAGGTAATATGCCGATTAATTAATTTTTATAACGGTGGTGGTTGATGATTATGAATCAGGTGTCAAAATGAGTGATAGGACTACTGAAGCACTTGAATAGAAGAATAATTTTACTGCACCATCAACAAATTCAAATATACGCATATATCATATGCATATGTCATATATCATATCAATAAAATTTGCCGATTTTGGTGGGAGTGCTGCAAACTGTTTAAATCAATTCCCATTGGTGTTTTACTTCCCACCCTGATTCACACTCTGCTTTGTTAATGGACATAAACAAAAATCGCCAGTTGAGGCTCGGGTTAAGTAGACAGAACCCTCCCTTTCTCCTAACTTACCTTTAGCTTGACGTCAACCCAGCTCAGTAAAGTTCAAGTAAGTGTTATCGACGGCACTCGGTTCTCAACAGCGATAATTCCTTCCTTGTCCGTTGGCAAACAGGTAGCACATATGCTATAAACTTTTGGGAATCGTTAGCCAACTATTTATTTGGGCCTAACTATACGCTACAGAGATCCCGCCAAATTGGATTGCTCACAGTGAGTCCACCTGCGCCATAGTACTATCATTTCAATATACATATATTAAGGCACATTTGCAATTTTTAAATTGCTAAAATTTTCAACTAAGATCCAAACAAATGGGTGGCAGGTTACGACTAAAACTTTCCAGTCTATATATTTAACATAAACTAAACTTAAACAAAAACATGTAAATTTAGATACTGAGGAAACTTTTGAAATCAATGTTGATTATATTCCACCATCAGCCACCTCCTAATTAGAAATTATGATACTTAAATTTTTACACAGTATTCAACTGTTATATAATTCAACTGTTGCTTGGCATCCTGTATTATTGTTATTATCATTTGACTTTGGACAGAATAAAGTTAACAAAAATACTGACAATTTGCGATTTGATAATGAATTGTTTCAAAAGGTTATATACCCTACAAGAAAGAACAGAGTGTAATGAATTTCAAAATAGACTGTATTACTGTAATATTAACAATTGTAACATTACCCAAAATAGCTTTCATCCTGCTAGTGACTTACATTATATTCTGTGCAAATTCAAACAACAATAACAATCAGGTCGCCAAACAACGACATAAAAGACTTTCCATAACGCGTGCAAATATCTGGAACTCCAGTTTCCGAGCCAGTCCCGAGCGGCAGCGGAGAAAGCGAAGATAGTATTACTCCCACAGATAGAGGTAGATAATTACGCCTTCCAAGCATCAACCTCTTAGCTCAAATAGAGAGTTGAAGTACAAATGTGAAGGTTCGAATCTTATTGTCCTGACGCTCTCTCTCTCTCTCTCTCTCTCTCTCTCCTCTGCTGAAGTTAAAGGAGACAATCCGCTATAAATTTATATTTATGATTTTTTTTCCTGCTGCAGTAAATTACAATGATTTATCCGCCTACTTAGTAATACAAAATCTCCTATCAATTTATATTTACAAAAAGGAGGCTAGCGTAGGCCGTCAGGCCCTAGCTCGCCACGACAAACTAATGGGTCTACCGGTTTGTAGGATTTACCGAGGTTAGCGTTAAAGTTAGCACGTGTGTGTGTGTGTGTGTGTGTGTGTGTGTGTGTGTGTGTGTATATATATATATATATAACTTGCGCATTCCAATAAGACAACGTGTGGTAAAAAATGAAAAGCTTGTTTTGTAATAAGGAACAACATATTGCAGCCAGAAAGTTGCGGAGGACAATGCATAGGTTACATTAAGTTTAACACAAAAAAATAACTGTTACAAGCGGAAGCTCCTTTCATTTTCATTGCGGCTCTGGTTCCGCTTTTTCCAATGCAGTTCAGCACTGAGGAGTTTGGCTCTCTCCGCTGTCGCTTGGTACTGGAGCTCCAGATATTTGCACACTTTAAAAGTAAGTCATAAAAGAAGAGAAGTTACTAACAATTGAATGCTCTGTACGCATTGCCAAACAAATTCAAGCAAGTTCACCAATACTGACTCTGCATCTAAGAGTAAGCGATTCAGCTAGCACTGCCGATAACGCTTCTTAAAGGACCTTCTTGGGATCAACAATTTTTTAAAAATTGTTATTATTAATTAGAAAAATACAGTATAACCCCGCCAGTCCGAATTAATTGGGACCAAAGCCTATTCTGATTAACAGGGTTAATTTATAATCAGTGTAATTAGGCCTATGCAGTATGTATTGTATATGAAGTCTACAAGCTAAGTGTACTCGATTGTTGTAACGTGCGGTGTTATTTTCGT
The DNA here is from genome assembly GCA_030762175.1 of Metallyticus violacea. Classification (NCBI taxonomy): domain Eukaryota; kingdom Metazoa; phylum Arthropoda; class Insecta; order Mantodea; family Metallyticidae; genus Metallyticus; species Metallyticus violacea. Next base: position 66,929,359 of record CM060840.1, on the reverse strand, counting down.
GATGCGAATACCATTATTGAAAGAGAGCTCGAAGACCATTTGCAATGGTCGCATGACTCATGGGCATTTGTTCATCTTCCTGGAACTAGAATTTGAGCGCCGATCCGTTTGTTTGTTTTGAGTTCATTTGAATTGCCGATACAGCATTAATCGCAAAAAGTCGTGAATGTTTTTAGTTGATTTACTGTACTCTATCGTGCTTAGTTTGTTTTTTAATTCACGAAGTGGTTTTAACTTTTCTGTTTGATTAAAAATGGTAGACAAGCGAAAACATAGCTATAAATAAAGGCGGAAGTGGGACATCAGCACCTGAGTTCAGCAACGATAAATTGGAAGAAAAATCGAGTCAAGATAGAACAATTTAGCGCCATACATAAAAATGATACGAGTGGCCGTTTACCACTATGACCGAGCAGAAGTTTTTCATCTCATAAAGCAAATCCCAGGCTGTGAAGAAGCAGAGGAAACAGATGTGGAGCGGTTATCAGCTGACTCGGAAGATCACGTTGACTGTCAAGAAATATTTTCCCTAGTAAATCAGTTAGACGAAGCAGATCGGACGCAGCAAAAGCATTGGAGACATCCATCAGTACGTAGATCAACACCCCAACGCCACAGTGGGGGGACATGATGTTTATGAAGCGACGGTGAACTGCGTCATTCTCAAGATTTTCGTCTTTGCGCAGCAGAAAGTGACTAGATTTTTGTGTAACAATGAGTGAAGTGAGATCATCTTCACTGATAAATTTGTTGAGTGTTAAATCTGCTGATCTGCACCGCAATATACATAATTACCTATCGCATTGTATTAATTTTACAGTATATTTGATGTTCTAATAAGTAATACAATGTCATTTTAGTCTGAAATTTGTTTGACAATTTTTCTTTCACAAATTTTTGGGTTTTGGATTATCCGGATTTTCGGACTGGCGGGATTGTGCTGTAGTTCATAATTACGGAGTATGAACAATCCATACACATCCTCTTGGCTTACAGATCAAGAGAAAAAGTCATATGTGTTCCATCATGTTAAACTTCGTTCTTTGCTCTTTGGATCCCAATATAAACAAACCACGTGACCGATTTGCAGAACACAGTAGACATGGGTAATTAGGTGCTTAAATAACAACAGTTATACATTCTAAATACCTTAATTTTAATTATATTACAAACTTTATAACATATCTTGATTTATCTATTATAATTTTATATAAAATGTTAATGAACTACACCGCAATAATTTCAAAGTTTGTAGGAGTCTGAAACAAAGCAATTTGGGTAGGGAATCTAGATTTTTGAAGAAAAATAAAGGATTGTGTGGGAATAAAGAAGTTGAAATTAGGTCTTATTAAGTCAGTATTAAAATAATGCAAGGAAATCCCGATTTTCAATGGTTCATCAGCGTTTTCAAGATTTTCTGCAAATACCTCTAAAATCTCGGACTAAAATCACATGACAACACAACAGTTAACGGTTAACACATAAATGTGTCAGTTGTTTAGACTAGAGAGAGTTATCACATCATTGTGTGGTAAGTTTAAGTACTTTAATTATATGATAAATAAATTATTAAGTATGTTGTTGCTTTGGTTTATTTACGGACGCTCTGCAACACTTCATATCCTCAGCGTCTCATTCAACTCAGGGCGTGAAACAAAGGATAAATTTTGCTCAGAGGTCTCTTTTACATGCCGTAAATGTACGACATGGGACGCAGCCGTACTTAGGATTTTTACGCCCGAAAAATCCATCGATTCTGGCCGGGACTGATCTTGGGTTTAAGAGTCAAGTATGGTTATCACTACACCACCAGGACCGACATTAAGTATCTTAAATACCTATTTTCATTAATAACGTGTGATATTATTCTCTGCTTTCACTTTTAATAAATAACTATTTTAATCATATTACTGCCTATTTTCAGTATTTTAAATATCTTTTTGCTTGCCCATTTTAACAAAAAAAAAAAAAAAAAATCTGCACTTCCAGGCTCTGGTTATCATTAAGGGCAAGGCTTTCATGTGCACCAAGTCCGAATTACAACCGAAATGTGGAAAAAATACAATGTAGTCAACTAAATATAAGTAGGCCATTCTCCTTCATTTATTTTCTACTTCCAACATTGTTTTATAAAAACAAGTAAAAAATGGAACATAATGTTAACATTTTTTTTCTCTCTCTTTTGAAATATGACTAACAATATCTCAGTCGTACTTTTGTTATCCGAAAGAATGTTTTCCAAGGATGAAAATTGTTGCTCTGCATCTCATGATATTATTGGGTAAAATGTTAATGCACAAATAAGTATGTGAGTTTTTTGGGTCCCAGAATGAATTATCCAAAATTTTTGAAATAAAACTTTTTTGGTTTTAAGTACAGCACTGTACCCAAGGTTTATGATAACACCTTGTAAAATTTAATTTAATAGCTTCACCAATGAGCCTTTGTGCTTGGGAAATGGATGCTGTTAAAGATTCTACAAAGTAACTGATTCACACAATGGAATTCCTTTAGTTTCTAAAGTCTTAATGAAGTTAGAAAGTTTCCCAAAGGTCGTTTTTAACTCGGAGCCTACTTTTTCCACGATGTGCGAAAGTGAAATTCAAACTATAGAAGAGCATGTTTCAAAATATGCTAAATAGAGATATCTTGTATAATGGGCAGGAAAAACTCAAAGGAACAGATGCTGGCTTTGTGCTATTGCTGGCTGGAAAGAGCTTAACGCTGGTGCGAGAGACTTGTGTTTCTGTTAACTATCGTATTAGTTGCGTCAGTGGCATTGTCGCCGAATACATTAGTATTTCCTTTACATTATGAATTATTGCATTGTTTGAAAATGATAGAAAATGTGCAAATTTGAAGTTTTGTACAACATATTCTTCAAAATATGCTACGAAATTCACACATAGGCTATATGTAAAAATATGTCCTATCTTCGTATTCCTGACCACTGAAGTTCAATATACAAGGATTGTTGAATACTATCATAATGTTTTACAGGCTTAATTCCTCGCCAAAAACTGAACTTTACTACTTTTTTTCGCTTAATGCATAATATGCACGCAGTACTAGTTTCATTGTTGTCAATTCCAGTTGCCGCCTGTAAAAGGTGTGCAAGTTGAGATATGTTTAGTTCTGCCTACAGCAAAATGGAGATGACGTGCGACGAACAACATGCTGCTCTGAAATTTTGCTTTCGTCTCAACAAATCTTCATGTGAGGCATAGGCGATGTTACAGGAAGCCTATGGAGAGTTTGCTCTTCCTTATAATTCAGCTCGAAGATGGTTTAAAGGAGGAGGGAAGCAATCAATTTGAAAGGAAATTGAACAGTATGGCGCTGCAGTTTGTGTCAAATAACATTAAAAATACTTTCAGAAATGCTGAACATTTCACTGAGTGCCACCCACATGTTGGTAACTGAAAAGTTGCATGTGAAACGTGTTTGTGCACGGTGGGTTCCAAGACTGCTGATTCCCAAACAAAAGGACTTTCGCAAGCAGAGTTGCATTCAGTTCAAGATGGCGTTACAGAAGATGCGGAGTTTCTTTCGAACGTTATTACTGTTCATAAAATTTGGCTACATCTTTTCGATCCTGAGAGAAAAAAAAGCAAAGCTCTGTGTGATTACGTGTGGTTGCTTCTGCTGGGAAGTTATGGTCAACTCATTTTTCGATAATCAAGCAATGATTTACCAGGATGTCGTAAATGCACACGCAAGTGTAACTGGACAAAACTACAGAGATGTCCTGAAAATTTTGAGAGGCCACACCACAAGCAAAAGACCATCAAGCTGGATGCTGCACCATCATACGCACGACTGCATCACAAATATTGCTGAATATCTCATAAAAATCAATGTGAAGTGTGTCCCTCACCCTCGGTATAGTTTAGCCCCGGCGACTTTTTCCTTTTCTCCAAATTGAGGAAACACCTTGGGAAGCCTTTTCCATCATCAGAAGCAGTGGCGAAGGCTGCAGAAGCGATTCTGAAGGGTCTGTCAAAAAGTGATTCCCAGCATGTTTTCGAAGGCTGACAGAAATGTTGGGGCAGATACATTGCATCCAACGGGAACTACTTTGAGAAAGATCATCAAAATTTGAAGATGATTAAACCTATGCTGCCAAAAAAGTATCATCATTCTTCATTGAACAGCCCTCGTAATACTCTTCTGTTGTCCATGTTTTCGAAGACAATTTTGGGATCTTCCATGTACAGACAGAGTACTGGTCAAAACAAAGCGGTATGAACAATTAGTTTTGAAAAAAAATACGGGTATAGTGGAGACTTTTGAATGGAAATTGTGAGTTGAAATATTTCTAAAAAATGTGTAATTATGTAGAGTGACACATCTGAGCAATTGCTGATCCTGAAGAAAATAACAAGACCGCAATAATAAAATGGAGTAAAAAAGTACTCTAGGGTGAATTATGTTTAAATATTTCACATGAACTAACAGCAACAACAAAGTATTTTACTCTTCTTTTGTAAATCTATTTTGGTACTAACTTCAGATTATTCCTATGAAGACTAACATCCGCACCATTCTTATATGATCACACATTTCTTTAGTTATACTTTATAATTAACATCAAAGTCAATGTGGGAAACTGAGGCTTATTCGCTTGTGAACCGAGGGCTACACAAGGATACTTAATGGCTTCTGAAGCTTATTGTTAATGGCATTAATGTACCTCATGCTTACCGGAGTTGAAGTACTTGAGCCGCGTGCCTTGTCGACGGCGAAAAATTGAATTCATTTCGTTTGCTTCACTAATTTTTTTCCCCGCGATGAGTCACTGTAGCCATACAATGATTGTTTTCAGCTACGTTCAGAAGTACGATTAGTTCCTGATCCATTTGGGGTAGAACTAAGACGTTCATACAAATATGAAGCAAGCCAGAGATGGCGCACTGGCTTAAATGTTCGTTGTATGAAACTAAGACATTTGCATGACTGCATAATGACTTTTCGGTTGTGTAAGTGAACTTGGTAGAGTAATCTTCCATTATTTATTATAAATACACGTTTAAATAATTTATGTTGGTATTCAACTGTGTGATTTAATATGCAGTGTGCAAGAAGAATTCGCCGACAAATGACGGATCACCCAAAGAGAAAATGTTTTATTCGCTGATACGTCGTTAAGGAAAAAAGTAACACCACAGTAAAACATATTTCAGAAATAAACTTCAATTTTCTGGCAATTACTCCAGAGCCCGGAAGCTCAAGGTATTTATTTTGGTTAAAATAGGCAGGCAAAAAGGCACTTAAAATAATGTAAATGGGCATTTATTAAGAGTAAGAACACAGAGCAATATAATTCATTATTAATGAAAATAGGCATTTCATAAAATAAAGACTTTTTTTAAGGTTCAACTGTTATAGTCAGCCGCTTGTCAGAGAGACATTTTTTGTCGTGGAAAAAAAACGTTCTACTTCCACTGAAAAATATTAGAATATGTTTACAACCAGCTATTTTGGAAGATTCCGGTTAGAAAAGAATATTCACCTTTGAGTACATCATGGAAATGTTGATCAAGACAAAGTAAAGTAGTTTTGAATAGTCCTGGCGAATAAGCAAAAGATGTGCAGTGGTTTCTGATCGACTTCGTTTTATGTTTATGCATTTATAGAGGAATCAGGTTAGTATCTCCCTTACTTCCGTACTGAGCACATTATACGCTTTATTGCACAGCTGTACCGCTCTCATCTTTCTCCCTTGCAACTACTTGTTACATTTATACATCTGAGAAGTTATCCTCACCAAATATGTCCTAGAATTGTCTCGTGCAGATCGATACAAGATCTGCCAGTACTATTCATAACTACAGTACTTCCCTCATTCTCTCTATTCCCTGGTGTGTGTATACCCGAGGTAACCGTGCGTTCCTTTCAGTAATGAAGGTTCCAATATTTAAAGGGCTTATGTGAATGGGTTGAGGAGAAAATTTTTGACTCCTTGAAAAGAAATTTATAACAAGATTCTCAATAATATTTTTATTGAAAGATGCCAATAAATTTTGTAACTTTTTTCATTTCGAGATATTGAAATCCTTTATGTGCTTTTTAAAATGCGTAATATCGGCAAAAATAATCCATAATGATCCAAAACAGGCAAAAAAAAGTTTTGAACCTTAAATATGCCAAAGAACCAAATTAGGCAAAATAAAAACTAGCCCTACCGAATCCAAATGTACTGAAACATATTCATTTATATCTAATATCCACCCAGATAGAAAATGCATTTTGCCCAACTTCCGGGCTCTGGTTATTACAACATTGTTTTTCCACAATTGAAATTTTACAACTGAACTTTCGTTGATCAATCAGTTCCGCTTTTTTGTCAACTGTCAACTTACTGTCAACTTTGTCATAAACGATACTTTTAACATGTCCACTAAGAAAAAATGAAGGTACTATTGGGCTGTCCACGCAACTCCTATCCAATGTTTTTCGAATTCTGCCGTTAAATGCGCACATACGTCAATGCTAATACGGTTAGTTTCCATCTTGCTGGAACCATATATTTTTGCGCAATAAAGTGATACATACTAACACAAAAAAAAAAAAAGAGCAAAATCTCGAAGCGTTAAGGACTGTGTGGTCCGGTCCTCGCATGTTTAACACACACACACACAAACAAATAAAACTTAAATAATCTTTCTGTTCAAAATAAACAGATATTTAATGGGATACGAGACATTTATATTTTCTTTCTAATTTTCAATATTAGCATATTTATTAATGTGGCACTTACTTTGAGAACGAAGATCATTAATTTGCGTTTTTGTATTTGAGTATAAATGTCTTAAAATTCAAATATTTGTCTATTAAAAGATACACAATTGCCGTATATTATACATTCATTTAACTTGCGAAAACTAAAAATAAAATATTCCAAGTAGAGTGAGCACGTGAACCTAGGCAATTATTACAAAGCATTTGGCCGCTTAGTCACCTGGGCACACGGTTGGAACAGAAGTATTTTCTGCTTATGGCGTAGCTTGAGCATCAACTGAAGGCGGTGTTTAAAGGTGTGTTGTGACCCAGCGTTAGCGAATACTTCCGATATTTTCCGAATCGGTCATTGTTCCATTTACGTCATCGATCAGGTTCGGAATTGTTCTGCATTAACATGGAACAAAGCTATGTACGAACTGCAGGTGACAGGGAAGGTAAGACGAAACCGTATGCGCTACACACAAACTAACAACAAACTATTACAGCTGTGTAAAAGTGCGGATAAGTATTTACGCGAACATTCGTGAGCAAAATGCGGTTTCAAATGCGATTCATAGCTCATGAAGTAGGAGTAACCGAACATAAGTTCCTTAACAAAAAACTGTCCTCTCAGCGTAATCTATCATTCCTAAAATTGGTTGCAAATGTTCTGTTACGCTCTATATTTTTAACTCTAATTATCCAATAACATTTATTTAGTATGGAAGCTTTGATGAAATATTCATTTTGAAGATGGATTTAATTGTAATGTTCCGAAGATTGTTAAGATGATTTCACGCTCTATAATATTGACAATATTATCACTACTTGTACTCCATTCATGTGAAATTATCCAATGTAAAGAACATGAATTGTTTAATTGCGTTTAAAACTGAAAATGAACCTCAAGACACAAGAATTTTGATCATTTGTCCCTTACTCATTTTATTTGTATCTTCTAGTAAATATGGTTAAGTTTTAAACAGCTAAATTTGATTTATTTTATCAGAAATATTTTGAGTCAAGCATTTGGGGAAAAATATGAGGGAATGGATAATAAACAAATTTATTAATATTGTTATATTATACCTCTATCTTACATTTTTCACAAACTGATAGTTTTATTTTCGTTACATAAAATAATTATGCCAATGGCAGATAAATGTATTCATATTGTATTCTGCGCTGTCTTCCGTATTACGAAAAATATTGGTCATATTTGGGACTAAAATACACATGGTTTAAAACAATCTTAGGTAAATAAAAAGATGCACATGAAATAGGTTAAGGCGGGTTACGTAGGCTTGTAGATCAGATATATACCTATAAATAAACCTCTAATTATATTTACTTCTATAACATTAATCTGTTAAACATAAACAATTTATAGAAATAAAACTAAAATGAGGTCATAATACACTATACTTTTCCAAACATGTAGGTAATGATTTTAAACTTAACTTTTTAAATCTTTTATTACTTAAGATACATCATCATTATTTATATATTGTATTGAATGCCATTGATAGATTTTGTGCCACCTTTGTAACAATTTAGTCCTGGTGAGTATAACAACAACAACAATAATAATAATAATAATAATAATAATAATAATAATAATAATAAATAATAATAAATAATAATAATAATAATAATAAATAATAATAATAATAAATAATAATAATAAATAATAATAATAATAATAATAATAATAATAATAATAATAATAATAATAATAATAATAATAATAATAATAATAATAATAATAATAATAATAATAATACATTTTCTCTTGAAAGCAAAATTCTTCAAAGTCCCACTCGATAAAGCGCGCGTTTCACGAGGTATCCATTTGTGTTACATGGCATGCACTAAAGACGCTACTAGTGTGTGTGTTAGCTCTCGTTCCAAATGCTTATGATTGTGACCATTACGTTTACAGGCAAAGCGCCCGCTGCAGTGTGCAGTCGCTGAATGCGCATTGTAAATACAGCGTTTACGAGCGTCCCGAAGTTCTCCGTACGACACTGGAATCTGTGGATGACTATTTTTGTCAAAGGGTGTACATACTAAGATTGTATTTCTACATTGGCCTATCCTACCGTGCAATAGAAAAATGTGAGGATGAGTTAATAAGTTTCCCTAGGCAGCTCGCTGCAACTTGCATATTACTGCCATGGCTCCTCGCCGGGTCGATCCTGATGATCTAGTAGTAACCTTACTTGCCTCGTAGACCCATGGTCGCAGGTTTAACTCGGTCAGGGTAGATGCCTTTATGGGGTGTAAAAATGCATGGCTTCCTTCGGAACAGAAATAAAGCCGTTGGTCCCTGTCGTAGATTTACGGTACATAAAAGAACCTCAAGCTTGATAGAAATACAAAATATATCGGCCGTTTCATGTCTTGAATTAAATGGGATGCTAATGACCAAATATGTTAAAGAAATAATAATAATAATAATAATAATAATAATAATAATAATAATAATAATAATAATAATAATAATAAACTACCGGTATATCAAAGAAGAGCCCAACAATAACACTTTTAAATTCTCCCGCAGCTGTTAGTAAGCAGTCCTTCTACAACACTCCACTTGGAGTTTGTCTACTGTTAAATCCTACACTGCTTTTGCGGAAATTAAAATACTATTGGATCAGATAGGAAACCGTGGTGATTACATTCGATAATATGCAGTCCCACAGTCAGAAGGCAACACTGGCCTGTGTAACTGAACGCAGATGCAGCAAAAATACAAAATGGCAAGGATATAAGCAAGTGCGCGCAGTCATTCGATTTCTCTAGACGAAAAATACGAAACCTTTAAACATTCAAAGCTGGCGTGTGTCGATGTATGAAACGAATGAGATATATTCTTTCAATAGGAGCGAAAATGGTACAGAAGGTCGTATGATTACAAATGACCTGTTGGACACCTGACTATTTCATTTGTTTGAACAGCTAGAGGGGGAGGGGGGTCTGCCGGGTAGTTGATTTCCACTCTATCAGTGATCCTAGATGTTGAAATAGCGCATAGAATGGTGTTTAACGCTCGTTTTTGCTACAGAGGCACCACATGCGATGGACATTGATGATACATGAAATGAAATGATATATTGGGAAAGGAGTATTTTTAAGGGAGGGAACGTTCCAGGCCTAAGTTTAGGGTACCTCCCAGGCATTTGCCATTTATGACTGAGGAAAATCTGGAAAAAACCTCAGTCAAGGAGGACGGTCCTGGCGGGATTCGAACCCCAGACCTCCCGCTCACGAGTCCGCGCTTTAACGACTTTGGCCACCCGTGGCGGTGTGGCGCAACGTGAAAAACGAGTTTCTATCGTTTAGATAAGGAAATACTTACTTTATGCTATGACAAATTATTGAATAACTTCAACGATTAAGTGAAAAAATAGGGTGGTTTTGGTGTTTAATCTTCATCTATTTTTACCTTTACCTACAAAAAATTTAAGAAACATACTTTTTCACTTACCCTCGTATCACAACCTGCCTTTGAGTTATTCACACAATTTGGCAGTTAGAAATATTTATATACTTAATATGCATAGAATTTTGAAACATTGAGCTGTTATATTGAAGAAAATATTGTCTTTCAACCCTGCTAATCGAGTGCAGGGGGAGTAGACAGCTCGCAGGGGACTCTTGCTTTCTATTGGCTAAAATAATGCAATGAGTATGTGTACTAGCTATATTAATAACATACATTACATCAGCAATATCATTGTTAGCAATGTTTGGCGGTATCAAAGAGTAATACTTAGATTTGTGATAATAACATAGGATTTTAAGGCACAAAAGATACTGAAATATTTAACATCGGCATGAAAAAGGCGCTAAAACTAAAAATTGGAGGACACGAACACGATATCTTGTGTTCAAATTTAATAGGACCTTACATCATAAATAGTTATGTTTGCTGAGACTAACCGAAGCCATAATCTCTTACTTTCTGCACGTATTTTCTTTATTTCAAACAATTAAGCAAGAGTTTTATGTTTTTTATTATTGACATGACATATTAGGAAAAAAATCGAATTTAAGTCCTATAATTTATTTTATGTTTAACTTGATATCAACTTGATTTAATTCGAGTTTCAAAGGCAAGAAATGATTCCAAATCATTGAAATTGTGTCCAACTAGCCGAGAATTCCACAAATTCATTCACATACTGAAGTATATCGTAATGATACTTTTCCCCAAATAAAATTCTTATACATTTACAGTGTACTTTTGTACATTCATGACGCCCTTAAAACTATTTTTTAAACATTTAATGAAGCTTTATTAAAAAAAGAAAGAACGAAAGAAAGAAATGAAAAAGATAGAAAAAAGGAAACATGCATGACACGTCTATCAAGAAGAAGATAACAAAACAAAAGAACATCAAAAAGAAAAATGTAAGATCTGTATGTCTTGAGAGTTACACTTTCTACGTAATAATTTAAAAAGGGAAGTCGCATTTACAACTAATGTCAGCAAAACATATTTGAAACAATACATACACTAAATGAAATCATATCTTTGTTGGATGAAATAAGTACCTAACATGATGAAATACGGACAAAAGTTAAGTATTCGTGCAGGGCAGTTTTTATGTGATAAGTCCTTGCGGGAGTCTATCAAGAAGTAGCAAATTTTATACAGAAAACGTCACGCAGATTTCCTTAAGCATTTTTTTTTTAATTTTCCTTCCATAATTAATTAATTATTAATTAATATTCTATCTAATGGAAAAATGAACAAGGGCATAATTAAGAGTAGTTAGGCATCTAGGAAAGAATCAATTTAATATAAAAACAACATTAAAAACATTAACCAACACTATTATTATCTCGTAAATTTTAATTTTGTATGTCTTTTCTTGTTTGTTGCTTTATAGCAGATATGACATGTGATTATACCTCCATTTGTACTCAATGGTTATTCCTGATTTTAAAATCTTTACAGAATTGCACTATTACACTCCAAAGGAGAAATCAGGCAGTTTGTGTCATTTCCAACTAACAACAGAACTCCTTGCGGAACGGAACGGAGAAGTTGCTGGTAAAATATCCTGGTTTAAAGTTTACACAATTGCTAAAGATATACGACGGAAATTTCATAAATAATGCATAGTTAGCAGTACTGCGGGCTGGAGTACGCCACACTAGTGAATATTATGTCAGTTGCAACTGAAGGCTTGAGAAAGAAGCACGTGCATTCATTTTGTCCAAGCGTACATTTTTGTAGAAACGGAGCCTGCAGGCATTCGAGTACTCTTGACTGTTGAAAATTAAAGATCGTACATTGAGATCGAAACTTTACGTGGTAAATTCCCTATGGAAATCCACAGAACTTGAGTGAAATTTGGTGAGATTACAATGGACCCATTACAATTTCATTGGGCTATTCATTTTCATGTTGGTCGTTTCAGCATAGACGATGAACCAAGACCAGGAAGGCTGAAGATATAAACACATGAATGAAGTGTGAAATTTATGGGCGATGTTCTTCAAGAAAATCATCTTATATATGAGGATCTTTCAGAAGCAACGAGGATATTACCTATGTCGGTATTGTACATTTTGACAAATGATTTACAGAAGAGAAACACATTGATCAAAACTCCTAAACACAAAAAAATCCCTTCAATTCCAAACAATAGGTTAAAATAAGTAAAATCCGCGTTATTCAAATGGCTTCATTATTTTGGAGTATTATTATTATTATTATTATTATTATTATTATTATTATTATTATTTATTTATTTTTTTTTATTTTATTTAAGGACGCTCTTTAACATCTCAGATCATCAGATCGCGGGTTTAAACCCGGCCAGGAGCGATGGATTTTTTCGGGTGATAAAATCCTAAGTATGGCTTCCTTCGGAAGGGAAGTAAAGCCGTGGGTCCCGTGTCGTACATTCACGGCACGAAAAAGAACCTCAAGCCTGAAAGAGAGGCCTCTGAGCAAAAGTTGTCGGCCGTTTCACGCCCTGAGTTGAATGGGGCGCTGATGACCTGAGATGTTAAAGAGCGTCAATAAATAAATAAAAAAAAAAAAAACATTCCCAAAGACCAAAAACATGTCGACGAGGGCAATTAAATACCAAGCTAATGATTTCTGCCTTTGATTTCCAAGAAACCATTACGATAATTACAGTCCCATGTGGAATAAATGTCACAGAAGAGAATTAATTGCGCAAAAAGTGCACAAAAATAGACCTGGAAGCTGGACTAGCTCTTCAAACTAAGCCCGCCCGCAGTTCAGACATGAGTCCGCCATACTTAGACTTATTCCCAAAGGTGGAGGGGTAAAATAATAATGCTTGGATGCCGTTTTCCTTTTCTAGAAGAGATTTCTGCCTCTGTAGCACGAGTCATTCGACAGATAAACAGCAGTGCTTATGAAACAATCTTCGTACATTACACAATAAAAGAAATTTAAAAAAAAAAGGATAAATTCGACTAAATAGTTATTGTAAATAAAAAGGAACAGAGAGGCAAAATAAAACTTCGTCAGAATGTTTCCTTTCTCATGTTTTATGTGCATTATACTAACAGCCTTTAAATATTATATTTAAAATAAAATGGGCATTTTTCTCAACATTTGATGTGGAATCTAGACAGAAATAATTGACTATACTTCTTGCCCGTGCAACTGAGCAGCCAGCGTTTCATTTCTGCACTGTCTGTGCTCTGCTATGTCCGAACTGGATCTCAACAGTATCTCAAGTAACGCCAGAGTTGCGTAAGCAGCACATTTCTCTCAGGATTGGAGGGCAGAAAGCACATTATGTTCCTTTACTGATCAGCCGATTGGGCGATTAGTAAAAACAACAGACTGGCTTTAGTAAGCGGCGCTCTCAAATGAACCACCCTGTATTTGCGTTCTAAGCTGGTTACATAGACATTTAGGACAACAGCAGGATTAATGAGGTAGTGCTTTAGGATAATAACATTTCCGGTTTCTTAGTTCGAGACCGGGTCATTTGGGGGAAAGTAAAACCGTCTGATAGCTGCGTTTTATAATTTCTGTGCCGCACTGTATCCCAGGCGATCAACATTTTTATTGAACTTCCCCTCCCTCCGCAAGCGGCAGTTTGTCGAATGTTTCACGCTTAAAAAGTTGGCGCTCTGGTAAGTTTCCGGTGCTCATTTACACAAACGGTGCTGTTTGGGAAAGGACCGCAAGGTTACATTCGAAACACTGTGCCAAATGCACGCAGATTTTGAATACTCGTCGCGTGTAATTCGCAAGAGAAGAGCTGTGCATTCATTGTACAGGTACTCGGGCGCAGTAAAAGTCATCGGCATTTAAGGGGGGTGGGGGCAAGTGTATCATTAGCCATTGTCGCCAAGGTCCGTTCGCATCAATGCATGGCAAATCCCTCCTCTCTCTCCCGTTGTTTTCGTATCTAAAACCGCCCCCCATCCTGCACCATCCCTAAGCGCGCGAATGGGGACTCCGGTAATTGCACAAACTTGTTAACGTGGTTGGTATGAAAGGTAAAACATGTCGAGGACGGAGCTTCCAACCCCCGCACCCCCGCCGCCGTTGGGGTGTGCGATGGACGACGCTCGGGTGAAGTGGCTTTTAGAATTTAGTTTTACCAGACGGGAGGGGAGGAGGGTTACGTACATGGCGGACGACAAATACTACAACAAAACGTTCCCATCATCGGATGGACGCGAGGTCCACGGCCTAGCAAGCAGTCCGCCAGAGAGCCTTGGAAAACTTGTAACAAGTCTAACAAATGGTGCGTGTTCTGCAATGTTTTTAAAATGGAACGTTCTCTCTTTCTCTCTCCCACGCACCCCTTTCAGCCCTACCGTATACATTTCCACCCTTTGGTAGTGTTCGCCATTTTAGTCTGTCATGTTTTATAGCTTCCAGGACCCCCTGCCCCATAAGGCTTGGACCTGACATGTGTATTTTATATTTACATACTCGACGGTTCAATAGATCCTGTCTGTATGTGCGCGCATATAGACTTTTGTTTGTGACGTTTCATTCAGAAAATAAAGTGTGACTTTAATTACTGTGTCCATGTACATAAAGCTGAACAGGGTGCCCGCACACCATCACGTGTGCGCGGGCGTCTGCATGTGTGTGTGTCTAAGCCGCACATATATTTTTTAACTCTCAGGATCGCTAAAACAACAAAATATATTGCGCTGGTGTGTAAGAGCTGCAAAAAGTAATCTACGGGCGTTTTTTTTTTTCCCAGCAGCGAGTGTATATATATTTTTATTACCAGTACGAGAGATCCGTGTTTCGATAATTAACTGGTCTAACACACTAGCACAAACAATATATATATATATATATATATATATATATATATATATATATATATAAAGTAAAGGCTATTGTTCGATAGACGATCCTAACACGGTAATTTGCATCCCCCATGCAATATCGATCTTTCCGCTGCCTTTTTTATTGCCACAAGAATTGGAAGGGAGGGAAAACTATGCAGATGCAAAAGTAACATAGAAACACAAAGAAATATAGAACCAAAATTCAAAGAGATGTTGTACAAGGTTCTTAATTATTAAAGGTAGGAAAGGAGTGATATAACTTACTGCTGTAAAATATGGCACAACCCTATGATTACCTGCGCGGTTTTACATGCAACAAAGTAAAAGCACGGTGCGTTTAGATAGTCCCTCCGCACTACTTTCCTTCTAAACTGTGTTGCAAAACTTAGGGATATTACAGAATAAATTAATGTTGAGGTATTTAAGTTTTAAATCCTAAATGTTTATTAAAATTTGAATACAAATAATAGATTTGTACCATTTATTATTTTTATTCTTATAAATTTGTTACTTTTTCAGAATAAAAAGTTTTACTTTATAGTACAGCGTTCCAGCCACCTCTTGCTTGAGTGACTGTTTCAAATATACTTTGCATGCTCTCTATATTATTATTTAGGTTATTCAGGTCCTCAGCAGAAATGTCTTGCCATAAACGAGAAATAATTGTTGCCAGTTTTCCTTGTGCCTGAGGAGCTGAAGAACAGTATTCCCAAGAACGGAGTGAGAGCTACCTTTTGGTTGCATTTTGTTTCTCAGTCGTTGAAAAGTGAAGTGCAAAATATACCTTTAGTTTGTGTGATCAGAGTGTGAGCGGAAGTTGGGGAAATTAGCTACTAGAAAAAAAAAAAAAAAAAAGAATTACTGATCATTTGTCTAACTCTATGCAGTACGAAAATTGCATGGTAGTTTGGGATTTCTAAATCATACGCAGAGCACGAAAGTTCAGGCATTTATTTTGCCTGCCTATTTTATAAATAAGCAGGCAAAAAGACACTTAAAATATATATTTATCAAAAGTGAAAACAGAGAATTATATCACTCATTATTAATGAAAATCTGTATTTAAGATACTTAATAATTTCTTTATCACACAATTAAATACTTAGTCGTACTTTTCTTGGTTACAAGAAACAAGAAGATGTTTTTTTCAACATTAACTGTCATAGTCAGCTGCCTGTCAAAGAGAATATTTCTTATCTTCTACTTCCATTGAAATGACTGGAACATATTTGAAACGAGCTATTTCGAAAGGACTCATACCAATTACAACAGAACATTCACCTTTCAGGACATCATGGAAATGTTGATCAAGTCCTGACGAATGAGCAAAAGATACGCAGTAATTTCTGGTCCAGTTCATTTTCTGTTCATACGTTTATAGCTTCCGTAATGAACACATTGTAGGGCCGGTTTATTGACAAGCTGTAACGCTCCCATCTTTCTAACTTGCAATTTAAGCAGCTGAGAAGTTTTCTCCAACACAGATTTAATTGAACTGCAGATCGACACAAGGTCATTCGCCGGGACTATTCAAAACTAGAGCATTTGCTGGTATTCATATGCCCGAGTTAACCGTGCGTTTCTTTCATTAATGGAAGATTCTGCTATTTAAAGAGCTTACGAAATGGGTTGAGGAGAATGATTTTGACTGCTTGAAAAGAAATAAATGTATAACAAGGTTCTCAATAGATTTTTGTGAGGCGAACATGCCTTTTAATTATTATAACTTTTTTCACTTCAATATATTGAAATTCATTGTGTTCTTTTTAAAATGCGTAAATAATCGGAGAAAAACATTCATCACGATCCAAAATGGGCAAAATAAAAAAAAAAAATAAACCTTAAAAATAAACCTTACAGATGCCAAAATAGGCTAAAAAATGGCAAAATGAAAATTGATCCTACCGACACCAATGTACGGAAATATGTTAAATTCTATCTGATTTTAAATATATCCACTCGATTAGAAAATCGTTTGCTTAACTTCCGGGCTCTGATCATTTCTTACATAAATGCCAAGAAAATTTTAATTATAAATGCATGGGGAAAAATTGCAATGCAGAAAGAAAGAGAAAATAATAAAACAATTAATAAACTAAACTAAAACATTTTTGCATGTTATCAGTTTTGTAGGAGCAAGAAAATAGCAGTTAATGGGCCGCTTCTTTCAAGAAAAAGCTAAAGCAAACGCAATTGCTGAAACACCCACATTTTCAGCCAGGAATGGTTAATTAGGTCCTTCCTGAAAACAATCGTTTCCCTCCACCTTCAACACCTTGTTTGGTTGGACACATAGATTCGGTCTGGTGGTCTAGTGGTAACCATACTTGCCTCATAGACCAAAGGTCCTGGGCTAAAACCCAACCAGGTCGTTGGAATTTTAGGGCGTAAAAATCCTAAGTATGGTTCTATTCAGAAGTAAAGCCATTATGCCTCGTAAAGGAGTTTCAAGCCTGAAAGAAGAAGCTCCTAAGCAAAATTTATCGACCCTGAATTGAATGGGACACTATCGATCAAAGATGTTAAAAAGCGTCCTTAAATAATGATAATAATAACAACAATAATAATAAGTATTATTACACACAGCTTAAAGAGGTCTTACTATAAATGTTTTAATACGGGTTCTATTATGTAAATGGTTAACATTTTACAAACATGGAAGATACACCACATTCTACCATACATAACAAGGGAACCTTTGGTCAAGGAAGTCATAAGCCTTAGAGAGACAAATGTATAAAGTCGCTGCAAGAGACAGAAGAAAATCAACACTCTCACAAAGGTTTGTAGACGGAACAGGGGAAGCTGTGATGTTGGCGTTTCCATTTGAAATTCAGTTTTCGAGTTCAACCACATGGAAAGTTTGCATGACCTACCTCAAGATCGACACAAACGTCTTGTAAGAGCAGAAGGTGGCGGCTATACTGAATATTAATGACTTTGAAGTACAGCTGCTGCACGGGTTCCAGGCGCTTCTTGCAATGTATGCACGGCATTTAAGTGAGAACAGAACAGGCTTCACGCAATATTGCATCGTGATCATTGGAACCGGATTTTTATATTTTAAGAGTATAAATTAATTCTCGATACTCAAAGGTATTTATATGGAATGACATTCGTGAGCATTAGTCCGATATTTTGTTAACAAAACGATTAAGTATTGATATTGTCACAAGTAGCACATTTTAAAGCGGATAGATAGCAGGTACGCTTCCAAGTAAAACCGTCGACTTCCGTTCCTTATCTCGTATCTACAGGTATGACGAGAGTATGGGCTACAATTTCTTTAAAAGTCATATACCTGGGCAATAAAACGTATTGAATTGCAGTGTGAAGTAGATATTTTGCATTCATTTCTAGCATGTGTTTCTCTTCGCGGATATGAAAACTACGCTCCAGTTGTGAGACTGACCAATAATATTGGTTATCGTATCACGTGTAATCACAAGTAACTTCTTGTAACAATATCGTACTTCAGCGTCTTTGTGGTACGAAAGCTGATTTTACATCAGTATCTAGCTGTTATTTTAGATCACTTGTTCCTTGGAGCTGTTCCTGGCTCCCCGGAATTTACAGAGATATTGAAGTTATTAATCTTTGTAAATTTTTGGAATCAGCAACTCTGTAATTAGGTGCAAGTATGCTGGGCATTTTTTGGAGGAACTTTAATGACATGTGTAAAATTAATAGCTATTGTATAGTGTTTAGTGGCATTCATAGAGAACATTTTGTAATATGTAAGAAATAACGTGTAAAGATGTAACCGGGCAAAGAAAAGCTCTCGTCTCTCTCCGAACGCATCAAGACAATTGGAAGGTAATCTGGTATACGGCTGGGGTATGGAAGTGCCTTAGGGCATAAACTGACCTGTTACTGGCAAAGTTGCAGGTGTCCGAGTCGTTGACAGTAACGTAGGAAATGTGTTTAAATTCATATTACTGACGAATAGCGAAGCTTTTGGCTTGAACAAAATTTTCCAGCGAATAGAAATGAAATCCGATGAGGTAAGCATTCACCTATCCGTTGGCGGGAGTATTTGGCGCTGTTGCACACGGATGGCGTCGTTTGATATTGTATATAAAAGGACTAGATTTTTACCAAAAGAGGCAGTCTCTCAGAATTCTCCAGGCCCAGATACGTGAGACTGCCGGCGAATGGAGATCAACGGAAGAGCGGCCTAAGTACCAAGTGCGAAAACGAAGCTTGAGCACCCATTGAGTTGCATTAGGAACTCAATTAAATTAACAACTTCCTTGCTCTGGCACCTTTGGTAGGCGTAAATAAACATACACGTCTGCCACGATTACCTCGCTGTGGTTCGACAAGAGACTTGAGTTCGCCCGGATGTTCAGGCTAGAAGAATAAACTTTATTAACAAAGTAAATAACGAACCGTCAATTTGAAGTACCTTCGGAATTCCATTCCACTCAGGTCCAGCTGGCACATAGTCGCCGAAATACAGCGAAACGCCCTCGAGAGAGTGGCATCAAAGAATAGGGAGGCCATTAATAAATATCCACCACCCACAATCTTATTTCAATATGGCGTAACCAACGTTGTGGCTTCGACGCTGCTGAGTTCGCCCGGATATCCACGTTACACTCATCACTATATCAGCAAAGCCCACGCGAGCAACATACGGTTTCATCCTTTGGCCCCCTTTTTGTAGGCGCTAAAAATCGCATGCACCTCTATATCTATTATTACAAATATGTTCTGGTTAGTAACATTTATTTTGAGAATAAGCTAAATCCTATAACTTAAATTTGAATTCAAATGTGCAGAAATAGATCTTTTTACTCTTAGCAACCCTCCCCCCTTTTAATCCTGTGACAAAACTCACCATAACACAGTACATCAATGGGAATGGTGAAATTGTTTGCACATCTGAGGCCATTTTCGACATTCAAACGATTTGGGATTTGGATTTTGTAACGACCAGGGTTGAGAATCCTATCTCACAGGGGTAAGTGGATGAATAGTATAGGATTGATTTCTGATACTTTTGGGTGAACAGGAAGGAAATGATCCAGAACGCTTCCAATTCCATTACTTGACTCTGTTCTTTGGCATTAGAGTTTCGATTCAATTCAATTATATCCTCTTGCATCTCAACTGGGACCGCCACGGGGGGCCGAGGTCGTTAAGGCGCGGACTCGTGAGCGGAAGTTCTGGGTTCGAATACTGCCAGGACCGTCCTCCCTGACTGAGGTTTTTTCCAGGTTTTCCTCAGTCCTCATAAATGGCAAATGCCGGGGAGGTACTCTAAACTTAGGCCTTCCTTAAAAATAAATCCTTTCCCAATGTATCATTTTATCTCATGTATCACCAGTGTCCATCGCCTGTGGTGCCTCTACAGCAAAAACGGGCGTTAAACACTATTCATTCTTTCATTCATTCATTAATTAATTCATTCATTCATTCATTCATTCATTCATTCATCTCAACTGGAAGAACATCCATTGTGATGTAATTCGTGCTGCCAGTCTTCTGTAGACAAGTAAGAAAAACAATGCTTGAGGTACAACCATATGATGTAATGATATCTTTCCGTTCTTCGAGTTCATATTGCTTTCTATCCAGAATTCGATTAATCAAGAGTATTCAATAGAAGCCCTTTACTGCATCATGAGCATTATGTTGCAGTTTTTACCATGTAGCTTGTCTGTCCTGGTGGTATAGTGGTTACCATACTTGCCTTCTGAACCCAAGATCGCGGGTTCAAACCCGGCCAGGATCGATAGATTTTTTCGGGGGTAAAAATCAAAAGTATGGCTTCCTTCGGAAGGGAAGCAAAGCCGTGGGTTCCGTGTCATACATTTACGGCACGAAAAAGAATCAAGCCTAAAAGAAGAGGCCTCTGAGCAAAATTTGTCGGCCGTTTCACGCCCTGAATTGAATGGGACGCTGATGACCTGAGATGTTAAAGAGCGTCCGTAAATAAACCAAATAAACAAAATCCATGTAGCTTGCAGCTGAGACTATACAAGATTTCAAGCTGTCATCAAAGAATCATATATAATCCTTATATAATCACTCAAAAGGAAAAAAGTCCACCGCTGATTTCAGTTCATTAAATGTGCTAAGCATATTGCCCTTCGAATAGCATCACAATTCGTATAAAAAGTAAACTTTTGTGTTCTGCAAGGTTATTGAGAGAAGCTGACTTAAAGCATCAATTGCTTTGATAGCCACTTTTAATGCGAGATTGAGTTTCTCTGGTAGACTTTTAAAACCAAGGCCTTGTATATGGATCATGCAGCAAGATCCAATAAAAGCAACATTTTTTCTTTGGCAAGCTTAATGAAGTCATATCACGGCTGTGGCTCCGCGAGTATAAATTCTCACAACACTGTTCCAAGACAAATAATTTTTAATCAAAAAGTCATTAATAGCAGAAGATACATCGGAATCTTTGTATATTGTTTTTAGAAAGCATTTCATCCGTTACTTTTTTATCATCCATAAATCGACAACATAAGTTAATATCAACTGATACTGTTGAATCAAATGTGCCAAAAGACTCTCAATTGGAAAAATATGTTTACCACTTTTCTATTTATCACAGTTTTTAAAGCTATCAGTACCCTCCTTCCCTGTAAATCTTACCCCTCCAGTTTGGGAACTACTGTTTTATAGTAGCTTTTATTTTGGAGAGGGAATTGCGTTTCGTGAAGTATTTTTTTTTTTCTTCAGATAATATCACTGAAATTTGGATATATTTCCAATTGGGTCCTGTGACCAAAAAGCGCGCCATTTGCAGCATTTGTAAAAAAGTTTTCGTGATATGGAAAACCTCTAACTCTAATAAACTAAATAAAACCGGTCTCCTCACTTTATCGTCATCAACATCACCAGAACACGAGTCATTCTACATTTACACCGCCACGGGGGGGGGGGTGAGATCTCTAAGGCGCTGAATAATGAGCGGGAGGTCAGGGGTTCGATTCCCACAAGGGCCGTGCTCCAAATGCAAATACCGGGGAGGTACGCTAAACTTTAAAAAAAAAAAAAATCTCATGTATCACCAGTGTCCACGCATGTGGTGCCTCAGTAGTAAAATCGGGCGTTAAGCACTATTAAAAAAAATCTACATCTACATATTTTCTAGACAATAAATTCAAATTTAACCTACGAGGTAATCGACCAAAGTTAATTGCCAAGAAAATACCGTAAATCAGGCATTTAGAACGATCGAAGACACTGAGTTTAAAGAGTTAATTCAGCATCTTGAACCATGAGTTTATCAATATGTTAAATATCTTATATCGTAATTAAAACACACACTCAGTGAGTTTTATATATTAACACTTTCAGATATTAAAATTAAAATGATATAAAAGCCATGAAAATGTCGAGTAGACAGCAAATTTGGTACTGACCCATTTTAATTAGAAATACAATTTAGATTCCAAAACCTTTTCGGGCACTTAAGACTGGTACATTAATGCTTTATGAAAATTATACCAATGAATATTTATGAAATTCACGGATACCCAAAAAGTTGATGAAATTATCCTTGAAGAAGTAGAAACTTAGAGAATAAAATAAGACCGTCACGGCAGCTCAGTGGAAGAGCAACTGCAGAGGGTCAAGAATCGACTTCCTGTCTAAACTAACGACTTTGATCTTTTACGCACGTTCTAGGGTTACAAACCTCGACCGTAATCTCTTGAACACACGCAACTCGCACCCTCCCGGGACAGGGGCCCATGTAAAAGCGATATGGTGGGCTTTCAACGTAACAAACCAGGTAAATCATAAGTTTTCCTTTCCCCGGAAATAAATCCTCATTCGGAAGACAGGGTGCCATGTTTACCTGCACATTCCCAGGTTGTAATTCAAATTAGCATGGCGGCGAGTCCCGTGGGCACTCTGCACTTGGGGTAAAAGCCCAAAGTACAGATGTACCCTTCTTCAGCAAGAGTGGTGTGCTTAACGGTGCTTCTGAGCCCTCGTGGTCGGCATCTACCCTTGGGGAGATTACAGAGCTGTGAAACCCAAGCTCATAGTTCCCACCTTCCAGTCTCAAAACTATCAAAAGGAATTCAATATAACAAAAAACACCTCAATTTATACTTTAAGAGGGAAGTTTCAAAGCAATGTTGATTATATTTTAGCAACCATCCAAATGTGAAATATCAAATCGCATCCCTACCTATTGATGCTTAAGTTTGAAAACAAGGTTATCGCATCTTTTGTTTTCTATCTGTGTCTAGAAGCCTGGACCGTTACTATTGTTGTTAGAATTTAGGCAATGAAAATTAACCATCTAGATATAAGGTGAAAGCACAAATTTGGGCATATTCTGTTCTTTCCTGTATGGAATAATTTTGAAACGATCTATTATTGAGAATTAGGGTTTACGTGAAACCCAAAATTGAAAAATCGCTCTAGTAGCATTAACATGTGTTTTTTCGCAATGAAACTCCGATATACCATTTAAATAAAATAAGAAAAATAGTTTCTGAAAATCAGGGAAATCGGACCATTAGGAATGGGGGTTTAACGAAATCCAACATTTAAAAATCGCTCTAGCTGCGCCCATATTTATTTTTTCAAAACAAAATTCGGCATATACCATTTAAATCAAATAAGAAAAATAGTTTCCGAAGGAAGACCTACCTTTAGGAGTAGGAGTAAAGTTAAAAATCGAAATTTAAAAAGAGCTCTTTCATTTAATTTTTCTTTGAATTGTTTTGAAATAAAAGGATATTAATTCAGCATAAAATCTGTATTTATAACGATGTACGAGTACATGTTTTATATTTAACAAAAGCATCGTAGCGAACATATGAAATGTGAAACATTCAAATAATATTACTTGAGAATTGTACCTGTATGTACGAGCGCTCTGTAATATCCTTCAGAAAAAGTTTTCCTTACATGTTTTACTACAATAACAGTTAAATTACATTTCAAAAGCAATGAAAATGGATAAAACTTTTGATTGCTTATTGCTTATTGAGAATATATTTTCTTAGTATATTGTAATTATTTTTAAACAGTCGCGTTTTTTATTGAAACATGTGAACATCATCTTAAATACGCAATGAAACTCGAAACTTTCTGTTATTTCTCTCCATTTTGGTGAATGTAAAGATGAAATCAAGGCTCAGTTCGTAAACATGGTTACATTTAAAATTGCTTAAAAATACCCACACAAATAACCCTGTCTATCAGTGGTCATATATTTCGTTTAATTAATTGCTTACCATTAGTTTTTGGTTTAATATAATAATAATAATAATAATAATAATAATAATAATTATTATTATTATTTTAAAATGTAGATTTTCTTTTACGATACTTATAGGTTGCAAGAATTCTAATTTTGTTCCCCTAATACCACACAATAGTGGTATAGCTTATTTCATTAATTAATTAATTAATAAGGCCCTACTTTGAATTTTATATTCTCTTTTAAAGTAAATCTAATGTTGGAGGAATTTGCTTAGAGCAGCTCCTGCGTGTTCTTACTAGTCCTAATATGGACAAGTTGATAAGAACTGAGAAGCACAGTATATCACACTAGCAGGTAGGTTTGTTGTCAGCACCCTAGCACCTAAAAAGTGTATTGCACAACTTTGGATGACAACCCCCCCCCCCAAGTCTATAAACAATGGATTGTACCCATTAAAAGAAGAAAATAAGCAATTCAGAAGTGTAACCAACATGCTTTCCTAAATAAGCACCAAATTATAGCTGGGGTACCGCCAGGGTAACCGAGGTCGTTAGGCGGACTCGTGAGCGCGAGGTCTGGGGTTCGAATTTCGCCAGGGCCGTCCTCCCTGAGATTTTTCTCGAGGTTTCCTCAGTCCTCATAAATGGCAAATGCCGCGGAGGTACGCTAAACTTAGGCCTGGAATGTTTCCCTCCTTAAAAAAAATCCCTTCCCAATTTATCATTTCATCTCGTGTATCAACAGTGTCCAACGCCTGTGGTGCTTCAGTAGTAAAAACGATGTTAAGCACCATAAGAAAAAAAAAACTGGGATTTTGTGAGCACCCGAAGTTCCCAGTTAAAGATTAAAGGTCTAGAAAAGATCTCATAGTAATTTTTCAACCTATCAAAGCAACATGGTTTTCACAATCTCCCCATTCAAGATTAAACCTCAAGTAACAAGCAGCAAAATTATTACCTGATCTCAAAACACATAATTCATTTTTAACGTTTGTAACAGTATTTATGGCAAAACTACACTTTTTTACCGTTACATCCCTTGCAATACTTAATATGTTTCCCCTGAAAGCTCTCATGCAAAATACTGGAATATTACTTTCAGAATGGAGTGAGCCATTTAATATTTGCATTTGAATTTTATGTGCAATACGCATAATTCCACAAATATGACGGTGAGTCCAAAAGTTTCCCTATTTTATTATAGAAAATTATCAGTCCGGTATTCTAATATACAAAAGAATGTCTCACATATATTGCACGACGATGAGAAGAAGGCAAACGACAGGAATGTGCTATGTAAATATTTTCTATCGTTCTCACTATATTCATGTACGTTAGTGCCGATAAAAATAATAAGTGTTGTCAGGTTCTCGCCGATAGAAGTAGAAAAAAGTCTGAGAGGCCCTTATTCATGTGGCAGCATGGGTATCCCACACACGAGGGTAAGTCCATAAGTTTCCGGCCTCGCCTTTAAGGATTATAGTCTTCATAAAACCCTTATCAGGTGTCATACCTTATCTGTTAAGTAAACAATTGCAGCTGTAACTTTAGCTCAGCTGTATTCAGTTGTTCAGACATAGTTACTTAAAGAAGGTTATGAGTAGAAGGTTGTAATTTGTTAAAAATGGAGCTTCGAGCTGTTATTAAGTTCTTCACAAAAGAAGGACTTACTCCAAATGAAATTAAACAACGATTGGACGGTGTATATGGGAAGCATCCCCCTCATATTTTACTGTAACTTTTCGAGTGGGTCGAGAAAGCATTGAAGGCGAAGAGCTTGCAGGGCGGGCCTTGGAGGTGCTCACATCTGAAAACATCGCTCTTGTGGAAGGAGAAATTATGGAAGACAGAAGTTACAAAAATAGCACCAAGCTTGGGCCTTTCTAAAACAACGGTCCTTCGAATTATTCATGAACATTTAAACATGAATAAGGTTAGTGCAAGATGGGTGCCTAGACTTCTTTCCTCAGTTCAAAAGCAACAACGAGTCATCTGTTGTCCGGCATTTTTGGAGCTCTGCCGTGGCAACGAGAGAGAAGTCATACAAACCATTGTTACAGGAGATGAAACTATGGTCCTCTACTATGATCCCTTGTCCAAACAAAGAATCAACGGAGTGGCGTAAACCTGGCGAAGCACCGCCTCTAAAGCCCAAGGTCACTCAGTCAATCAAGATCATGGCCACAATCTTTTGGGACTGTCAAGGAATACTCTTCATTGACTTCAAGGGGAGGAACATGACAGTAAATGGGGAGTACTATGCTGGCCTACTGCACAAACTACATGCTTCCATCAACGAGAAAAGGCGAGGAAAGCTGAGTGGTGGTGGGTGCCTTCTTCACGACAAGGCTCCTGTGCACACAGTTCTTATTGCAAAGGAAGCTGTGAAGAAATGTGACTTCAAGGAGATCGACCATCCACTTAACAGCCCAGATATAGCTCCCAGTGACCATTTCTTCTTCTCAAAACTGAAGAAGGACCTTCGAGGAGAGAAATTTATATGTGACGAAGTGATGGATGCTGTTTATGCCCATTTTGCAGACATGACTTCTGACTATTTTGGGGGGGGGATTGAAATGTTAATTTAAAGATGTGAGAAGTGTATCGCAATAAAGGGTAGCTATATTGAAAAAAGAAGAATAGATTTTGTCTTTATCATATCTAGAACATGGTTAGACAGCAAACTTGTGGACCTACCCTCGTACGTGTATAGATAAACAGTTCAAGCCCCCTACCACTTCAGTTATCAGACTAAGGTTATAGGCTAATAAACGTAGCAATTTCAAAATCCAATTTATGCTTTTGCACATTCAGTATATTGCCCGAACGTTCTCCTTATCGAAAATAAGGGTAATTTAAAACACTATTTTCATTTCAGAGTAAGAAGGTTGTAATCTTGAAAGCACACCCATTTTTTATTCTAACCTATGTTTATTTCAAGGATGAAGCTTTAACGCAAATTACACCTCAGTCAGATAAGGCAGATCATCATTAACGTCATAACATCAGGTTGTCTCATAATTAATGTCGGTATATTATGTTTGGCGTTTTGTAAGTTTGCTATGCTTTTTTGTATGGTATATAGAGAGGCTGTAGTTATTAGCATGTAATGTAAAATGTGACAGTTGTTAATTACTAACTCATGAAAAACAAAACATAGATAACAAAGTTTGAGATGACGGTAGATTTAAAATTGTTGCTGCAAAGATTCGACTACGACTTTCAGATACTTTAGGAGTTTTGGAAGAAATAGTTTGTAAGCTGATGCAGGGCATTGCAACTCAACACTCAGAAAGGCATTCTTAAGCTGTAGGTCTGTACCTGACGAATTGACACCAAAACAATTTCAGTCCCCTGTGGAATTTACTAGTCCCCATTTGGCTCCTCCTCAGGTGGGGGATCGGGATTTATAATACTTAAGGTGGGCCAAAACGCCTAATCTATGAAAGGCAGCCATCTTAGAGAATATAATGCTAGTTACAGGCTGTAAAGATGACAGCCCCACCTCTCAACTTTCTCATCTGGCGATTAAATGAATTCTGTTATTGATAAGCTAGTAGGGAATTACTCGGCGAAGTATTAAGGGAACTTGGATAGATAAAAATGGGGGGGAAAGGCGAATAGTTACAGATATGCACTATTAGATGTAAACTGGATAGTCTATGCTCCTGAAAAAGGAGAAGAGGAAACAGAAGCCTTTACTATAAGCTGAAATAAACTCTAGAAAAAGCCAATAAGAACGACTACATTATAATATGCGGAGATTATAACGCAAGAATTGCAAAATAACTTGTAGAAAACATAATTGGGCATTCGGGTGAAGAGGGTATTATCGAAACGAATTTCATTAAAGTGCTTCACAACATATACAAGAGTAACGAATTCGTTCAAGCTTAAAACATAAATGCATTTTATTGGGCAGCAAAAGATTCAAGAACAATTATGGATACTTTTCTAGCAAACGGTTTGATGCCCCTCACAAAAAGCGTCATCAGCAGATTCTACGTGACGATCGGAGAAATTAAGGGACGCTGGTAAACGCGCATGCAGCACTGCAGTGGGTGTTTTACCAGTAAATGTAATAGTAACAATGATAAGCATCTCGAAAGATGGCATTAGGGTACAGCAGCGATGGCAGAGCGTTTTAAAAAGGCTCTTCTGAATAAGTTCCTGGGTTGAAATCTCACACAACATATTTGTTTTATTTTTTTATTATTGGTTTACAAGTGTATATGCAGAATATCATGTTGACTTAATATTATATTACATTTTAACGTATCATTTGAGTTTTAAGGCATTTCCTATGCACACAAAAATGCAATTACAAACTAACGAATATTACTAAATAAATGCATGAACAGAAACCTTTATCTTCTAAATGAAAAATCGTAGAAATAAGCATAAATTGAATGGAATGTATGAACATTCAGCATGTATAACTGCCCTCAATCTTCGGGGCGTAGATGATATCAGATTTCTACAGTAGTGTAGACGAGAGGCTACAACATCCCAGGCTTCTTGAATTTGTATCCATATGCCAGCCATCTTTTGTCCTTCCTGCATGTGCAGCATATTACAGTTAGGTAAAACAAACACTGAAGGAAAGGTTATAACATTCATTGTAATATATAAAATATGTTAACGTTAAGGCTTGCTGTGTTTGTGAAACAATAATACGAAACTATTTTGTCATAATATGGTACAAAGGTCTCTTAAAAGATATGTGTTTCATGCCGGAAGCGGAACCTGCGCTCTTAGCTAAAATATCATTGAACACACTGCCAAAGAGCTAACAGAACACACGTGCCATATAACACAACTGCTGCAGTAGCTACACCGCTTTCCTGGATGCCTTGTGAATCGCGCGCTGTAACAAGCAGGACAGAAGAATTTTGCGTTCAAGAAATGATTTATTTCCCCATTCCCAAAGGGTGTACGTGGTACAGAGGGTATTTTT
This sequence comes from Metallyticus violacea, assembly GCA_030762175.1. Taxonomy (NCBI): domain Eukaryota; kingdom Metazoa; phylum Arthropoda; class Insecta; order Mantodea; family Metallyticidae; genus Metallyticus; species Metallyticus violacea. The sequence continues at coordinate 66,900,174 of CM060840.1, read as the reverse complement.
TGCACACAAACCATTTCTACTTGAAACGAAAGGCAATCTAAAAACAATATAGTATAAAACTAAACACAAGACTTATCAACAAAAAGAAATATATATGTTTATCTTGTAGAAAAAAAAAAACTTCATAAGATTATTATATTACAATCGCTTACATCAAAAGTTAAAAGAAGTCCAAAAGAAGAAGATGATGATAAAAGTGAATGCGGAGTGACGAGTGACGACGGTTAAGTTCAAACTTTAGCCAAAAGTTGTGAAGAACATACACGTAGAATTTACAGATAGTACGCTAATTTTTTTTTCGAAATGGTAGCTTGATGGTTAAAGTACGAAAGCAATAGAGTAAATAAGGCTAATTGAAATTAACTTACTTTTTAGAACGCCTACGTAATGTCGCATTGCAGTGTGTACGCACCTCTCTGGTGGAACATTTAATATGATAAACTTAACAGTCCCCCTAATGATAACGGTACATGGCTGACACGGTCCTCAGGGTAACATAAGATACGCAAATTACTTGTCCACTATCAATGCAGGGGCATCTGATGGCTAAAGAACTTAGATGTGCCCCAGGAGCATGACACGCCTCTAAAAGGAACAACCTTAAAATTGTTTCTGCTGAAATTTTTGTAGATATTTTATGATTCATTCAGACTTCATTTCTGACTTCCGCCAAAGGTCTTTGGTATAGTCGTGTCATTAGAGCAACAGACACGACACAAGAGCTTGACATAACGACTAATACTTCTAAGAAAGTTCAATGCAAGCTGTGTGCAGATTTCAAATCCTTTTTTTGAGTGTACAGTCAGTATAGGGTATCCCATTTATCTCGTTTATGCAAAATGATTTTGAAGCGTCAAATGAAAAATTATTTCTACAAAAAAAAAAGTTTAACTTCATGTTCTTGTGAAGGTATACTTTTTGTATCTCAATTAATGTACGAAATGCGGGCTAGAACTTCGTTTTTTAAATAGCACCATGTACATTTTATTCAAGAATACATTTACTCTATCCAAGAGCTATTGAAAAATATCGCATATCACAATGTACCATTTTATAAGGAAAACAGATGTGCCAACGGTATGGAATGCACAGTTTTGATTGAAGCAACCAAACTGTTTAATGCCTTGGTTGTACCAATTCCTTACCCAATGTAGTAGTGTAGTAGAGTTCTGAGTTTTGTTTATAATTTCCGGTACATGTAAAAGGTACACTGAGAGAGAAGTGGGGATATGTAACCCATCTCCAACACCCCTCAAATTGTCGTTGCCTTAGCTTACATAGCAGTATACTGTAGTCATTCATGGCAATAAATTAGTACTGCACTGAGCTATTGTGCCCACAATTTTTCTCTCAAGAAGTATGAAAAGAAAGTAGAAATGCTGATCTATGGAGAACGTGCGAGGATAAATCCATAAAGTTTCCGGCCTAACTATGATAAAAACAAAAACTACATTTCATTTTTAAATATAGTTACTCTTTATTGCAATACATTTCTCAAATCTTTGAAGTAACATTTCAACCCCACTCCCCAAATAGTCAGAAGTCTTGTCTGCAAAATTTACATAGAGAGTATCCACCCCTACTTCGTCACACTTAAATTTCCTTCCTTGAAGGTACTTCTTGAGTTTTCAGAAGAGGAAATAGTCACTTTAGGGTCGATGGTTGATCTCTTTGAAGCCACATTTATTCACAGCTTCCTTTGCAACAAGAGCTGTATGCACAGGCGCGTTGTCGTGAAGAAGGCGCACACCAGCACTCGGCTTTTTTCGCCTTTTCTCTTTGATGGAAACACGTAGTCTGTGCATTAGGCCAGCACAGTACTCCCCATTTACTGTGGTGTTCCTCTCCTTTAAGTCAATGAAGAGCATTCCTTCAGAGTCTCAAAAGATTGTGGCCATGATCTTGGTTGACTGAGTGATCTTGGCCTTTAGAGACGGTGCTTTGCCAGGTTTATGAAACTCTATTGATTTTCTTTGGGCAAGGGACCATAGTTTCATCTCCTGTAACAATGGTTTACACAAATTCTTTCTCGTTGTCATGACAGCGCTCCAAAAGTGCCTGACAACAGATGACTCATTGCTGCCTCTGGACTGAGGAAGGAAGTCTAGGCACCCTTCTTGCACTAACCTTATTCATGTTTAATTATTCACAAACAATTCGAAGCACTGTTATTTCAAAAAGGCCCAACCTTGCTGGTATTTCTGTAACTTTGAGCCGCCGATCTTCCATAATTTCTCCTTCCACAAAAACGATGTTTCAGGAGTGATCACAAGGAGTTTCTTGATTGTGTAGCCAGTGACCCAGATATTTAAGATGTAAAAGCAGTAGGCTTATAATATATTTATATAGCAGTGTTCTTGCCTTTGTAATTTATTGAATTGTTTGTTCATTGAGGAATGAAGATAAGTCGTAGCAGCCCAGTTAAGGATCATTGCTGTGTTCCTGATTTAATACCATCTGATAGTCAAATGGTCACATTTTTATGTTAACCTTTTATAACTGACTACCATTATTGCTTTTGTACGTTTAGTTCATGCCACACTAAGTTTAAATATGTTGCATTTTGTATTCATTACTTAGAGTATTTCAAATAATTATGAGTAATAATACGTACTTTTAATGTTACTAAATTATCTTCTTCTTCTTTATTAATAAGCAACCTTTACAAGGCATCTCTATGGCTTTTGATATTTACAGTACACCTCCTCCTTGTGAATACTACAAACATCAACGGTAATTGTTACAAATGCTAGTTGAAATAGAGTTTGCAGCAAGTGGTAAAACCGGAATCTATTCCAAATAAATGTAATGCAATGTTACCTTCCTTTGCTGTTATTTTTCCTTTCTTTTGCAACCTCCACTCCTTTACTCTTATTTCTTTTACATTTTATCTCCCTTTAATGTCTTATCCTATAACTACTTTACTCTTTGAACCTGTGTTCTTCCCTTTTCTTGTCACAGAGATTCCGAGTTTGAACGCTGAGCAGCTTAACCGCGCCCCTAATTCAAACTTGCCGCGTCACTGCAGTGGGTTAGAAAGAGACAATCAGCGCACTGGACAACGTTATAAATGAGGATACAAATGCAGGAGGTTATACCTATCGCTACCAACTCATCATAATGAGAAACAAAACGCAACAAGAGCATTGCGACGTAAACGATTGTAAAGTAATTTGTGCTCCCAGCGGGGGTAAACCAAACAAAATACGAATTACTCAATGACTGGCCACATTTTCCGAATCGGGATCCCATTACTCATGTCGTCTTATCTGACTGGGACACAATGCTTGTGGCCAGGCAATCAGTGGCGGCTGTGAAACCCTTCTCTCTCCATAAAAGTCAAATCGAGTTCTGTCCCGTTACATTCTAAAGCTACGCAATCTATTATCCATTTGTTCACGAGTTTTTTTTTTAAATGCATTTAAAATCTAAATACAATTTAGTTAAATATCCTGCGCTATAACACATTTATTTTTAAATGCGACAAAAACCACTTCAAGTTAGAGAAATAATATAATTTTGAAGCGGTTTTTGTGGGTGGAGACAAGTTGGTCGCTAATTATGAAGCGATTTAGTTGCTGATCGTCATATTTTGTAGCAGCGCATCGTTAATTGACTATTGATCGTGCTGCTGCCCACACTTCATGACAACAATATCTTAGGACTTTGTTTCGCTATTTTGTGACTCGTTTTCAACAAGACTGGGAGAGGATATCAACAGTGTTAATAATTGTAGCGATGCGACAGTACATGGTAATTTATTATTCGCAAGATCTTTCGTGTCGTTTGGTGTTCTGCGTACGATAGAACTTAGCCACGTCGATTATAAATTTACTTGCCGCAATTTCCAAGGAGACGAAATAAATCTGACTATCTGATCCTGTGAATTGATGGTCCAGCGGAGCAAGCTTTTTTTTTTTTGAATAGTGTTTAACGTCCGTTTTTACTACTGAGGCACCACAGGCGGTGGACACTGACGATACATGAGATGAAATAATATATTGGGAAAGGATTTTTTGAGGAAGAAAACGTTTCAAGCCTAAGTTTAAGGTACCTACCCGGCATTTGCCATTTATGAGGACTGAGGAAAACCTGGAAAAAAAAAAAAAAAAACAGTCAGGGAGGACGGTCCTGGCGGGATTTTAACCCCAGACTTCCCGCTTACGAGTACGCGCCTTAACAACCTCGGTCAATCGTGGCGGTAGGAGCAAACTTCTCCTCAAATTAAGCGTTGGCTTTACCGAGCCAAAGGGAATCAAACAAACACCTTGCTTTAAAAATTCAAAATATACATATACTATTGGCTGGTTCAAATTCACCTGCCAACTCATGCCACCCGCTACTATTTGAAATTTTCAAACATTTATTTACATTGGTTGGTTTAAAGTTAGCTATAAAATGGCTGACGAGTTCATTATTAACCCTCGCCAACGGAAGATCTTTTAAGCAGTGGCAAAACCCTTATTCTTTTCTTTTGAGTGGTGGTTTATTGCCTCCTTGACTCTGCCACGTTTCTGACTGGACTATCGTATATAGTTACACCAGAAACGTTTTTCTTTTGACAACATACAATTAACATATTAAATCTATACCTTATTACATCATATTGGATTCATAGCATTGCTTATCACAACATGGAACTTTCCTTGCAGACGTCAATAGTAGTAAATCACGCAGAGCTAGGAATGGTACCAACCTCCAAACGAATTATCCAGAGTGTTTGGCTTTGTTTTGTATACTTTTTTTTTTTAATTTACCCCAGAATATTTTCTGAAACTATTCAGAATATTCATTGAAACATAAGCTATATAAGTGGCAGTATTGTCGCAACCACTGTAGAACCTACTCGCGATTTCCTAAAACTTACTAAAATCTTAATTACCATGTGGTTGCGACATGGGGGCTTTCTCCTATAAAATCCAGTTTAATCTTATACATCTTGATATGAAAGAACTTGAAAAAGAAATTGTAAATAAAAATTCATTTTTATGAACCAAGATAGCCGAGATTACCAACCATATTTACTAGATTAAGAGACTTATATAATACTACTGTCTTATATATTTTTGCTGGGTGATGCACAGGGAGAGATGCAGCGAGCCGGCCATCCTTTCCTAAACCTACCTGTCAAGACCAAGGGTAAGAGCGTCCTAAAGCACTCCCACTCGATTATTACCATGTCTTTGTGCCATAGTACCATATTAAAGCAGCAGGTGAGTTACAAATGGGAGATTTTTCTGTGTATGACCATATGCAAAGATATAAGCCTAAAACCTCATCATTTGTTTTGGTGTAGCTTGTTTCTTAAAGAACCACTAAAGTCGGTGATTCACTCACTGAAAGCGTGTGCATTGCTCAGTATGGAACCAGTAACTTAATTTCGCTCAAGAGCCGGTCATTTGTGTCTACACCCCCCATGGGGACACTTCTGGAAGGAAGGGATGAGGTGAGGGAAAAACCGGATCGACGGACAATTTGATTTTGTTTATTTACGGATGCTCTTTAACATCTCAGGTCATCAACGTCCCATTCAATTCAGATCGTGAAACGGCCGACAAATTTTGTTCAGAGGCCTCTTTTTTTCAGGCTTGAGGTTCTTTTTCGTGCGTAAATGTACGACACGGGAACCACGGCTTTACCTCCCTTCCGAAGGAAGCCATACTTTGGGTTTTTACACCCGAAAAAAATCCATCGGTCCTGGCTGGGATCGAACCCGCGATCTTGGGTAAAAGGTAAGTATGGATACCACTACATCACCAGGACCAACTCCACGGATAATGATGCATGGAAATAGAGACGGTCACACATGTCTACAGATATCCTCTATGGAATTCCAGCCCCTTAGAAAGGCCGCTTCAAGAAACCTTAAAACGCAGCCAACGCCGCACAAACCACCAGCCCACCTCACACTCTTGACACTGTAACAGAGCAAAAGGAATGTTTTGGGAGAATAGAAAATCGAAAATTTGTGGAAATAAAAGACTCATTTGCCTAAGCAACCAAGTCAAGATAGTCAACCCTAAGGATTTGAATCCAAGACCTCCCGAATGCGAGTCGTATGCATATCTCTTGGGTTCGGTAACTAGTTTTTAAAGGTAAATATTAAAGAGGTCCATCTTCGCTGGCAGTAGCTACTCAGTAAATTGCAGGAGCCGCCACTGCTGGTATCGTTCACCCAACAATGTCAGACAACTCATAACACACTGTGGAATGGTAGCAGTAGATGCAAAATGGCCTATGCCAAGCGTGCGTCGGCAACACGCAATTAACAAAAGCAATAATAATGAAAAGCAACTGACATATCCTTGTTAACTACCGAGGGTCAGCGGTCTACATAACCGGCATTCATGAGTACGCTCATGGACCGTCATATTGCCCTGTTACGGTTGAGTATACGTTGGACATGTATATAACTGTGTGTGGGCAACCAGAACTTCGTCAAAGAAAGGAACAGTAGTTCAGATGCTGCCAACTTAATGATTTATACAGAGGACAGACTTAAACCTTATATTTCTATGGTAGTTATAATGCCTTATTTAGCCAATACTAAATTTATGTACATACTGAAGAAGATTTAACAACACATCTGAAATTTATGTTAAGTATTTTAGAACATATCTGTCTACTGTACTACTCGAATTTTATCATTTTTTTTTTTTTTTTAACTGACGTCGATTTGAATGAAAATATGTACAAAGACAATAACTTTGTTTAAAAGCTGTAGAAGATTCGTATAATTTTAGATTAGTGGCTGCATAATATATTGAAATTTGAAGAATATTCTTTTTTCTCTTATATACAGATGTATACCGTTTCGCAAAAGAAGAAGAAGAAGAAGAAGAAGAAGAAGAAGAAGAAGAAGAAGAAGAAGAAGAAGAAGAAGAAGAAGAAGAAGAAGAAGAAGAAGGCATCTCTTGAACGCAAAATTCTTACAAGTTCTTACTCGTTACAGCGCGCGGTTCACAAAGTAACGAGCAAGGCTATGCAGCAGTTGTGTTATATGGCATGCAATAAAGACGCTATGCAGCATGTGTTCCGTTAGCTCTATGGCAGTGTGTGCAGGGATGTCGTGGTTAAGAGCGGAGGTTCGCTTCCCTCATTGAAGCACTTTTTCCTTTATTTTTTAATACATCTTTGTAACATATTATGACAAATTAGTTTCGTAATGTCGTTTCTTATGCACAGCAAGCTTTAAGGTTAACATATATTAATGAATATTATATTTCTTCCACATTTGATCTATCAAAATGCAATATGCTGCACACGCATTCCCTGAACATGCAAGAAGGGCAAAAGATGGCTTATGGGCACACATTCAAAATGCATGGGATATTGCAGCCTCTTGTCTGCACTACTGCAGAAATCTGATAGCATCTATAGTACGAAGATTGAAGACAGTTACACATGCTGAGGGTTCATGCAATATATCAATTTGTATTTATTTCTGTATTTCCACTTTGGAAGATCATTTTTTCAGTTTTTTTTTTTTTTGTCATTATTTAGTTATTTGTAAAGAATGCTTCAGTCTGTGCTTATGTTTTTGTGTGAGCACAGGTAATGTTGTAAAACTCAAATGATACGTTAAAATATAATATGATATTAAGGCAACATAATGTTCTGCATATACACTTATAAAGCCAATAATAAAATATGTGTGTGAGATTTTAACGCAGCAAGTTAAGGCAGAAGAGCAATGCCTTCAAAACCGCTTGGCCAATTAGGGATCTATCTATCTAGTTATCTAGGGATAAGTCCTTTTTTTTATAATTTTTTTCTTATCTTTGCTTCTTTTTTTGTAATCAAAGGGTGTAAATTACAAATAAAGATACAATTTTTAAAGGTCACTCCGGTCCATTTTGGTCCTTTATAGCAGTCTATCCCTTCCAACTTTGCTGTTCTTACTTTCTTGGTGACAGGTATGATTTTCTTGTGGCTTGTAGTAATATTATGGGCTTCACTTTGAATATTTTCAAAAAGGTGTACAGCATGTGAATTATACGCTATTTGTGTTTTGGCGTGTTGAAACTGTTTTCATAAACAGTAATAATTCTAGTTATTGCTCATAACTTTGAACTAAATATTTAACTTCAATACGAGTCCCTTTCTATTTGTTTAATTTACTGCCCACAGGCAGTTAAACTAAGAGATTCGTTGAAATAAAAAAAAATCTCCTGATTTTCATGACAACAAAACTCAGTAGCTTTTTTATTAAAGTCTGTTTTCTGCAGATTGAACTGTCTCTACAGACAGCATTATATACTTTTTATGTTTGAAATCACAGTTTGATTAAAATTAACACTTGGAGTTTACCAGTTATTACATTTCAATTTTATCTGAAAAAGGCTTAGAATGTAAGCTTTGTATATTGTTCATTTTCTTTACATTCACTCAACACATAACGAAATAAAACAACTACTTCAGCAATTCACACGAAACGTCACTAGCCTGACATTCAGCAACAGTTTACTACTAACGAAATTGTTGATTATCGCTGATGGAGAGTGCATGAGACCATTGCACATAGTCTTACAAAATATTTTATTTATCTCTGTAACGCAACAACACTCACCCTATTGAAAACTCAGGCAAACATTTATGGGAAAGGATATATGTAGAGGTGATGCTTCAGGCGATGAATACACATGATTCTTATGGGCATTCCCTCTCACCTAACAATCAAAATACTCCACAAACTTACCGATATATTGGGGTGTGCCGCTACAGAATAACCGCAAATACACACATCACAAATTTCTCTCTAAAAACATTTAAGCAATTGGACATTATTGGGAATAACACAAACTTGCAACCTCCTAGAGGTTCCGTTCCTGATGCGGAACAGTCTATAAGCTATCTGCAGCTTCAGCGGTAGTACTCATAGTTTAGATACACTCATTATCTAAGAAACTACTTTTTTCTATGCTGAGCTATCCGAGATTAAATAAAAATATGTTGTATAGGTAGTGTTTTCTTTTTTTCTCATCCTCACCTTTTATAATGGAGTTTACATACAGAGTATTTGAAAAATACTGGGTTAAGGTAAGAAAACTGAAATCATGATGCAATGCTAATTTTTGAGAAAAAAGAAAAGGAGGACTTCAAAGTCTTAAAACCCTCTTCAGTTGGGATATTGACATTTGAAAAGTATCACATTAAAAATAAAATATTTTGTGATATTTGCTCCATAAATTGCGATCAGAAAAAGAAAACGATTTAAATTTAGTTAAATATTACCTAAAACTGGAAAACAGATACTATGGCTTAAGTTCCTGCAATATTCTGTTTTGCTTGGTAAAATAGAAAGCTTTTGACGTTCACGAAATGACCTAATTTCGTTCACAAACATTTATATGCACAAAATGTCTACATAAAGGAATTAATAATCAAACTATAGTAATATATTAATAAATAGTCTAATATCCATTGGCACTAATCGATATTAGAAAATCATTATTGTAATAAAATTACAATATTATACAATGTTTGAATTAATATATACTATAATTATATGCCGTAATCATTTGTTTTCGTGTTCAGAAAATATTTTAAAGAATAAAAAATGCAAGCTTTAATTTAAGAAGAAAAACGTCTTGTGGTTTGAGTATTTTAGAAAAAGTATTGCCTGTTTGGAAATGCCTAAGCAATAGGTGGATACAATGAAATGATAATGGTCCGAGGTACAACGCTTTCAAGGTAACCCAGTACAGAATCACTGCTCAAGCAGAGTTTCCATGATAAAGAAGTTGAAAGTTATTCAGACTCAATTTAAGCGAGCATGCACGCGATCCAAAACAGCCTTGAGTACTGTAAATGAAAACACACGTGACCTAAAAACGCCTAGCTCTGGAAAGTTATAAGATCCAGAAACAATTGCTCTGGAAAGTGATCCAGTACATAACACGCCACTTTTAGAGGTCATTAGAGGTTAGGTTTATTTTGCTTGAGTATGTTGCCTCAACTGGTGCTTGCGAAACAGTTGTATAATACCACTCAGCAATACGCAAAGCACTAATACCATTCACGAATCCAACTTCCCCGAATTTACTAGTTAGATGCTCTGTCATTATGTCTTATAGGCCAACTTTACTTTCTTGCTTGCTATAATGTCCATTTGAACAGAAACAAAAACAAGAATGACCAAAATTAATTCATTGACAGGTGAAGCACGCAGTGAATTCAAGAAAATATTCATTTCTTTGATGTTATTTGTAAACACATTCCATTAAAACTTGGCAATGCAAATTAAAACGTAAGCACAGCGGTTTCCATAGGAACAAAGGCACTGGCCTGTCATTGTCTTTCTTTCTTGAAAACCTGTGAACAAGTAAGCGTTAGTCAAATCCCAAAGTTGTTTATTCTCTACATTCATTTGTTCGTAGTGTTGCTCATTCACTACACAATGTATAGGCATCATCTTGCCACGTATACGCCTTTTCCTGAGAAAGCTACTGCAGTATCTTCGTGTTGCTTTCCGCAGTGATGAAGATGAGATGGTGATCGGAGTACCTGATGAAAAACCAGCCAACACGCCGCTTGGACCGCCACAAATCCTACTTACGGCCAATGGGATCAAACCCGAGGTGCCTCGTTGGCAGATGAGCAAGCTAACCACTCGGCCACGGCGCTGCCTTATTATCTACAACATATGCTTATTTACAGTTGTATAAAGGAGAATCCAGGGAGATAACTGAACGGGTATGGCGAAGAAAAGATTGCAGGAGAGCCTTTGGCGAGAAGACTATTCACGTATACTCGAAATATGGAGAGGTTTAGATAATCAGCGTCAAAAACATCTAGCATAATAGAGATCAATTAATCTCCTGAAATGTCATATATACAGAATGGAAGGGAACTCAGTGCTATAAGTCTGGTAAATTAATTAGGAGAAGGGAAAAATGTAAATACCTACTTAAACTTTTTCTTTTGCTAATTAATTTCCTTAATAAATATTTGATCTAGAAATACGAGGGTAGGTCCATAAGTTTCCGACCTAACCATTTTCTAGATATGATAAACACACTTTTCAATATAGTTATCCTTTATTACAATTCTCACATCTTTGAATTAACATGTCAACCACCACCCCCTAAATAGTCAGAAGTCTTATCTGCAACATGAGCATAAACAGCATCCATCACTTCTTTGTCACATTTACTTTTCTTCCCCGAAGGTCCTTCTTGAGTTTTGAGAAGAGGAAATAGTCAACAGGAGATAGATCTGGGCTTTAGTGTGGATGGTCGATTTCTTTGAAGTCACATTTCTTCACAGCTTCATTTGCAACATGAGCTATGCGCATAGGCGCGTTGAAGAAGACGCACACCACCATAAAGCTTGATCGCCTTTTCTTTGATGGAAGCACGTAGTCTGTGCAGTAGGCCAACATAGTACTCCCCATTTACTATGTTGTTCCTCTCCTTGAAGTGTATTCCTTCACAGTCCCAAAAGATTGTGGCCATGATCTTCTTGGTTGTTTGAGTGACCTTGGCCTTTAGAGGTTGTGCTTCGCCAGGTTTACTCCACTCCATTGCTTCTCTTTTGCACATGGGATCATAGTAGAGGACCATATTTTCATTTCCTGTGACAATGGTTTGTAGAACTTCTCTCTCATTGCCCGGCAGAGCTCCGAAAATGCCTGACAACAGATGACTTGTTGCTGCTTTTGGACTGAGGAAAGAAGTCTAGGCACCCATCTTGAATTAACCTTATTTATGTTTAAATGTTCTTGAATAATTCGAAGAACTGTTGTTTTAGAAAGGCCCAACCGTGCTATTATTTCTGTAACTTTGAGCCGCCGGTCTTCCATAATTTCTCCTTCCACAAGAGTTACGTTTTCAGGAGTGAGCACCTCTAAGGGCCGACCTGCACGCTCTTGCCTTCAATGCTTTCTCGACCCATTCGAAAATGTTTGGCCCATTCTTTTACGGTAGAATATGAGGGGGATGCTTCCGCATATACACCGTCCAATCATAGTTTAATTTCATTTGGAGTAGTCCTTCTTTTGTGAAGAACTTAATAAGCTTTACACTCCATTTTGGACATGTCACAATCTTCTACACATAGCCTTCTTTATGCAACTGTATCTGAATTGAACACAGCGCAGCGGGAGTTACAGCTGCAATTGTTTACTTAACAAGATAAGAATTTTGTAAGGCGATAAGCCTTATCAGCTATGCCGGAAACTTATGGTAATACCCTTGTAGATACCGACTTTGCTTAATGTTCTATTATGTGACCGCTATTTTTCTCCTTTCAATCGTATAAGCATAGCATTTCCCCCATCCGGAAGTCGTTGGGCCGCAGGAAGAAAAATTTGACAGTTTGGCCTTGACGGGAATCTCTCTTGGTACATAAGCTCTTTAACAAAAAAATGAATAATCTCTTAAAACTCAAAATTCTTTCACGTTTTGCTCGTTACACAGAGAGGTTCACTAGGTAACCAGCCACCGTTGTAGCCACTGCAACAGTTGTGTTGTATGAAATGCACTAAAAATGCTGACTAGCGCGCGCGCGGTGTTCTGTTAGCTTTGTTGCAGTCCAATGATGCCGTGATAGAGGGCAGGTTCGCCTCTCAGAATGAAACACCTTTTTTTTAATAAACTTTTGTAACATATAATGGCAAATTAGTTTCATAATATTGTTTCCCATGCACAGAAGCCTTAACGTTTGCAACGGGATATCCAGATTTATCCCGTACAATTAACTAAGATAAAGGTTTAATACTGTTTAATTAATTACTTTACAAAGATTAATATGTCATGATAGAATTATGTAAAAGGATGTAGATTGTTGGAGAATCGGAAATCTTGGCTGGAAAGACGAAAACTTTCATGTAATCAAAAGCGATTGGTGCTATAAATAATGATATATATTAAATAATATTAGAGAGCCTACATCCTTGCTTTAGATCATATGTTACTTTTATTTCTTCTGTTGACTTCCCATTTACATGTATTATAATTTTTATATTCATATATAAACGTTTTATGACTTTTATTAGAGGTATAGTGTATTTTGTTTGGTATACTATTTTCCATAATAAACAGCGGTCTACTTTATCAAAGGATTTTTCAGGTTAACAAATGCCATGCTTGTTTCCAAGTTATAATTTCTTCATTTTTCTATAAACTACTTTATTATAAAAACATTATCCATATATGATCTGCATATTCTATATTCACTTTGTTCCTCACTAATTTTTAAATGCACAAAATGTTTATTCTGGAGGTAATGATCCTTGCATATATTTCACACATTATATTTAATAACGTTATCATTCTCTATTTGTTGCATTCTTTTCTTTGCTCATTTTTAAATTTGAGATACTTTTAGTTATCTCTCATTCTTTTGGAATTTTCTTCATTCTCCAACAGATGTTCAATAAATGCAATAGGCTTAATTGTAATATCAACCTTCCATAGTTTATTAATTCTACTGTAATATCTGTTCCTGAAACTTTTCTATTTTTCGCTCTTTTGATAGCATTTTGAATTTTTTCTATTGTTATTAAATCTACTGCTCTTTCTTCCTGTTTTAATTTTGTATACCATCTATATTGCCATTATTTAATAATTAGAATATGAGTTTTGTATACTATTAATTTTCTTTACATTGAATTAACACAAAAAGAAATAAAGGTAGCCACCCCACAAATTCAAGCAAAATTTCATTATTCTACAATTCAGTAACAAGGCAAGCAGAAACAACTGCCTATCGCTACTGGAGTGTATGGCAGCATTGTTACTTCAAATGTATTACTGTTTGATATTGAAATAAGCTAAAATTATCTAATAGCCTTTTAAAGCATTTTATTCAACTTACCGCATACTTTCAGGTTCCACGATCAAAATACTCCACACGCATAAGGAGACTGAAAACTAAGTTCCCTACATACTTTTCATACATAAAAACGCACCAAGCAATAGTTGTAGGAAATTAAAAGTTTTAGATTTAGCAGCAACGACCCTGGGTTTGACCACTACAAGCAGACAGCTGTTTTAGATGCTGTATCATTTTAGCTTTCAATATTGCCGTTATGCACAAGTTACAACATTCTATGGTGATATTCCAAGTTGCAATATATACCTACTGAGCGATACTATTCATTTGTCAACAAGAGAGTACGTCAGTTTTGAAGCAAAAATCTGGCAACATTGCCACGCCATTTCCCACTTGTAGAATTAAATGTGTTCCGGATAGTTTCTGAGCGGGCGGCCACGTTCTGTTTTGGGATTCTTGCAGTGTTTGGGGACAACTTCCGGCTGCTAGTGCGTCATTTCTTTCTGCCGTCATCGTTCCCCACGCACGTGATGGGCGCCTTTCCAGTTTTACACATGTTCATCTACATAGCGTTGCCAACCATTGCGCTTTTCGTGCCTTTTAACGCAACAAAAGCTTTCAAGTATTCTGCAAATATTCTAACGAGGTTTTTCATAGGCGCAAAGCTTATGATGACCCTGTGCAGGGAAGGTAGAGCTACACTTACGTAAGCAGATGATAATGTATCAGTAGAAACTGGACTATGGATTGAAGTATCCGGCTTATCAATCAAGAGCGTTAAAAGTAAATTACATGATTAATCAAAATCATTTGAAGTCAATACTTCTTGTTTATGAGACAAGCGTATTATCAAAACTTGCCAGCAACTTATTTGAATTATCTTATTCTGGCTACTCCTTGAAACGAGTTTTGATTGTTATAACAATTATAGAACTTAAGAAAAGCACAAATATACTAACAGAAGAAGAGTGGACAATGTAAAATACCAAATCGTGTAAAAAGGAATAAATTTTGTTGATGATCTATTGCAGGGATTATATACCTATAAGGCATGTTCCAGATAATGCGCGGATTATATTAATCACAATATACATAAATATAAAATTCATTCTTTCGCAAGTTGGGCAGTGTTGGTGTAGTGGTAAACATACTTTCCTCTAAACCGGGTTCGATCCCGACTAGGATTGATGGGTTTTTTCGGGCGTAAAAATTCTAAGTGTGGCTTCCTTCGGAAAAGAAGTAAAAAAGCCTGGGTCCCCTGTTGCAGATTTGCGGCACGTTAAAGAACCTCAAGCCTGAAAGAAGAGGCCTCTGAATAAAATTTATCGACCATTTCATGCCCTGAATTGAATGGTACGATGATGACCTGAGATTTTAAAGAGCGTTCGTAAATAAACCAAATGAACAACACCCTTACCCAATGCAAGATACGAACCGCTAAACCTTCAGGTTCACCGTAACGAACATAATCACGACCGGGAATCATAATTAGGGAACGGATTTTTATGTGCTAAAACTTGAAAATATTATATTTTATGCAGTAAAAATTAAAAATATGTATAAAATGTAAAAACATTGTTTTAATGTTACAACATTGTAAACATTTATTTTAAAAATCACTCACCAATCATGTTGATACAGTGAACTATTAAGTTTTCCATCACAGACATAAATTAAATCGAAACAATTCATTATAACGGGAGGAGGTCCGTTCAACGTCACAAGAAAACAGTCTTGCATATTTCATCAAAGGGTGGCACACAAACTTTCAATTTCAACACCGTTTGCTTGCCTCTACAAAACTTTGGCAATTTTACACGTAATATGGAATCCATAATTTTTTTCGAACACGCTTTTAAATTTGTGTTAATAGCTTTTTCTATTTTGAGTGAATTAATTTATTTGTCAATGTCATGCACCTCGCTAATTATCTCAGTTAACAAGTTGATTGATGTTTCTAATTATTTTATTGAGTGACACAAAAACTGAAATTTGCAAATGTGTAAGATAACTCATTTTAATGTACTGTCCTTAAATTCTGAAGAATTTCAATTGAGAAGCGTCATCCTTATTTAGTTCATCTACCACTGATTTAAAATGTTCAAAATTGTTTGCATAACTGCTTTAACCATGTTCCCCCTAGGTGGAAATGCAAGATCGCGTGAATGAAGAGTGCAGAAGTTGGGTATATACCTGTTGAATTCACAATAAAATCGATGTTTTTATATATGATGTAATAAAGGTAGTGTGATGAAAAACGACAGTAAATGTTTTGGTTATTTTTCCAGTTTCATAAAATCTGTCACTTTATAGTGTGACAAAGTGTTCAATATTGCAAAACTGAAGTGTTTGCAAAGATAGTAAAGAGGTCACCATTTCTTTTTGCAATACCAGGTCAGAATGTCAGTGTTGAAAGGGTCTTTTCTACATGGTCTTCTACGTGGCTGTTACAAAAACATATGGTGGAAATAAGTTTTATTGGCTAACCAAGCACCTTAATCTTGCATTAGCTCCCGAAGCAGTACTTTTTATTAAATGAATATGCTCTGTTATTTATAGACCTTTCTTTTTCTTGTTTACAGCGTGAAGAAAGCACTTTATTTTAATTACAAAATACAAGCCCAAAAAAAACCGGAATTGGCACTTCCACTGGCATTTAAGCTAAAAATTATATTGTTTATACCTAATTACTCCTCATATACAGACATATAAAATATAATTACCACAACAGTCAGTCATATTGTGTCCGTTATGTTGACACTGACTCGCAGGTGAGAAAATCTTAGCATTTAAATACATTAAATTCACTATATAGTTCAGTCAAATTTAGATGCCATTTTGCTTCGCACATTTATATTCCAATAAAATGTGAAATATTTATTTTCAGACCTAGTGATTAATTTTATTTTAATTTTATATTCCAATAAAATGTGAAATATTTATCTTCAGACCTAGTGATTAATTTTGAGGTACTCAGAAAGTATGCACTTACGATTGAGGTTATGTTATAAGTATGTCCTAATAAAACATTACCACAATGAATTATCTTCCTAAAAATGTGTGACATATGGGTCGGATCATCAAGTGTTCTGCATAATTCATATTTTGTTTCAGTAAAATTAAATTTAGAGCTAATATTAAGATTAACAATACGTTTTGCTCTATCTCTGTTGAAGTAGGCTAATATTTAATTTCAGTTTCTAAACAAAGTTTTATAAAATTATTTTTTTCCCCAAAATGATAAATCTTAGAGAAAAAAATGTAATAGTATTGCCTTTAATTCATAAAATAAACAAATTAAGAGCAGTAATAACCCCAAAAGCAATTTCAGACTAATAATAATTAACATCAACAAAAATCTACTTTAGTAATGTTTTAATGCTTCAGGATCACCATGTTGTTAGCTATGGGGTATCGGGCAGGAAAGAATAGCTGTGGACCCTCCGTGATTGACATTTTACATTCCTCCCCCAGTTTGTCTTACTTAGCGTGACTACCGCCAACCTCGAGAAAGCAAAGGTGACAACATACCCGATCTGATTTCTTCTTGTTTCCCGGCGCCTGCGCCCTGGCGAGGTCGGACTCGGAGGCCAGTCTGTTGAACTTCTGCATACGCTCCCTCACGCTGATCTTCTGATCCCCGCTTTCTGTCGCCGAACCCTCGCTCTCCTGGCAACCGCAAACATAAACAAACAAACACAAATAAGCTTAAAATTAGAATACAGTCGGATGTTTTGCCTTTTACACTGACACTGGACAGCACGAAATAAATAAACATTAACGTCTTTTCCCTCAATGTTTGGAAAGAAATAAATAGAAAGAAATTACAGGATTTCAAAGAACTCCCCTACATGGCGGGACAAAAGAGGTTAGAAGAAGAGGTTGGCAAGGAAGAGTAGGCAGTAGAATATGCAACAAAATCTAGAATGAATGCGTTTCCAATTGGAAAAGAATAGTACAACAGTACGATATAGAGGCTCATTCTCAAAAATTGCACTGAAGATTTAAGTACAATATTCAACAAATACAATTAATACACTTAATACTTCACATTTTGCCTGTTTCTGTGTGCAATGTGAATCTTATGACAATCTTATTATAGTCAACCTTACTGAAGTCCCAAATCCAAACACATTTTCTCTTATTACATTCCAGGCAGTGTTCGTTTTATTATCCCAACAGACTGCAAAAGTACAGTTTTATTCTAACAAGGGAACTCCTCGGGTTCGAAAAAATAAAACCGCACCAAAACTCAGATATAGGACATTTACTTACTTCTGAATTCAATGATGACGCTCGATTTTCTGTAAAACGCATTTGGTCAATAGTGATCTCTGAAGAAAAGTGTTACTTTGATATTAGCACCTGCAGGTGGCATAACAGCAAGCCTGTGCAAGGTACTTAAGTATTTTACAGAAAAGCAATATCACTTTTAATTCAGTGATAAGTAAATGGCACATAATTTAATTTTCGTGAAACTTTCTTCAAACCCGGGGCTTTGTCTTGTACTTAGGTATTGGGTCTTACATAATACCATCGAAACAACAAAAAGCTCACGGCCAGGATGGCCGACCCAAAAGGATTTGCATCAGGACCCCCGAATGCCAGTCCCAAGCGTTACCACCTGAACAACTCCGTTTGGTTGTTAAATGCAAGTTTTTCTTTGCACTATAATCGCACAGGTATTTTAATGAATGGAAATTAAAAATGACACCTTTAAATTTGCTGCCCCTTTCCAATATTTTAATTCCCTCATATGCTCTATTTAAACCATTCTTTGTTTAGGTGTTTATTCAAGGAATTGTCCCAAACCAAAGGACAAATACTGAATGTTTTGATACTTAAGGTTCCCGGGCTAATACATCATGAAAATTAATCCCCTGTCTCTGCCCATAATGATATCAGCATTAAGCATACAGTGTTAAAACTTGCCAGGAAATACAATGAAATAAGCTTGATTAATAATGGAGCAATTCAACACAAAGTTCAATGACAACTGAGGCCAAAATACCTCTGCAGGAAAGGGTGTATGTGAACACACACACTTAACAACCTTTATTGCTAATGATACAGTTTCAAAAGCATACATGAAAAGCTTTTGCTCTTCAGAGAATTTACTTAGTTATCAACATGCTAGACATGTATGCTAATAATCAGAGAGAGTAAAGCTGAAAGTAGTCATTTTTAGTGTTCTTTTTAAGTACCATACCTTTAAAGTATTTTAATCAACTGATGTTCATGAAATCTGACTTGATATCACTGAGCAAACAAAAAGAAGGAATAGCAATGCATGAATATAAACAGCACATACATAAAGTTCTATTGACAAATTCAGGGATTGAAAGAGGCAAAAGAGTAACCTCATGTTATAAGCCACTACTATTAATCAAATATTTGATGACAAAATAATGTTTCCATCACCCTCCCTTGAATCTTCTAGTCATAGCTCTTTTAATGTTCTTCCTATGCCTTTTAAAAAATTATTTAATCATATCAATAGCTACAAGAATATGGAAGTGTCAAGATTTAACTTTATTCTAAGTACACTAATAAAGAGTTTTTATTTCAAAACTTGCCATTCTGAATAATCATCTATTTAAAGTATATTTAACTTAAACAAAGAGCACACCAATTTAGATTTTGAGGGAAGTTTAAAGCCAAGGTTTAATAAATTTAAGGCATCATCCCCTTATCCTCAGATTGCACACATTTTGAAATTTCAAATAGCAGTGATACTTAAATCTTAAACAGTATTCGACTGTTATTACATGTTTTATTTCTATCATTACCTGGCACATTGTATTGTTATTGGAATTTAGTCAGAACGAAACTACAAAAACTACTGAGCATTTAAAGTAAAGGTTGGTTTTGGAAATAAATTTTTTAAAATGTGCATGTATGCCCTATAAAATAGAACACAATGTAAGCAAACTAGTCAGAAGTTCAGAAATAGGCTATATTACTTTAATATTATCCAAAATAATAAGTTTTTCATTCTACAATTAACTTTTTTTATTCTGTACAAATTCAAACATCCATAACACTATACAGGATGTCAGGCAATCCCCTCTTTAAAATTTAAATATCACAACATAGGGGTGCCATATAAAATTTCAAAGTATGAGTGGCTGAGGGTGAGGGGGTGAAGCCTAAAATGTAATCAACATTGGTTATAATCCCCCCCTTTAATATTTAAAGTGACCCTTTATTTCATTAAAATTAAATTTATTTTAAATAAATAATTGCTAAAACTGCAAGTTTTGAAATGAATGCCCTGGATATTTGCCTACAAATAAAGTGTATACACTGTTTACAATAGAAAACCTTTTATTAAATTTCAGTCCTTTAACAATGTAACAAAACCATAATTTAACAAATTATCAATGAGGAAATCCCTCAAATTTCTCTAATTTTGTTCCACTTATTTGGACATGTTTTGAAGGCTGTTGCCTTCATTATCAGAATGGTTCCTCTCAGCTTCCCAGTGTGGTACTAAGATGAAGTTTTGTGAATTTTATTAACTCTGTGATGAGGTTAATGTTGTTTGGAAAATCAAAATTAACTAAATTTTCCTTGATTTCATTTATGAATATATTTTCCCACATTGATAATTCTATGGGTTTTTGAAGAGCTTTTAAGAGTTTTAAGTTCATTTTGAAATTCGTGGTTTTTTGCCAGAAATGTTGATTTTTCTCTGTGTTTATATTTTACATTTCTCATGTGTTCTTCAAACCATAGGTAATGTTCCTTTTGGTATATAATTTTTTTTGTGCGCGCTCACATGCACACACCAATAGCATACCATTTCTGCCAAAAAAAAAAAAAAAAAAAAAAAATCACAAATCCCAAAATGAACCTAAACTCTTAAAAGATCTTCAAAAACCCTAGAATTATCAGTATGGGAAAATATATTCACAAATGAAAAGAAGGAAAATTTTGTTAATTTTGATCTTCCAAGCAACAATAGCTCATCACAAAGTTCATAAAATCCACAGAGTGACATCTTAATACCATGCTAGGAAGCTGACAGTGGAACCGTGCTGATGATGAGGACAACAGCCTTCAAAACATGTCCAAGTCAAAGAAAACTAGTGAAATTTGAGTGATTTCCTCATAAATAATTTGTTGCATTATATTATATTTCACTGAGAAAATCCCTTATATTTAAATTTAAAATCATAATTATTTACCATAAATATGCAGAAATGTATGCTATCAAGCTTAGACCAAGTAGAGTTCTCTCTTCGAATAAAGAAAATTTCTCCTGACAGAGCTCTATACTATTTGCACTAAAAGTATAATCAACAAAGGGTAAGAGAAGTACTAAAAGAGAAGCAAATATAAACGCAACACCTGTGCATATGTTAATTGTGCACTTTTTAATTTGGAAAGGAAGAACATATTACATAATAAATCCTAGGTACCTATAAATGACTGAGGCAGAATTCAAACCTCATTATTATTTATAAAGTTCCAGGTAGTTTTTAGGTTTACATATACTATTTGTATACTTTGTCCCTTGCAGAAAGATATGTTCTAGAATTGTATAAAATAATAAACAATCCTAGTGGCTAATTATTCACACTTTTTGCTCTTCACATTGTTTCAATTTCAATTTGTACATGTTAAAAGTATAATGAAAATGAACCAATTATATTGTGTTTTTATTAAATCTAACACACTAATCTATTAATATTAGTGCATTTGCCCCAGTCCCTTAAAAATGGATTTGTTTCTAATTTTTTTTTCTTATGTGAAGAGATGTGAGCCAAACAACCTAAAGCACTAAAGGTGTTCGAGCTCATTTTTATTCCATTTATCATCTTGAAGATCTATCACAGTCAATATGACACATTAAATGCTGACAAAAAACAGTTTTTAAATAAAGAAAGCTTGAACTTATTTAAATGAATCCTTGTGTTTTTCAAGAAATTTTATTCATTGTGTCTTCAAGAAATTATATCAATGCAAACCCTGTGTTGACAGGATGTTGAGGAAAAATAGTGAGCTAAATTTATAATTGAATGTCTTCAGAAACATATCACTTTAAACTGAGAATGCAATAATCAACTATATATCTACAGTCTGCTGGTGCATCTTACTTTAAGGAGTTTCTGCTGTGTCTTTAAAAAAAATAAGAAATAAATAATAAAACTAAAAGATACAGTCATTAATTTTTTTTTAAGTTAAAATACAAATAGTAATAATGGAAATATCCAGAACAATTAGCAGAATGCTCAAAAGGAAATATAAAGGTAGAAAAATGAAAGCTAGAGATGTATCCACACTCATATCCTAGTGTGAATAGTAAGTTGTGAGGAAGAAATGAGCTACAAATATTAATGCAATAGAAACAACGTTTTTAATATCATACAAAAAGTCATGCTAAATTTAGGCAAAATCTAAACAAAGAGATTTAATTAATTAAATATATTTTCAATAAATAAAAAAAATACTGCAATGTACATAAAGTTGGAGAAAGCATTTGCAGAGATAGCAAACGGTAAAAATTACAGGAATTACTTTAAAATATGCACATAAAATGGGAAGAGGCTTGTGATAGAATTAAGGCTAGAATTGATTGAAAGCTGTGAATTATGAAATGCAGTGGCACAGCAAAGAAGAAGGAAGAATTAAAAAGTAAAATACTATTACAGCTGCCGATCTCATGCGATTTAGTTTTATGCAGTATCAAATTATTTCTATCATCCTCGTGTGAAACCATATATAGTAATGTCTCAATTATACAATATAATTGAGGTCTGGATGGGTCGAATAGTTGAAAGCGTTAGAATACGCAATTAGTAGAAAAACAGAGTAAAACTATGTACTACAATTAAAATAACAATGAACTATTTTATTTAGTGAAATCAATGTAGACAATGTAGACAATGTTCAAGTATTGTAATACTACATCCAATAACTGTAATGTAGGAAACAATGTTTTTAAATAAATATTCCATTAACTTTAGTTAATAAAATCAAAAGCACACAGAAACAATGTTCAAATATTGTATAATATTGTTGCACACCTACCAGCTGCCAAAATTATTGCATTATTGTTGACAATATTACAAAAACTTAATAAATCAAAGTTGAGTTTATTTCTTTAGTGTCTGAAGACCAGTATATAAAGCATGGCTACAGCACTTAAAACCTTCATGAAAATAGAATGTTGGCCCCCCATAATCACTGATGCATAATGAAGAATGTGTTGGATAAATGAATGTTCGATGATTAGGACTCAACTGTAATTCATTTTTATACAGAATTAGCTCAAATAAACAATATTTTCAAGAAGTATAGACTCACCGTTTTAGCACCAGCTTCTGCTCCAATAGTCTTTGGCCTTTTGATGTGAGCTTCAGGATTGTTCTCTTTGTTTTCAAGTTTCACACTACTTTTGCGTCTCGGTGGAACAGGTGGTGGAGCATGAACTACAGTTTCTTCCTCAGACTTCTTAGATACTGGCATTTCTGCAGGTTTCTCTTCATTAGAGGATTCTTCTTGAGGAGTGGAGCGTGCTGGTGAAGATACAGGGGGAGGAGCCCTATAAGGTGGTGGTTGACGAGATGGAGATACACTTGGTGATTCCACAAATGTGCCTGAGGGAAACAATGAAGTTGGGGATAAGGAAGATACCGAATCAGATGGCGTTCCCGGGGAGAGCTGAGAAGGATGACCATTGCGATATTTCTTCTTCAAAATCAAGAACTTTTCTCCCTGTTGGATAGCAAAAATAAGCACCACTGTACCTTCCTTTCATCTAAGTTAACTACAATTATATAAAAAATCAATAAAAAAAAGTAATATATGAGCCTCTGCATTAATTTATATATTATCTGGTAATAGTAAGCTCTTATTATATTATAACATCACAATTTAATTCTGACAACTGAATGCAATGTCAACAACAAGCAGATGCTGCAAAACGTCTTAAAATTTAAAATATATTGAAATTCTAAAAGGAAAACATTAAATGTCTTTTCATTTATTTATGCAGAAACTCACATGCAATTGAATGCAAAAATATATTTCATAAACTTACATCCTCATTCCGAATTGTTGCTACCATATTTACATATTCTTTAAACTGATTTCTTGCTTCAACTGAAACAGAAACAAAAAATTCCTTGGAAACTTAATTAATAATAATAATACTTTCTTTTAACACTAATAAAAGAATAGACCTCTACATAGTTTATTATTTAGTTGTTCACACTATGAAATTTGAGGAATAAATTTAAAAAAAAGGATAAATACTAGGACTTCCAAGTAACTGCTGGATGCACTATTCCTTATTTTAGCAAAAGTACAGTTGTTTTTAATTTGTTTTTACATCAAATTGAAATTAAAATTTATATGAATAAATATTAATACTAATTTAAGCTATTGTTCAAATAGCCCCAGCCTTACATCTATAATACATATTTTGCCATCGGATGCACATAGCAGGACAGAAAATTCATGATAATAATTTTGGTACTATGAACGCATATTGAAGTCACACGTGAAAAAAGCATTTAGCAAATACAACAGCAAACAGCACTCAATAACAGATATATGAAACTATTTTTATTAATTAATTTATTACCAAAATATTGAGCCATTATTTTTCAATTAACTTCATATTTAACATTTTTCCACCTAATGAAGCAGTACACACAAAGTTAATAAGTAAACTATAATGTTCTAGTATGATTTTAAGGGATGGCAAGACCCAATTTATCTTGCCAAGAATATCCTTGATATCACCAAGGGCCATGCACGACCCTACAAATACTACTACTATATTTTTTATAAGTATTCTTTAAACATTTCAATTATGCCTTTTAGTTTTACATTAATGAATCTACGTTTATATAACACAGTAAAAATTGAATGGAATTTAAAAATGAGAAGGACCCTATAGAAATTAATGTGCTGTTATTTTATTAACGTTGTGTAATAAGTTCTTTATTATTTTGGAATGCACTTCCATGGTGGATCCTTGCACATATTTTAAATTTATGAGCATATGATATAATATATCACATCAAACTTTTACTAAGAAATATTATTGTTACATGCATTTACAAGTCCAAAATTTCTCTTATCAAAACTGCTGGTAAAGTGAGGTTAGGTTGATGCATGTTACACTTCTCTGCAACAATGTTTATGCACATATGGTAATATGATACTGCTCACTTTCATGTTTTCTAATGATCACTCAATAAATTTAAAGTACTTACATACACTGGAAGTGGTATCTGACAATTTACAATTTAAAACTGTGTACTACATACTCAAGCTGACACACAACTACAAACACAACTGAGTTTGTTAAAATAGCACATAAATTAACATTATTAATTATACATTTCATTACATCATAAATGACGACTAAATCACACGAAATTTTCTGCATACTGTAGCGGAATCTAACAGGTGTCACACCATGTGACAATTTATATTAATGTACACGGTCTTTTATTTCAGTTTTATTTCTACTATTACTACTGCTTGTGAAAACTTAAAGAATTAAACAGGATTGGCAAGAATATTTCGATTTATATCGTTAATTCTGTTACAGTTTAAAATTTAATACTATAAATATTGGGCGTTACCAATGCAAAGAAGAGGTTATGTGAAATAGCAAGCGATGTTACGCATAAACGATTACTGTCGTACTAAAAATAGCACTACCTCTTGTGTCAGGATTTGTAAGAAAGCGTTTAAAATGTTTCACTAAGTCATGATTCGTTACTTTTCCACCGTTTTCCAGCATAAACTCCCTTATTGCTTCCAAACTTAGTTCACTCGGCACAGCCATCTTGGACACTGCAGCAGTCAGCTGACAAACAAATGAAATGCGTAATTCGCAGAGGACCTACTATGTCTCCTCTTCCCGCGCACAGCCGATCCCAGCAAGTTTGCATTGTCAAGTTGCGGTTTCGTGTTTACTTACGTCGTTTCTGGAATTCTAAACAGGTAAAATGGGGAGCAACTCTGTAGCATGACAGGGTCTTCATTAATAGCATTAATAATATTATTTAAACTCTAATAAATGCGTTTGGGTTCCAAACAAACAATTTGCCGAGGAGAACGGGGAGCTCTAGCATTATAAGCCTCATATAAAAATAATGTAGTAATACAAGTAATACTAGTAAATGATGGAAAATAAAAACTTTTGATATAATATTCTAAATAATAATAATAATAATAATAATAATAATAATAATAATAATAATAATAATAATACCTCAACAAATTTACAAGAAAGTTGACTGCAATGTGTCGAAATTCTGGAACGCTATTCTACGCTGATTGTTGCAGAACGGTGTCTGCAAACAGTTCGGCAGGTACATCTTTTAGGCATGCCCATGCGTAAATATCACAGAGTTTAGTAAGAATTTTATACTCTTTCACATTCTACGGGAGACACTGGTATTATTTGCATCCTTTGCTCATTTTCCTTAATGTTTCATCAATAAAATCGCTTTTTTTCACCTACTTGAACTGGCGAAATTCTTTCAAAGATTTCACAACAATCGCAACAGCCACGACTGGCCGAGGTCGTTAAGGCGCGGATTCGTGAGGGGGAAGTCCGGGATCCGATTTCCACCAGGACCGTCATCCTTGACTGAGGTTTTTTCCAGGTTTTCCCCAGTCCTCATAAATCTCAAATGCAGCGAAAGTACCCTAAATGCTTCCTTCCTTTAAAAAAGAATCCTTTCCCAGTTTATCATTTTGTGCCATCAGTGTCCACCACCTGCGATACCCCAGTAATTAAAACGGACGTTAAACACTATGGAAAAGGTAGTGTTTGGTGACACTAATTTCAAAGCCTTACATAAAGGATTCATTTGCTCTTTACCAAATAACATTGATTCATTTTCTTCCTGTAGACACCATACTTTATTTAAAAATTCACAATTTTTAAAACATGAAGCAGCACTGGAAAATTTTGCGGCCATATTGTTCACTAATCCTTGAAGAAATTGTTGACTGAATTTTGTGAACGTTTTTTTTAAGTGTATTCAAAGGTTCGGAAATAGGGTGACCTTTAACTGTTTTTGTAACTGAATATTCGACTTGGGCGGCTTGAAGATGGGCACCATTTTGTCCTTCATTGCAGTCAATGCATCAATTCAAAGTTTTATTTCCGAAAAAGCAGTTATAGCGTCAGAGTTTCTGCACAGCAGACACAGGGAAAAGTAGTAGTAGTAGTAGTAGTAGTAGTAGTAGTAGTAGTAGTAGTAGTAGTAGTAGTAGTAGTAGAAGCAGTAGTAGTGGTAGTAGTAGTAGAAGCAGTAGTAGTGGTAGTAGTAGTGGTAGTAGTGGTAGTGGTAGTGGTAGTAGTAGTGGTAGTAGTGGTAGTGTTAGTGGTAGTAGTAGTGGTGATAGTGGTGGTAGTAGTAGTGGTAGTGTTAGTGGTAGTAGTGGTAGTGGTAGTAGTGGTAGTAGTGGTGATAGTGGTGGTAGTAGTAGTGGTAGTGGTAGTGGTAGTAGTAGTGGTAATGGTGATAGTGGTGGAAGTGGTAGTAGTGGTAGTAGTAGTTGTAGTAGTGGTAGTGGTGGTAGTAGTAGTAGTGGTAGTAGTAGTAGTAGTAGTAGTAGTAGTGGTAGTAATATTGGTAGTAGGGTAGTTGTAATAGTAGTAGTGGTAGTAGTTGTAGTAGTAGTAGTGGTGGTAGTAGTGGTAGTGGTAGTGGTAGTGGTAATAGTATCATTACAATAAAAACATCCGCTATTAGAGAAACTGCTTGACAACAGCTCTTACATCAAAACATACCGATTTTGCCAGTTCTGCTGTGTTGTCACAGCTGATAAAGTGCGCCTGCGGATTATGGATCTACATTTAGAGCATATATCGTATTCCGCATATTATTCTGAACTCGCACCAAGCGATTATCATATGTTAAACACCTCTCAAGGAATCACTTGCTAGCAAGAAGCTCAGAACGAAGATAAGATAAAAAAAAAAGTATAGGTGAGTACACGATCAGGTGATTTTTCCTGCAAACTCGAAGCATAACCTGCTTTAAACTACATTGAGGACTATGTTAAGCAATGGAGTGTTTTGAATCTCGTTTATACGCCGTTAGTAAAATCTTTCTAACTCTGATTGTTTTTTTATTTCTCCTTCGTTTTTCATAATACGCCCATATTAAATACTGTGGTTACCAAAAATAATGATTTCAATAATTGCCAGAGTTTCAGGATTCGGGAAGCATTTTCGAAATAATACTATTTACTCCCTTCAGGTGTGAATACTCTCTACTGTAGAATGACTTTTTAGCCGTCTTAAAGTTCAGTCCTCGGAAGGGGGCTTGAGATTTATGTTAACTGCATTCTTTTGCAAACGTCATTGTTCCTGAGATACACAGGACTGTTTATATCTGAATACCTAGATGCAACTCTTGGAAAAAAAGAACTCCGAAAGACTTCTCTCAATGTGCAAGTCCATTCAGACAAAGCTTCCATTTTGGCTATCGGAGTTCAAGAACTAAAGCCACATTTTTATTTCTTTTTGCGTGAAAACCATATTCCTACAGAAATGCAAATGTTTAGTGAAAATGAAATAGTTCTATAATACTTAAGCAAATATTAATCCAAAAATATTGGAAAAGAATTAAAATATTGCAGTTACTACAAATAAATAATTCTGATATGAAAACAGCATAAAGCCCCAAAGTAAATATTTACTTTATTCGATTTGCCACATAAATATTCCCGAAACTTAATTGATGAGAAGTAACAAATAAGGCTGCAGTTATTTTACTTGCACTTCGCTTTTGTAATGTTTGAAAAAATTTGTTTGAAAATTCGAAATATAGAATGTGCAGGAATGGATATGTAAGGAATTACTCCAATCTTTCGTGGAAAATGATAGAAGCCATGTATATATTAATTATTCTTTCCCACTAGCTGTGCGTAGCAGATGTCATATTATTCTCTTGGCAAATAATAAACAGTAATTAAGAAATCAACAACCGACATGGGTGATCGGACTCGTGAACAGGTCTACAGCTCGATTCCCAACGGACTGTCTCTTACTGAGGGATTTTTCCCCAAGTTTTCCTCAGTCTTTCTCTATGGTAAATGCAGGAGAAATACCTTGAAACTTAGGCCCAAACTTCCCCCCCCCAAATCCTTTTACACCTTATCACTTCAAAGTATCATCAGTGCCAATATTTTATTCTTAATAATACTAATAATAATATGATAATAATCCATTTAATTATTTTGCCTCGCGTTGTTAAAGCCTAAGACCCTCTCTTTCACTTCATCAGAGACAGTTACGATTTCAACATATACAACACAGTTAATGGCATTAACAATTTTGAGTACAGTACTTATTAAATGCTGCGTTCTTCAAACAAACAATCTTCGAGTAATATTCTAAATCGTCGTTGTGACCGGCCGATCTTGATATGAGACGGCAGAGAGTTCCGGAGACGAATGGCGGCAACTGTAAAAGATGAAGAAAAGTAAAACGTTCAGTGTAAGGGTATAGAGAGAATGGAAATGTTATTCCATCTGATGTTTAAATTACGATGAGAAAATACAGAGTGAAAACGGGTAAAAAGATAGTGAGTAGTTGAGGTGCATAGAGTTTGAAGTGCATAGAAGAATGAGAGAATAGAGTACAATTTCTTCTACCGTGCGATCAGTGATGCTTTCCCCCGCGGTGCGGGATTTTTTTCCTATAAGCGAGTACCCACTCGTTTGCTGCGCCATGGAGGGCGGTAGCAATCCTGCTAACTTACTTGTTGACCTTCCTGACTGTCGCAATTATAGCGCAGCTGTTCCCGGGTGTATGTTGTGTTGTTCGTTTGTTAATTTGACAGTATATGCACAAAAATGCATTATACCTCCGGTGTGTTTATGTACGATTCATATGGGTTAACTCAGTGATAAAAGAATCATTTTTTTTACGGTTGATTCTGTTACTTACATAAATACCCACTAAACTTTTTTATCATAGAATTAACCGACAGGGAGCAGGATCATGCATTTTTTCAACAGAACTCTACCACTGCTTACATTGCAAATAATTCTATGACAGCGATTCACAATGTGTTTCTACAAGACAGAGTAATTAGTAAGGATTTGTGTTTTCCCCTCCCTCGATCCCCCTATTTTAACATTTAATATTAAAAATGCCATGTATAAGACGACCCGAAACCATACAAGAACTCCAAGATAACATTCGTTAAGAAAATATCAGATTTCTTGAAATGAATACAGTGAATGATGTATAATTTCTTATGAGATGCCAAAAAATATGTGGAAAATGAAGGCGGTTTCAACACTTTATTTTATAATTTGGTAAGTAATGACCCTCTTAAATTAGTTTGTGTAATGTAATATTTATCCTCCCGCTAATCATCGAGAGCCAGCTAACCAGCGGCTCGCTCGCCAATAGGCAAAACACTCCGGGGGAAAACAAAACTGATCGCACTGTAGTGTGCAGTCGATGGCAAGATAGCAATTCTAAAGCTGAAGTGATATGATGTGCTTTAAGTAGGTAGCACACAAAACGAACGCAGGCATTATGAACACACTGTAGTCTTTGTCCAAGATTGGTCATGACGTCAGTTAACAGAATGTCGCAGAAATCGAAATGTGGCCTAATGTAAATACAAGATGGAGATTTTATTTTTTCAAATCGAGTGTGAGGAAAATTTTAATCCGTTTCAAGGAATAGAATATTGAAAATATTCTTTTACAGGTTTCTTTCGTTTGAATTTGCCAAATAAGATTACTGTCAAAAACATCGAGACTGTCAAAGACATCGAGATTTTTTACAAACGATTTTATTTCATTAAGTTTTGCAGTAATGAGTACTGTTTGATTAAGTTCATTTATTAATCGATTATGCTCCGTTATGATTGCTTGCGATTCTCCCGGATTCATGATACGGGTGTTTTGTTTATTCCATGTTCATACTGAATCTAGGTTTTAGTTAAGTTCAGCTATGGAGTTTAGGATCAAGTCTGGTCGTGAGTGCATAAGGCGTCAGCATGTATATGTTACCTGCAATGTTTAAGATAGATATCTCAGGAATTTGATGGAGTTTTAGAATCCTCTAGTACTTCAGCCTTAAGGCTTATTGTGCTAGCTCATTGGGAGGGGCGCCTTCATTGTTTACCAAAATCCGTTCCTAGTACAAGTTGCAGTATTTGGGTTCCGATGTTGGAATTTTTTCCCAAATCTTCCCTAGTTATAGAGAGAATAAGTCTCTTTCTTTCCATGATTGGACACTTAAACACGATAAACGAGGCAGATTTGGACAATCTGCAAATGGGTTAATTTTTATAGTAACTTATTTTTTGTAGATGTTTTTGAAGTGTCCATATTCAATAATTAGCGCAATTAATTTCCTCATTCCTGTTCTAATATATTGGAGAAGGGATGAAGAGAGATTCTTGCTAGGGCCTAGGATAAATTTCATAGTATAAATCTGTTCAGGATAATAATGTGGTCACTAACGGACTAGTCGTTTGCACATTAGAAGGGCTCTTTCCATACCATACGTAGGGGCAGAAACCTTTACAAAGCGCAAGCTACCGTCACACCGCACCAGCCTAGACCCTATAACAGAATCAACGGAAGGAATGTATATGAAATTGGAGAGCAAAAAAAAATTCGTGGAAAGAAAAGGTACAACCCAGCATTCGCCTAAGCGACCAGAGGAAACCACGAAAAAACCCAAGGTTCGGATGTCTGGCTTCAAAAAATTTGAACGCAGGACCTCTCGAATGCGAATTCGTTATGCCACAACATTAGGTTCGCTGTCTATAATGTCTCAGTAGTAGTGAAAATGGCCGTTAAACTCTATTAAAAGCATTTCATGTTAAAATGAGAACAATATATATGTATGTTTAAGTTCAGCATTTTATTACCATTGGAACTTTAACAATATAACTCTGAAGCGGAAAATAATGATTT
The DNA here is from genome assembly GCA_030762175.1 of Metallyticus violacea. Taxonomy (NCBI): domain Eukaryota; kingdom Metazoa; phylum Arthropoda; class Insecta; order Mantodea; family Metallyticidae; genus Metallyticus; species Metallyticus violacea. The sequence goes on along the minus strand of CM060840.1, from coordinate 66,868,461 downwards.
CGCAATCCATCATTTGAATTAGCACTAATTCGTGAGGGGGTCAGAAGCGTGCCAGATCGTCCTCTTTAGTTTACAAATTTATGTAGTTTTCTCAAGTATTAGTCACATGGGATCATAAAACAATCCAATGCTGTACAAAAATATACAGCAACTTAGAAGCTGTAATGCTTTTTTACAATAGGAATGAGCACGTCAGTGAAGTACATTTTAATATTTTTGCATTGAAGATAAACCGTACGATGAAAATGCTTACTTATGCGATAGATGTTTCATAATATTTCGTGTCCCATATTGTAACAGAAAGTACTTGACTTTTAGTGCACAGCATAACCTTAATTTTGTTAGGAACCTTCATGTGTTAAAAACAGAAAAACAAAATAGCGTGAAAGACAAATAAATAATGGGTTTTCAGAAGAGATAAAAAGGAATAAAAATATAAAAGAATAACGAAACCAAAAAAACTATAAAATAAAACTCTTGGGAAAACTGCCGGAGGTGGAACATATGCCAGCGAAGATAACGCTCAACATGGCAGAGATTAGCAAACATGTCTCGCAAATTGTAGTAAGTCACGAGATGGGGAAATTGAACATTATCGCTCTTAAACCGCAACCAATCAGAGGTCGGGCCTTCCTTGCAGCCCACCAATCATATCCGTGTTCTACCTCAAAGGGCAAAACAACAATTTGCTGGTGTGTCTTACTGTAAAAACTCACAGGAAGATCTCTGCCCCTCAACTCCCCGCTGATATTTTATAAAGAAGACTTTGTATCACAAAACGCTTCACAATAATGCAAAAACTGATCGAAAACACCCCCCCCCTGTGTGTGTGTGTGTGTGTGTGTGTGTGTGTATGTGTGTACTGCTCTCCTTTTTATTGTCACATCACATTCTGTTCTCTGTTACTTCTATCTTATCGTAAATATCATCGTGTGATGCATCTCTTTTCACATTGGCTCAAGAGCAACTTACATCCCTAATGTTACGTACAGTAATAGGAAATTGCAGTGCAAACTAATAAGGGCTAGTTTTTACATTTTTAAATAGTATTTAACGCCTGTTTTTACTGCTGAGGCACCACTGGTAGTGGACACTGATGATACATGAAATGAAATGATAAATTGAGAATGGAGTATTTTTTTAAAGGAAGGAGGCATTCCAGGCCTTTAGGTTCTTCCCCGGCATTTGCCTTTTATGAGGATTCAGTCAAAGAGAACGGTCCGTGCCTTAACGACCTTGGCCACCTAAAGCGGTGATTTTTCATTAAGAAAGCCATATTAGTGAATACTGTAATAATATTGAGAGATACCAGTCGTTGTGTATACTTTAGTATGCAATTTTAATTGTTAGTAATTTACACATATGTTGCTCTCTGTACAGTGCAATCAGATTCAATGCAAAAGGCGCCATGGCAGGGGCATATGCTAGTTCGGTAGTGTTGTAAAACCTATCAAAGAAATTCATGGAAAAGTGACGAAAGAGCTCGGCTATTCTCCTGGCTAAGAGCAGACTTCCTGGGCGCCTGCAGGACCTCATGTTGCATCGCCCGCAGATCCCCTGGACCTCGGGTTAACGCTGGACCACTCGCTGATTTTTGGGAGCACCTGCTCGCTGAAGTTCAGCTCAGCCATGGCGCTGTCCAGAAATTGTATCCAATTCTGAGCTCTGGTTCCATGACCCTGGCTCAAAAGTAATGCATGTACTATGTCATAATACCGACGATGGTTCTGTGCGCCTGTGATCACAATCTGTAAGTTCAGTTCCTGCGGAACCATTAGCTAAGAATTATACAGGTCCTGACCGCCGCTTCCCAGCAACTCATTCAAATGTTCCATATATCATAGACGTCATGCGGATGAGAGTCCGGACGCTTCATCCCGAACCACCCTAATGAACGGTTAGATCACAAGGGGACTATGACCACACAGCCCCTAGAAGATGCAGATCATACACACTTCCCAAGGACGTCATGGCACCTCTCTGACGATAAAAGTCTGAAATCACCAGGTTAGACAACTGCCCAACTCGAGAATGGCCGCCTGATACACTTCGCCCAACTACAAAACTAGCTTCTCATCCTTGATTTTGATCAATTCCATTCCCAAATTCTCTCCAAGCACAAACATTTTCCTGTTTAAAATTTTAAAAGCCTGAGTCCATTGAGCAGGTAAAGCCGCGTGCGGCTATATACTGTTGATTCGTAACATCCATCTAGGTAAATTCCCAGGTGACCTGTGCTGGATTCTAGATTCATGCAAAATTATTATTAATGGCGTTAGTAAATAGTAACCAGAGCTAACAATTAAATACGACAGCTGTTGTAGCACTAGTCAATCGAAACCATGCACAATTCATATTTGTTTATGTCGGGAAGGTAAACGCATTATAGAGAGCTTCTTATATACATTGCGCTAACTAAAAATCCAATTTCACTTAAATTATTTTTTAAAATGTTACTATAAAAATATATACACTGATACTTAATTCAAGAAATTTTTTTACTTATGGAATATGCGGAGCATAAAGATTTCCTAAAAACCAAATGGGAAAAGCTACGCACGAACGTAAAGTTACGCAAGCTACGTTTAAATATAACAATATTGAAACTAAAAAAGAAGAAGAATATAGTTAATTGCACAATATTTATCGTTTCAAATGGGAAAACCTAAGAAAATACTTAAGTTACAATACTGTAAAGTAATAGCGTTATTATATTATATGAAATACTACTTTTGTACACAGACAGAAAATAAAGTCCCTTCATCTGTTTCATAGTTTAAATTAACACATCATAAATGAAACGATAAGAAACTAAACATTTTTCACCTAAATGAAAAAATAACGACCCTTTACCGACAACCGAACGAAATAAACCCAAAAGGAAGTTTAGAGACTGGAAATTGCGGTGGTGGAATAAATATAAGAACATTATCGTTACACTAAGTATGTTCATGCAGCAAAAGATACCAAAATATGCACGCAAAAATGATACAAAATGTGGCAAAATATGCCACAAAAACCACACCAACAACCATGCATTAATTTTGAAGCAGATACGGAGGTACAAATAAAGGAAAATAAAAAAGCAAATAAATAAAATGCGTCGTAGTCTAATCTATTTGTTCATTACAGATTGTTCTAGCCTGGCATTTCGTTTGTTCTAATTTTCATTGCAATAAACACCTAGATTTTTTTCTAAACTTCTAGATTGTCTATAGCCCTATGCTGCCACAAAAGAAAATTTTATGTGCTGAAAAGGATCTTTCAGCATCAGGATGTGACAGGACAGTATTTGAAGTATGGCACAATTGAGATTTATTTTAAGGCTTAAATTACTGTAACCTTCTTCTAGCGCATTTTTCATTTCATTCAGTTTTGCTAAACCTGGCTTACTCTCAAGAAAAGATCCCAATTTCTTTACAACTAGCTGACATCTTGTTGAATTTGGCTACACTTGCCCTCCACCAACTCTAAAGTTTCTGAAAGAGACGCTGTCTATATTCAAGTTACTCTTATCATTGCAGGCAGAAAACCAAAATGAGTCTTCAAGGATTTCTCCTTTCAACATTTTTTTTGAATGGTGTTTAACGCCCGTTTTTACTACTGAGGCATGTGATGGACACTGATGATACATGAGGTGAAATGATAAACTGGGAAAGAATTTTTTTTTTTTTGAAGAAAGGAAACTTTCCAGGCCTAGGGTACCTTCCCGACATTTGGCATTTATGAGGACTGAGGAAAGCCTGGAAAAAGCCTCAGTCAGGGAGGACGGTCCTGGCGGGATTGGAGCCCCAGATCTTCCGCTCACGAGTCCGCGCCTTCACAACCTCGGCCATCCGTGGCGGTCTTTCAACAATGATTCCCCATCTTGTAAGAATCACATCCTGAGGAACAGGCACACCTGGAAGCATTTGCTTTTCTGGGTAGTGCCTTGAGAAAGATAGTTTTTCACTGCACACATCATGCATTGACAGGATATAATGTTTGTATTTGTGCTGCACCCGATGCAAGGCAAGTAATGTAGAGTAAATTTGGAAAAAACTCCTTTAATATTTTTCCGACTTTGATCATATAGTTAGCAGCATCGGACATAAACAGAAGAGCTTTCCTTTCTGGGCAGTCATCTGGGCACAACAAGTATAACAATGCTTTATATATACTAAGCAAAATGCATCATCCGAAAGTAGTTAACCCAAAAACGCAAAACTTTTTAATTACTTTTATATTAACTCGCTTGTGCATTAATTCACAAAGCGCAAAATTAAAGCATGATTCGCTGCATCCTGTTATTTACAGGCTCTGAGATGTGGTTGATTCAGTACAACATAAATGCAGCTTGCAATATTTCTCCCTTCAGCATCACTAGTTTCGTTTGTCTCTATCCATATTGTTACGTTTGTAATAGCTACCCTGATATTTTGATAACTTATTGGGAAAACAATAAAAATTGCTACAATGAGACCAGAATGACTTGTTAAAAAGATTAATTCTAATAATAAAAACTATATATGTTAAACCGATGTCTACTGATTAACATAACAATCAGAAACGCTTACCACCTACAAACATACAGTTCTGGTGGACAGTTTTTTTTTAATATAGAGTAGATTGATGCGGTTCAGACATTTTTGTAAATATTCTAAGAATTCCCTAAATTCAGTGGTCTCCAGAATAAGTTCAAGAACCATGTCTGTAGCTAAATGCATGGAAAATTCATCTGTTTTAAAACCAGAATTCTCCATGGTCATAGTGATTGAGGTCTGAAATGATCCTATTACTCTCAGCAATTTGTTTTTACGTTTATCACAAGTTGAGTGCTGATTCAGCTAAAACTTCTTGCTGAATGACACTTTCGTTTTTTATTTACAGGCGCTCTTTAACATCTCAGGTCATCAGAGTTCTATGCAATTCAAGGCGTGAAACGGCTGATAAATTTTGCTCAGAGGCCTCTTTTTTAGGCTTGAGGTTCTTTATCGTGCCGTAAATTTACGACACAGGACTCACGGCTTTATTTCCCTTCCGAAGGAATTTTTACGCCCGAAAAAATCCATCGATCCTGGCCGGGATCGAAACCGCGATCTTGGTTTAGGAGACAAGTATGGTTACCACTACACGATCAGAACGGATGAATGTCGCCTTAAAATTATATTTGACGAATAACTAAAGTTTAATTTGTACTTAAATAATATAACGTGAAAGTGTATAATTATATAAATAGAATAAAACTTTACTTTACTGTTCTTACTTTTTTTCACAAACCGTGCAAAATATAAATTTTCCATCTGTAGTGTAAGAACTATCTCTAGCCGCAATTAAAAAAAATAGATACTTTACTTGCAAAACACTTCACTTATCTAGAAAATTTTCACTTATCGCTTATCGGTTCAATTCTAACTAAGGAATAACCAATGAAAATAAAACAGCAGTCTCATAGCGTACCAGCAAGCTAAGCATAGGGAACCTCGAAGCCTTTGATCCTAGCAAAGAATCTGGTCAGTCAGGATTAGGGGAAACGTCAACAAAGCTCCAGTTGAGAAGCCAGTGTTGTTTAGAAATAATTAGTAAAACATGCAAAAATAAACATAATGTACTTGTTCTGAAACGCAAAGATAGTTGATTAGTTTTGAAATATGTCGGTACAGTAAAAGCATGCAAAACACGTATACTCAGTATAATTATCATAAAACAGCTCATATCATTATTTTAGGAAAATGGATTAAGGACAACATCATGTGCAGGTATACCGTTGCTATTATTTGAGATGTCTGTAGACTCCAAAATCGATCATATCAGACGCAATAGCTATTAGAAAAGTGTCAATTGTACAAAAATAGTTTTTTTTATCGTTCCCAACAAAAATACCCTCTCAAGTGACATGGGTTGTTCTTGTATTAAATATTTTCAATACTGAATTACTTACCTAGTTTATGCTTTATATAGGCTACCTACACCAGATTTTCTAAACATCAGAGCAACAGTATAGCCCTATTTCGCTCCTCTTCTGAATGTTAACTGAAGCTAAAGCAACTGAGAATGTATAGGACGAGCAGAGAATCTTCATGTATAGGAATAGAGGGAAAGGTCTGAATAGGTCGATGGGGATCAGTAAATATCCTCCCCCATGATCTTGGCCTGCAGCAGCAACCCCTGCGTCCTCTCTCCGTCTTGCGATATTATTGATAGAGAGGGGCATGTGTTCATCATGCCAATTCCCAGATGGTCGCATTATGCTGCGGTTGAAATGGAAATACACCACCTCTCTATCAGGCAGCTCTTCAATATTCCTCACGAGGCTGGGTAGATTCCGTTCCAAAACTCCCTAACTTTGAAAATTCATGAGCAGATACTGGAGATGGAACCTGAGACCTTCTGACCAGCAGTTAACAGCGCTAACCACTAGATAATGGAGGCAAAGACATAAAGAACTATCGCTTGTCTCTCTTTATAATAAATCTTTGAAGACTAAGCAGTCAAAAACAAACACTGTATGGAATACGGTCTTCTGAAGAGGCCCTACATCCTGCGGCTGATTAATCATATTGAGGTTTTTAGTCGTTTTTCTCAGTCCTCCATGCCAGGTTAGTATTTCTCTATCACTGATTCATTTTCTGTTTCATAATTCATCTTCAATCTATCTGTGTGTCTGTATTCTGTGTTAATGATATCATTGAGATGGCCCTGATATAGGATTGACCATCCATTCAGGGGACCCCTCAGTGTGCAGGTACTTTATTTGCGACCAGAGTAATTAGCTCCCCGACAAACGACTGGCCTCGGTGTTGGTGTGTAAATCTCAGGGGTAAATATAGCGAAAGTAGAAGATTCTGAAGCGGATGGTTTCAAATGTCTGTTTCAAAATTAGAGCAGAATCGCCCCGAGTGTTGGAGGTCGTTAAGGTATGGACTCGTCTGGGATTCGATTTCCAATTTCCCATTTCATCTCATGCCACAATAGTAAAATCGAATGTTAAAACATTATTCTAAAAAATTAGTCCCACAGCATTGTGCAGATTGAAAGATATTAATATGTGTTGTCATTTCTTGTTAATGTATTATTTTTGTAACAAAATATTTTCTATTGTATTGATAACATAAAGTATTTCGTTTGCATAATTTTAGTACAAAAATAGCTAATGTCACACACAATTATTTGCTAGTCTGTAATACATAAAAATTTAATACGTTTATCAAACGTGTAGTTCTTACCTATAATGTAAAAAAAAGAGTGTACATATGTTTATATGCATGGGCCGGACTTTTCTTTTCTGAAAAATCTCAATTTTTGAAAAGGCTTTTTTTGTAATAATATTTTTATATGCATTCATGTTTTTACTTCATATAAATCATCACCCTCACCACCAGAATCATTGAGTTCCGGCACCCATAAAATAATCCTAAAATTATTATCTTCACTTTCTTTCAGTGTGTACTGAAATAGATGGTGGTTCATTAATATTTATTGGTAGAAGTTCATGTAAGTGTGTTGGCTGTTATGCAAGTTTTTATTTAAACTTGTGGTACTGAGTTCTGAACGTATATTACAATTACGAATGTCATTTATTTATTTATCCCTCTGTTGCTCTGTTCAAAAGCCTTACCCAGACAGTTTGACCTGAACGGAAATTGAGCCCATACCTCCAGATTACATTATTGAATGTAATATTATTAATATTGCTATTGTGTAAGGATACAACACAATAAATAGGCAAATACTGAAAATGTTGTACTTCTTTCTTTGGTTGATCTTTAAACCGGATCCTCGACCAAGGAAGTGTCGTAATCACTGCATACTTTATTACAAATCTTATTTAGATTTTTTCGGCCACATTCAATATTTTTCCTTAAAGATATTCACATGTAAATTTTTGGCAAAATATTCGAGAAGTTCAAAATTTTTCAAATTTTAAAAATTTTAAAAATTTCTAATTTTCTAAATTAGGTTTGTATCGCTTTTTTCACATGAGAGGTTTTTAACGCTGGCTGAGAGGTGTAACGAATATGCAAAATACTAGTAACCTTTTAAAATCCTACTTTTGGAATTTTTCTTATATTTTTGTTGATTCAAAATGTTACACGATGCAGTATTTGTGCAACTTTCTTTAGATTTTCAAAAGCTAAATCATTAATAAATTATTAGAACACTTCTAGATATTATTCAAAATATACATATTAACACTAACACCGGCGCTGTTCCATTAGATGTTGGCCATTTTCGCTCCTGGCGTGGCGGAATTGTAACTGTTCTCTGGGGCCGGGTCTCCCGTAAGGCGCATTTACGTCGACTCAATGGGGTTAGGATGAATATGATTATGGTGCTCTAGGTAGATGCTTAAACCTAATGAGATCTAACCTAACCAGACTATGAAATATTCAGGAATCGAACCCGGGACACTAGAAATAGGAGTAAGGAATGTTGTTCACTAGACAATAGGTCTGGTCATATACGATAATAAATTTGATTAATTATGAAACAATGTGAAAAATATAGTACATGTAAAAATTTAAAGCTTTCTTCCTTAACAATCAGGGCAAATAGTTTTCTCAATGTAAATTTATAATGTTAATATTTGTATTTGATTAATTAATTCTGCATGTGTGATACATTTAGAAATTTTGAATATAAAAGTAAATAAAGTGTATTATTTTTGAAGTAGCAAAAGATATGAACTTGAAAATTTGATTTATATATATATATATTAATGAAAAATAAAAATAAAGAAAGACTATTAATAATGTAACAAATTAACAGTAATAATAAAAATAGATGAAGATAAAGATAAAACACAGAGAAAGAGTCACACTTGAAATTGCTATATTTCGAACTCGCAGTAGTTCGAAATATAGCAATTTCAAGTGTGACTCTTTCTCTGTGTTTTATCTTTATCTACTTTTATTATTAGTGTTAATTTATATATATATATATATATATATATATATATTGGTTGATTAGCCTATGATAAAATATTTGAAGAAATTGATTTAAAATTGCATCATTTAGAAATTTCACTTGTAGATTCATCTTCCTATATCTCCTATATATTTTCCCAGTGTGGTCTAGAATAATATACTGTATACTTTTAGTTAAGCTCAGTTGGCTAAAGTACTGAGTTGCTACAACTGCGACCCAAATTTGAATCTGGCATTTATGATGGACATCGTGAGATTTTTTTTTCCTGGTTCTCCCTTATTTGACTATCGTTCCGGAGACGTTTGAAAATATTCGACTTTGGTGGATACTGCTCATCTCTCTCCTGTGCAATTTTAAGTTTGCCTTTCTTTTTCCCCATATCACCTTTAGGACTCTGGTCTCTAAATTCGGGGAGTGCTTCGATTCCCAAATCTCACATTGGGCGAGAACCAAATCTTCCTATAAGTTGCTCTCCCTGCGATATGGGTTTGCTACCTGTTGGTGTAGATAGGTCTTGTCGTGCCGTAGGGTATTTTCATCTTCACCTGCGAGGGCAAAATAAATCTCCATATACATGGAATGCCTTGCTTCAAAGATTTTTTTAAATTTCTTGTTCCACTCCTATCTTATCCTATTTTAAGTTAGGCCTGATGACGTATCACAAAGGTACTTTTTCGTTGATATTCTCAAACCGGCCAAAATTCAAAATTTACAGTATTAACAGTTTTTATACATTCCACGGGAAGTAAAAAAAGTTGAAACTTTCCAGAAGTCTGTGGAAGAATATTAACTGCTAGAGGTTGTTTTATAATTTTTATAACTTCATTTTTGTATAAAAGGAGGGTAGGAATTCGGTGTTATCACTAAGTATAATTCATGAAATAGGCATTAGGGTTCAATATGGTTTTCACTGCACATTTTTTTATGATCAAGCATTAAGATTAAAAGGGAGGTTAAAAAAAGATTTTAATTTGAAATAAACAGGACAAAGAAAATGAATTCATTGAGAATAAATTAAACAGAATATATAAATAGTTAAGGCGTTATCTTTACCACCTCGAATATCTTGGTAATTTCAAATGAATGAAATAAGGAAAAATTATGTCTATGTTATTTTCATATTTGGAAGGCTAGAATTATTGTTGGGCTAAATGACCTTTTATTGAGCCGCGGAAATGGCAGCTGTTTTGTACCTGCTCTTTTTATACAATACGAAATTAGTACAAATACCCTTTAAAGTTAATTGGCAACATTACAGAACAGGATGTACAAACTTAAACAATGCCAGGCATAATATATCGACGTTATAATTCAAACCTGCAGAACATAATGGAAAATAAATCCTGGATCTAAAACGGTTTAGATCTAACAACAAACACTAGAATGGAAAGTATGATTAGAGACTGTTTTCAAACACACATAAATGTAAATTTTGTTTCTCTAGTGGGTGCACACTTAGTACGAACCCCAGACTCCCGAGAACAAGAGAAATCGATATTTTAGCATGGAATGCAAATTAAAAGAGGTCATATCAATTACTTCATCAATTTAACTCTTTGCTGTTTAAAAAGAATTGAATATTCTTTCTTTTTAAACATGTTTCTTAATCTTAATATCATGTTATATTTATTTGTCCTTTAGGATAACAATTAATGGCTTCTAGGAAAGTCTGTTTATAGCAAGTTTTGATCTTAATTCTATCTCTCCCTCTTTCTCTTGTAGTGGTAAGGAATGTTCTGACAGGTCTGTCACAAGCTTTCTGAATTTGAAATGAGCAGTGTTACCTACGGCAAAAAAATAAATAAATAAAAACAGTCTTCTCACTCTCTCTTTCTCTGGAGCAATTTTCCAGTTAGAGACAAAAACCAATCCAGGAGGCCTGACACAATCTGTTATACATAATCTCATCGTGTAAGCATGCCCTTTATCAGTTCAATTGGGAAGTATAGCCTTAGGAGGCCCAGGTTTTCAACCAAATGCTTGGCCATATAAAGCTATTAGAATTTTTGTTTGCTTACATAGAAACACAAGTGTAGTTCTCTTATGTGTATTTAGAAATACAACGATATTGTCTCTTTGGTGCCAATTGAATTACTACTACAAATCAGGTTATTTCTTTTTCTTTACTAGTAAAATCACATAAATGCTTCATTTAGGTCTACGTGATGCATTTTCACTCACATTCTCTCATAAAAATCTAAATACTTAAACAATATTAAGTGAATTTATAATTTAATCTGTAATTTTACACAAGAAAGCATAAATCTACAAAGACATAACATAGAAGATGAAATATAAATCTCATATAAGAGTAATTTTAATAAAAAAGCAAAACAATTATTGATTGAGTTTCTTGCCTTAGGAAATACCATCAACGCTGCTTAATTTCTGCGAACAGAGCTATCATCAAGAAGCAATGCAACAAGGAATTCATCTCTGTTCGCAGAAATTAAGCAGCGTTGATGGTATTTCCTAAGGCAAGAAACTCAAACAATAACTATTTGGCTTCCACACAGCAGTGCTATTGACTTTATTGAAGGTGAGGCACATTCTGAAGAAGATATATCCAATCAACAAGAAAGAAATAATGTCCTGTTCCATGGACATTTTTATGTCTACTTCAGATAAAATTTTGTCCATGTTACAAGGGCAATACTTTGTTTCAAATAAACTGTTTGAAAAACGTCCTGTTACACATATCTCCAAAGAATAAATCAAGGGGTATGAAGTATGGTGACCAGGGGGACTATGGCTAAGGTTCACCTCGTCCGATTCATTGTGCACAGAGCGTCTAATTTAGTTTCTGGCGGGTTGTTAGAGGGTAAGGTGCCGAGGCACCATCTATTTGAAATCGCATTCCAAACCATACCACACAGTGCCAAACCATACAGGAATTCCGTTATAGTGCTGCTCAGCAATTCTCCATATATGTTCTGATTTACGGTTTCATAAAAGGAATGTGGTCCCACAAGGACATCTTCTAGTATACCACACAACATAATTTTTGGTCACCGGGGTTTCATGCATTCATCGTTCATTTTGTGTGTGAGAGTGCCTACCCAGAATGAATAGGAATTTGGCACTGAATAAAATACTTGAAGGAAGATCGATCAGCATGCAAAGGCTGTGTGATTCAGTTGCAATATGTTCTTGCTTTGTGTGTAAAATTTTACTATAAGGTAAATTATGTGCAGCCTTCTGTTTATGGAGTTTCATGTCATATGTGTTATAATCGGAAGAAAAGTTGCAAATTTTTTCCTTTTTATCGGGAACTATTTCAGCAGAGAGTTAGATTTTTTTTTTTTTCGTATATTACAATGTTGTATTATATGAGACTGCAATACAGGAGTTTAGGTGCTAACAGCATTTCAGTTTTTAAATTTTCTTTTCTCTTTGAAGAAAATGAAGCTAATTTCACATTTCAAATTTTAGGGCAAACTGTTAACTTTTATGAAATCTGTTAGACTGACAAATATAATTGTAGTTCAGTGACTTTAACCGATTTTATTACACAAGTGTGCAAATGTTCAACGTCGTAGCTATAACAGTTTCTAAGCAAAAGAATCATATTTTTAATAAAATGTCGTTTGAACATAATATCAATTGAAATTTAGTTTAGAAACCATGATCCATTTTAATGTATTCCAGAAGAGTAATCACATTAAAAGAACCTCTAATCTGAGCCTTTTGAGCTGAGATTCTTTCGATGAGAAAACAGGCACATTTGCCTAAAAAGCTATCTATAAATAATGATGTATTAAGACCTTCAGAGAAGGGAGTGGCACACCAACATTTAACATTTCTTTTTAAATGGTTAAATGTCTGCAATCCCTATAAATCATATATATTCTGAATTAGAAAGAACCACAGAGTTTATTCCCATCAAGAATAGTAAATGTCGAATTTGGTCATTTTACTTATATTTCCTTTAAAAGAGTAATGTGTCACATTGCCTATTCCTTCTGCGTCACGCCGTACATAATGAGAAAAAAAGATATATTTTGTATAGGGGAGTAAGACAATGCGACCCAATTCACCTGCGTTCTGGAAGAAGTCTTCAGACAACTAGAATGGGACAGCAAATATGCCATCAGATGGTACCAGATCAACCAGCCAAAGATTCGCGAATGATGTGTGTTATTTTCGAGAACACCCGAAGACTTACAACAAACAGATGCTTCTAGAACAAAACGAGTACAGCAATCTCATCAGCCTCTGATGAATGTAATTAAAACTAAAATAATGAACAACACACCAAAAAGGAAAATGGAAATAAATGGCGAAGAGATTCAGTATGTGGAGGAATACATATATCTAGGCCAGGAGATTTCATTTCAATATTGATAAAATCCCTTTTCATTCATACTTCACTTTCAAAGATATTTTTAAGTTGAATAATGGATTACAATAAATTTTATTTATGTGAATTGTTGGTGGAACACTGGTTTAATCCTTTAATCTTTATTAAAACATAATAAATATTTTGAGCCCCAAAATACTCACTTCACCCTACCATAAAATGGATCAAGAAATTAAGAGGAGAGTAGCAGAAGCTTGGAAAGCCTTCTGGTCTCCAAGGTTCATATTGTAAGATGCCTCTCTAAACAAGAGACAGAGACTAGAGGCACTCAACTAGACTGCAGGAAATCACAGAATCAGAAAGCATCATGGACAGAGTTGCAGTGATAAAACGGAAATGGGGCGGGTACGTGGCGAGGCAACAGTAGGACAGATGCGTCCAGATCACCACCCCGTGGGACCCCTACGTAGGACAGGGGACTCCAGGACGACCGAGAAGAAGATGATCAGATACATTTAAGGAGCATCTCGGAGTTCATTGGTCCGCAATCGAAGTTAGTGGAGTGAGAAGTGGCAAGGACCCAAAAAGGGCAAGAAACTATAAAACAGTATACCTTTTCAATAGAATTATTAATTCATGTGGAAAAGCTCACCACGTGAGTCACAAATGAGCTTTTTCCTTTAGCAGTGGTCCATAGCCTTTTACGGGACAAAATGGGCTCTTTCATTTTTCATTCATTTCATATATATCGGAAACTTTTAAGGATATCATAAATGAAATTGGGTATTATTCTGTGATAAACTATCTTTTTTGAAAGATATTGTATGCGTATACGATGAGTACATTTAGGAGTCATTGTAGTTTATCAGTAACCAATAGCAAACTTTGAAAACTATGTTGAAGATTTTATCTCTAAATGACGAACATCAATCTTAAGCAGAGAGTGAACATTTTAAACCGCGTACCATCTTCGATTATACTGTAACTAAGGCTGAATCGTGAATTTAGAAACAAAATGAATGAAACTAAAGAAAAACTAGTTCTTCTTGGTCAAAGGAAGTATATATTAAAAAAATTAGGCAGGGAAATCCAGGATTAAAATGGAATAATTATGACAAACTACTTAGAACAAGATAGCCTTCTGATATAAGCTATTACTCTGCATTATTAATAAGGCTTGGGAAAATGTGGCGGAGAAACATCGCAGTAAAATTTCTAAAGGTGTGCTCTTCTTGCAAGATAATTTATTCACTCACAAGTATCTAACTGCGTTGTGAGAATGCTTTTGAATTATTTGACTATCCTCCATATCCAGCATATTTCATCACATCAGATTTTTATCATCCAATTTCGAAAATAAAGCAAAAATATGGAAACAAGTGAAGTTATAATAAGTAGGAGCGAAAAATGTTCTTTGCAGACCAAGACAAAGTTATACTTAAAAATTACTGTTGTTAAATACCAAATAAAATTTTATTATTATTATGTATAGCAACATGTAGGTTAAGTATTTATAAATTTTGCCTTGTATTAAAGATATGTCTACGTAAGAATGAATGTTATCATAAAAACTATTTTAAATGGGAAATACTTTTAAATTCACATTTAAGTTAATAGTATGCGCATTTTAACATTTAAACTGCCCTTACTTTCATATTAGGTATTGTGTTTATTTTATTATTACTTTATTTGCATTCATATAACAAATGTATGAATTTTAAATTTCTAAATCACTAAATGAAGCCATTTTTAAAAACATCCCGAGGAACGTAGCGTCCTTTCTGATCGAGGATAAAGGTTCATAAAAAGCATTGTTTATGTTTTCACGGCGGCTTGTTATTATTGAAATGAATCCTTACTGGGTTACTCTGCCGTGGTCGTTGGTTTAAATTAATATAAAAACCAGTGGTTTCCTGGAAGCTACGACCGTTGGTTTTTATATTAACGACCACGGCAATAAACCCTGTAATGATACATTTCAATATTAAAAAGAATCTTGCTGTACTTTTTTAAAGTTTTATTTAATATCGCTTTGATTGTATTGCCCCCTGCGACGTATGTAGATTATGGATTGAATAATGAATGAAATGAAATGAAATTAATGATGACGCAAATGAGTTCGAAGTCCTTAGTGTCTTAAAGCTATATGATATTCATTCACTTGGTGAGGAAAAACTCTGAAAAAACCTTACCCAGACAATTTACCTACTGAGTTTATAACCCAGGACATCCGTGTAGTAGTCTCAAATGCTACCACGGAAACGGTAACTTGTACTTTTAAGCAGTGTATTTATTAAGGGCCAACTCTTCTGCCGATTGAATTAGGTTAATGTTTCTCAAATATTATTATACTATTATATCGTGATGTAACTAATACCTATCTAATTTTAGAACTGAAAGTAGCAGTCTAGTGGCATAGGAATAAAACAATTGAAGATTGCATAGTAAATTTGCATTTCTACTTTATAAATTACTTGCTGTTAATATGAACAGTTATACTACAAAGATAAAATAATAATTTAATAATAAATCAATAATTTAATTTTCAATTAACTTTCATAATATCGAGCTACTAAATGTTTCAATAAAATCAACTAACGCCCAACTATACAAACATATGAATCGATTCCATTTTCCTAGTTCTGGTTATTTCCAAATTAAAATAAATTATAATAAATTAAAAATAAGTTACATTATGACAGCATAAAAACAGCATGTAACGCACTTGTTGAAAGGTTCATTGCGAACCTACCGAGGTTACCTAATCACACTCGGATGCGCAATACGCGCTTTCAACACTTGTATTACAATACACTATTTCCGGTACACCTTTTTTTTTTTTTTTTTTTTTTTTTTTACGCATGGCAGTGTCGTACTGGATGCAGGTGTAGCAACAACATACTATTTGTGAATCATACTGGTGTTATGAGGTAGGCTTAGGTGAAACACATTTACTTTTAGTTTGGGCATGCAGTATGTGGTTGAAGTTTTGTGTTTGGAATTTTATAATCAATTGCTGGCATTTTCCACTCTTTTCTTTGCGCATAAATCGAATTTACTGTCTCAACAAATTAAATCATTTTTAATTAAGAATACCAAGAAGTGTGTATAAAAATCTCGAATTGGTACCTACTCCTTTTTTCTTCTTCCAAATGCCTGTCCCACCAGACTCAAAATGCAAGCATAGATTACTATTATTGCATTTAGCTTTTGTAACTCCTGGAGCCTTTAAAATTGAATATTTTGCATTACTTTTAGAAAATACTATATATCTTGAAAATCCATTACAAAAACGAAGTCAAATTTTATCAGCTATATTTAAAAGAATAATGTGTACACCCTGATATATATTCTCCCAACTTTGCACCGTACATGTGTGTATATTTCTAACATTACTCACCTCATTTCTGGTTTTCTGAAAGGCTTATTGTTCATTTTAATGTAGTTTTTCACTTGTGACCATACCATTCCAATGGGATTTAGTTCACAATGACCTGGTGGCAAGCGAAGAACTTATCGCCCTACTGTCTTTGCCATTTCATCAACAATGCATTTGTTGCATCTTTCTTTGTGTTGAGGCAAAATAAACAAAAGTTCCCGTTTAAACATGTTCCTTTCTGAGTAAGACAACCAATATTGTCATTTTTCCTCCAAGAAGTGACAGGCCAAAGTTCACTTTTCCTGCTGGAATACTTTTCATTGTCGATCACAATAACAATTCCCTCAGGACTATTGGGGAGCAATAATTGTTCAGATAACTACTTCTCACATATTTCACCTGTCCCTTCGTTATGTGCATCGGCCTGTTTCTTTTGCACAGAAGTGTTAGTTCAGCATATCTGATGAGCCTTTGCTCATTTCCAGCATGGACCAGAGCTTGATCTGCAACTACGGGGAGGCCGGAATCTTGTGATTAGATCCTCAAATGCTGCTTGACGAGCATTTTAAACTTTGGTATCTCTCGACGTTTTAGTCACTGAATGACCTATATTTACTTGTCTGCATAAACAACTGCTGATTTCTCCTAGGCCCTAAACTTTTTGATGTCTATGTCGCCATCTGATATAATCGTCTATTTCTATTAATATGCATTTGTTGCCGCTTCTTTCATATTCGAGTCCCAAATAATATAGAAATCGGCTCAAAGTGGCCCTAGTAGGGTATCATCTCCGTTTACCCTTGCTGTTTTTTTTAATGACGTTCTCAGATGTTTATCTTTTGTTCGTTTTTTTATTCTATACACTACTGTTTCTGAACACCTCTATCTTTCACTGCCCTACTAACGCTTATTTTGCTTGAAATATAATCAAACACATTCATTATTAATTTACGTTCCATATTTCTTTATTTATCAGCACTTCGCCTCTTCCTACTTCCTAGCTTTTCTCCCCATGACTAAGATTTACGCAAAATGTTAAATAAATAACTCCTTACAAACTGACAGTGTTAAATCTCCAGTTGCACATTGCCTACCTGTCGAGTTGGTGCCTGCTACCTGAATAGGTCGCCCATCTAAACAATGAAAGCAACAAGTTACAGGATTCCGTTTTCTTTTAAAAGCTGTCTCCAAACCTCTTATTCCTATTTAAAAACAATAGGATCTTGGTTCCTATCTTGGTTCCTATTTAAAACCCACAAGAAAGTTTCTTGCTGTCTAACTTTTCTCTTGCACAGATGTAGAATTTACCGAAAATGTTTCATTTAAAAAATTAAAAATATAGAGAATTTAAAAGAGGCAGTTTATTCTAACTCAAAACAAATTTGGTATATTCTAATCGTGAGTTAGATCGTGATAAGCAAATATCGGAGTTTTACTGAAAATGCAATATCCTTAGAAATTTAAGTCCACAGGAATCTATAATGATTATAAAATGATATATAATGGAGAAAGGCATTCCTCATAGGAAAATGTGCTCAAAAGTGAAAATTATAGACTCAATTTTTACACCAAATTATTAGCAATTTGGTGAAAGTGCAAGAGTAGAAAAGGACAGTTAATAATAACATATAAGCTTCAGAGAAATATAGAGATAGCCCACTTACTTCCATACTGTCTTTTAAGGTTGAGACGACCTTTACGAAGTGGGAATCCAACATGTGCGAGTGATTTGTTATTTTTGTGAGTAAAAATAATGTTTGTTAATATAGCTTCCAATTGCAAAGGTTTAATTTTAGGACATTTATACTGCAAAAAAAAAAGTTAAACAATCTTTGTGTAAAAATAAATGGAAAATGAATAATTATTTTAAAATGAAATAAAGACAGTTTATATTTTTGTTATTTTTTACTTTAAAATATTTATTAATATGAAACATGTTTTAAAAACAATACATTTTTGTGTTTGAACATATGCCTTCAAATTCAAATTTAGAAGTATTATTCGTATGTAAAATATTAATTGCACTAGCAAAAACTAACAAATAAAATGTTCTAGCATAATGAGGATTCGAATCTAAGTAATTAAAATTACTAGACACGTGCTTTTGTTGGCCCAGCCTCACAACACATGGTCCAAAGAAACGTATTTCATGTTAATGGCATAAACGCAGATGAATCCAATCAGCGAATGCTTCCAATGTTTGCCGAATCGGACAGACATTGTTTTTGGCCATTGCTTATTTTGGTCAATAGGTTTACAAATTTTTACCTTTATAGAGTTTCATTTTATATATATATATATATATATATATATATATATATATATATATTGTGAATGTATTAACTTGATAATGAGCAGGGGTAGGAAATCATAACAATACTTTCCCATTTTCAAAACTATTTCAATATTGCGCTTCTTCTGATGTTTAATACTGAGACTTTGTAATTTCTATCCACAGACTGGCACTATGCGTTGTATGAAACAGCAAATTTCGTGACATGACGAAGGTAAGCACCAGTACACATCAGTCTTTGTGGCAGCAAATGGTATAAATGTTATGTTTACTAATGAGAAGCGGTGCATTTCATCCGGTACATTCCTTCAGTAGGGTTTGCGCTACAAGACAGCAATTAAAACCATAGGCGGTAGTATTATGTATGTGGATGTTTGTTGTAACAAAGCGTTGTGCTAAGACAATGCTCCGGCTTCTCCGTGTTCTGGAGCAGCCCTCTAACCGGAAACTCCCCCCTCACTTGTATTCCGTACGCAAACAAGCAGCAAAACACAAAACATATTTTCTTTTTGGCTAATACCCACATTTCCACGGTAGCTAACGAGGCTTTGTCTATGCTGGAGCGGAAGAACGGTGGAATTAATGTAATCATAATGCCGAGTGTAGCGTTGACCTCCATGGAGCACTGGTTAGGTCTAATAATTATTATTGTAATTTAAAATTTGTGCTCAGCTTTGCAAGAAAAATTGCTGAATTATATATTTACATTCATTTTAAATATATTGCGGGCTTTTATAAATGCTTAACATGTTTAATGTAAACAATACAATGGGCAATGTATAAGTACATAGAGTAGTGACATTAATTCTGGATACTTTAGAGAATTTTGTTAAGCATTACATTAGGCTTTTGATTTTAATTGAAATTATAATTTTGCTGAAGTTAAATTTTTAAGAAAAACTAGACAAATATGTCTTAATGTTTCAAAAATGAGCTAACTAAATTACAATCGCTACTTATCAAAACAACAGCTGTAAATGATACATTTTGGACATATTTATATGGATTATTGTAATTACTTTATGTTAATATTTTGTTTGATATCCTTTTCATTTGATTACTGCCTCGATTCTTCGTGGCATTGAGTCCATCAGACATTGAAAGTCTTCTGGTGTTATCACTCTAAACCACGATTGGAAGGTGACCTCTAGCAGCTCCCTCTGGTTACTGGGATTCTGACGTGACACCAAAATCTTCAATCTTGACGATAAGTTTTCAATATGAGTGAGGTTAGAACTGTTCCCTAGCCGAGAGATCACAGTAACATGGTGGTCCCTGAACCATTTCTGATTGATTCGAGTAATACTAAACTTTGCGCCATCCTGCTGGAAGATGCAGCGCTGACTTGGTATTTCTTGGAATCAACGTTGCACTCTAACACTACCAGGCGCCCGACACCATGTCTTGCCATGCTTCCCCATACCATGACACTGAAAGGATGCTTCATATTGGCGGTGATGCATTCAGGTAACATGTTCTCACCTGTTTGGGACGGACAAATGTGATGCCATCGTTTTCATAGATCCGTGGGTCCCGTGTCGTACTTTTACGGCACGAAAAAGAACCTCAAGCCTGAAAGAGAGGCCTCTGAGAAAATTTTGTCGGCCGTTTCACGCCCTGAGTTGAATGGGACGCTGATGACCTGAGATGTTAAAGAGCGTCGATAAACAAATCAATCAAAAAAAAAAAAAAAAAAAAAAGCTTTCATAGATGTTGATTTAGTTTCATCGCTCCAAAGTGACTTTATCCAGTCTTCTTGCTTCCAATCCCTGTGTGTTAAAGCTCACTCCATTCGCACTTGCCTCTGCTTTTGACTGAGATAAGACTTCTTTCTTAGGGTTCTCGTTCTAGAATATTTTCTCAAAGTTTTTGTCTCGGTTAGATACTTGCAGCTGAGATGTTCTCAAGATGGCATTTATATCTTTTGGTGTAGGTCTGCGATCCTGTAGAGAAGGGCGACAGATTCTGCCGCAGACTTGAGCACTGCGAATATGAGAATAATTTTCATTGTTTCAAATTACAGGACTGCTTTTCAATTCACTCTGAAAGACGTTCACTTCACAAATGTTAGTTGCCAACTGCAATACAACGATTGACTTAGGTACTGTGAGAATAAAACAAACGAGCACAAGAGCTATATTGGTTGAAAATACAATAGTTACACAACAATTACGTTGCTGCTGCACTAAGATGGAATAATTGAAGTTACTGAATGATGTTAACTGAACTTGTTTCTAATGTCTATACAGGATGTAGCACAATTCACCTTTCTTAAAGACAGTAAATGTAGTATAGAGAAACATCATAGACAAAATAAAGAAACGCCATCTGTTGATTTAGCACACACACTCTTTGTATATCTTGTAAAATTTAAAAACAATAAAAAATTACCAAAATTGTCCAGAATTAATGCCACTACTGTAGTTTTGTCAAAAAACTGATGCAATTTAAAGTGCATTCCTAAAAAATGCGAAGTTTTGTGAATTTTAAGAATATTCTGTGTATCTTTCTAAGCTTTATCAAATAAAACATTATACTCATTAATTAATATATTGTTCAGAATAAATGGCAATTTATTTAATTAAAATCAATACTTATTGTCCAAAGTAATGACCATCTGCATCTGAATATTTTGGCCAGTAAATAACATTAGGTTAAGAGTCGTTGTTTCTGAGACAATGAAAAGGTTTCTGAGATGCTGCTTATCTACTGAAAACTGTTGGCTTCAGAGATAGTATGTGAAAAGTTATGAATATGCTGGTTGAGTTAATATTTCATAATCCAACTCAGTCAGTTTCTGGAGCATTCTTCGCGAGATGCCTGGACATCGTTATGAAGCAGAATTAAATTATGTTGGCTGTTTTTCTAGCAACTCTGAATACATTTTGTCAATTATGATGGATCACACCAGGCACAAACTATCTCTGATGAAATTGCAGTACTTCGTCACGTTTAAGTCAATGAAGTGCACACCCAGTGAGCATCGGACCCTCCATTTATATATATAAAATTTTTCTTATATGTCTAAGTAAACACAAGTAACGAAGATGCAAAATTAGGACATTCTTGAGCAATTTTCTAGTTGCTCATCATCAACCTCACTGGGGCGTCCTCGATCACTAGATCTTTAGTAGGACATTTTGGGACTAGTGTCAAACCATGTTTTTATAACATTTCTGCAATCCGAGAGCTATTTATCTTAGTATGTATATCATTACTGGAGAGCTAAACTAAAACAAACATTTGTTGGAACCTCTTAAGAAATTCCTGAAGAGCAAACGATGATGAAGTCAAGGCTGCGGTGCGGATCTGGTTCACCAGGAAGTACGATCTTCTTTTCGGGAAGTATCTGGTGTTTGGTGAAACAGGGAGATGCGTGTGTTAATGCCCAGGGTGACTTTCAATTTTTTTTTTTCAATATTGCTGCTTCTGTTTGTAGTTAGTTTATAATTCATTGTATTGGTGTATATTAATAAATTTGACTTGGACGGTTTTAGTTGTTCAAGATTCGTTCATTCACCAGAATTATTAGCTAAATTCAGCTTCACACTTATTTCATTGTTGGTCCTGGTCCACGGACCGGGTCCATGGATTTTTTCGGGGGTAAAAACCGTAAGAATGGCTTTCTTTGGAAGGGAAGTAAAACCGTAGGTCCCATGTCGCATATTTATGGCGTGTAAAAGAACCTCAAGCCTAAAAGAAGAAGCCTCTGAGCAAAATTTGTCGGCCGTTTCACGCCCTGAATTAAATGCGACGCTGATGATCTGAGATGTTAAAGAGCGTCCTAAATAAACGAAATCAAGAACTTGTTTCATTAAAACACTGCGGGTACACTTTATTAGATTATCTGTTTTTTTTTATTGGTTTGTTTATGGACGCTCTTTAACATCTTAGGTCATCAGCGTCCCATTCAACCCAGGGTGTGAAACGGCCGACAAATTTTGCTCAGAGGCCTCTCTTTCAGGCTTGAGGTTCTTTTTCGTGCCGCAAATGCACGACACGGGACCCACGGCTTTACTTCCCTTCCGAAGGAAGCCATACTTAAGATTTTTACGCCCGAAAAAATCCATCGGTCCTGCGTTTTGGGTTTAGGAGGCAAGTATGGTAACCACTACACCACCAGGACCGACTAGATTATCTGGATATCCATAATGTTTTTATATATATTTAACAATTTCTGCCTGCTTATAATGTCCAAATTCTTTTTACCGTGTAGGTGGATAAATTGTCATCTTTTTCAGTAATATATCTCTTCCTCAATATAACTATTGTTTGCACATCATCTGTTTAATCTTAATCACATTGTTCCTTTAGCAGTAATGGAGCCGGTTGTCTTAGTATTGAGTTAGCGCTCGCCTTGCGCAAGCATAGAATGTACTTCAGCTAACTGTGAAGATGGTCTTTAATGGTATTTTTATTACTAAGTAGACTAGCCTTAAGCTTGGCCCAGTTGCTCAGACTGCCTTCTTCTGGGATTTTGTAGAACCTGAAACCCAACATTAACCGATATCATTTTAATATACGATATTTCGATATTTTTATTTGTATTGTGATAATATGGAAGGATGTAGTTATTTTATTTAAATAGTAATTGATACTTATTACGACTTATTATTCTGAAAAATCGTTCTTAAACTCCCTCAATCATATTAGTTTTTTCTATTTATACTGTCAATTGCAGGCGTGCAGCGGAACGGCGCGGTATCTACTAGGATAATAGAGAAAGGGATGTTAAAAATTCAGTGAAAGGTCAAGAATTCATTTCAAGTGTGGCGTGTATATGTGCAGAAAAATGACCGGAGGACTGAACAAACAGATTTAACGGTGAGTAATGGAAACTTCTTTTTTTAATGTTGCATGTTTTTAATTTAATTATCAGCTTCGCACCTACTACAGGGGGGGGGGGCAAGAGAGCATGTCCCCCCCAGGAACTTTGGGCGCTAATGACCATTGCAGTTTTGCGCCCTTAAGCAATAATTATCATCATCCCCCAGGAACTAGCTGGCCCGAGAAACTCAAGTGGTAATGTCATATTATAATCTTGATTGTACCGATTAACATTGTTATTACAATAGGCGTAAATATAAAAAAGACGGCAATTTTGTTTGTTATAATACAAGTTGCAGAAGGTCGAATAGGTTGTCAAAAAGTGTGGCAATAATATATCATTTAATATTTTTTTATGCTGGTGACTACAGGCAAAGGAAACAATCCACTTGCAGATGCAGATATGTAAATAATTAGATAAAAGTATGAAAAAACCCCATTAATTAAGGTTAAAAGTGTGCAGAATGTTATACATCTTTATTAACTAGTTAACATTATTTAAACCAGCGTGTTTCACGTGCATTCAATAAAAATTTAAATGTCATAATTTTTAGCATGAAAGAGTTTTATTATAATATTACAGAGCCTTTTCATGTTATATATCATAAAGAAAACTTTCTATTAATTTCGACATCCCATGTCTTAGCCAACCCTACACAAAAAGCCATTCTTTACCACTGCTTCTATGTTTGTCACTCATTTCCTACTTCCTTGAAGTTAATATTAAGTCAGTAACCCCATTCACTTCTTCTAATGTATAATATATATTATGTATTATATGTATGTATTTACCAAGAATGTACCATAGACCATTATAATGTTAAGCCACTAATTTTTGTTGTCACCTCGACTTTTCATTAAATTGTTCTGATTAATTTAAATTTCTTTAATTTTTATTTTTGATACTACTTGCAAATCTATTCCAGCTGGCTCTTTGTGGTTGTTTTTACATTCGGTCCTGCTATGTTTCTTATTTCAATATACTAATTCTCTATTTGATGTAAACATTTTTCATATTTTTATTATCTTATCTATTCCTAATTCCATGTTTTTAATCTCCCTTCCTTTCCCTTTAAGACTGTTTAGCCGGTGCTTTGTTTTCAACTGTTCCTAAGCAGCAGTTTAAATTTAACCATTCTTCATCAATATCGTTTTCTCTGGAATAATTAACTGTTAGTAGAAATCAATTACTGATATTATATCAGATGTCGAAATACAATCTCTTCTAGTTATTTCAGTAAGAGATTGTATTTCAATATCTGATATAAAATATAAGCTTCAATTAACATGGCGACAAGAGTGGGATGAAATTTATTTAGGGAGAAGAACGCATAATTTGTTTAATAATATCTAAGAAAGGTTTAAACAAAGGCAAAATAAGTAAATAATAGTATTGATTCGTAATTTGTATTTTTGTTTTAACAAATAGTTATCAGTTGTAGGTCAATGTGGCTTCCACCATACATGGGAATTTATAATATGGGTGTTGCACTTTATATGTTAAAGTAGATATTCCTATAGTACTTTTTCTTTTGTTCTCCCTCTATCTATTTATATCTATTTTATTATAATAATAATTATTATTATTTTAATCGCTTTTTATTTTAGTTAGTTTTTGGATTTAGATAAATCTGAACAATAATAATGTAACAAATGTAAACATGTAATTTTTCAAATAAAGAATAAAAATTCTGGAATATACGTTCCGGTGTAGGAAACAAGGTACCCGGATATAGTATTATAGATTTTTTATTTTTATTTTATTTTTATATAGTTACTAGCCTCTTTCGTTTTTTCCTTCTAATGAATGGTGCTTTGTCTGAAAGCCGACGACCTAAAACTTGAAATAACTTTTGGTTCATAGTCCCAACTCCCAGCCAGATGGCGTTAGTTGCGTAGTCGTCTTCCTATGCCATTTCACTCACTTCTATTGCCTCAAATTGTGAAATGGCTCTTTCAGAATTTACGGTGAGGGAAGAAAAGGGAGGCGAAAGACATTTCCTAAGAGAACCACCAAAAGTTCCTTCTTAGATCGATCTACTTGACGGCTGAAGTTGGAATCTACTTAATGGGGATATCAGGCATTATTGACAAGACAAATTTAAGATTTGCTGTTCTTGATTACAGAACTAATCTTAAAATCTGTTTCCCGTGCTCTCATCCCACTCACATATGTATTGCATTGTTATCTCTAATTATAAATGTTTCATCATCATAATCGACGTCAGATATTAAACCTATTGTACTGTTCTGCCTCAGTTTTGTTCATATAATCTTTTCAAAAGTAGTCAAATTTTTATTTTTTATTTATTTCGAAATGACATGTCTATTGTATTGGATTATTTTATTACGTATATGGAAGAAATCTCAATTCTGATTATTCCGACATTCAGGTTCAGTATAAGAGCAGTTCTATGGTTTTATAGATTTTTGACAATGTTGCTTTCCTTGTTCTTAAATATTTACTGTTATCATTATTTATTTACCTGTTCATTGCATAAATTACATTGATACATGAAGGTCAAAATATGACACTTATCTAGAAATATATATGTAATACACATGGCTATATCAACACTTATGGGGAAACTTTTAAGTACATATCTAAAATAAATTACCACATATAATATTACCACAGGGTCTAATATTATCGATAAATTCACGAACGTAGTGAATTTTTGAAAGCTCAGGCCCTCAAATGAATTTATTAGGACTTTTTCATGAATAAAATAAAATTAAATACAATTCCTCTAATTGCTTACACAATGGTAATTATTATATTACGGCATCCAGAAAGTAAGTCCCAATCGCGCCTAGAGATGGCACCGCTAGTCGGATAGGAATGCGCATGAGCAGGAATAGAGAGGAAGTACGTGGTAATAATGCAGTAAATTTTCAGCCTTGTGACGGCCGTGGTTACCGCGCTGTGCTAGGAGAAAATGGGTACTCTGATATTGTCTCCCGCCAACTGCGAAGTTCGTGCAGTCATCTGAGGTTTGCACGCTCAAAAGCAAAGTCCAGCAGAGATTCGTCGCCAATTGTGTCAAGCTTCCGGGAGACAATTTCGTGCACAAGGGAGCGCGACATCTGGGGAATTGACAAGAGAGTTCTGAAATTGTGAAGCGCCGGTTCTGCTCAATTGCTTGCCGCACACTTTCCAATACTTCTGCCGTCACCAGGGACGGTCGGCCACTACGGTCGTCGTCGTGAATATTGGTTCGTGTTTCAGTGAACTGCCTGCACCATCGTCTTACCATAATGATGTGTCCATACACTTGACACAATTGGCGATGGATCTCTGCTGAACTTTGCTTTTGAGCGAGCAAACCTCGGATGACTGCACGAACCTCGCAGTTGGCGGGAGACAATATCAGAGCGGCCATTTTCTCCTAGCACAGCGCGGTAACCACGGCCATCACAAGGCTGAAACTTTACTGCATTATTCCCACATACTTCCTCTCTACTCCTGCGCATGCGCATTCCTATCCGACAAGTGATTCTATCTCCAGGTGCGATTGGGACTTACTTTCTGGATGGCCCTCGATTTGTACTTAACCTTTTCAAGCTGTCTTGCGACAGAAGAATGCCGATTGTCAGTAATGTCAACAGAGAAGAGCAAAATACAGGTTTAGGACTATTTCATGAATAGAATAAGAATAAGAATTGAAATTCGAGTCCAGAATATTAACACTTGCATAAAATGTTATACTTATGAATATCTATTCTATTCAGAAACCTTGAGACTATACCGCCTGTGGTGCCTCAGTAGTAAAAACGGGCGTTAAACACTACTCAAAAAAAAAAAAAAAAAAAAAAAAAACTTGAGACTGAATCGCTACCGTTCGATTTTCTAATATTAAATGAGAGAGAGAGAGAGAGAGAGAGAGAGAGAGAGAAGTAACATACAGTGTCTCTATTTTCCTTTGTATTCTGTGGTTTAGAACTCCTAATGATAAGAGTAATATGCACGTTTGACGCATCACCAAAACGCTTTGAAGAAACCTCCATTTTGCGTTATGATTGCCCATTACCAATGCTTTTGTTGTTATTAATAGCTCCCCACCGCCTCTAGTTTAGCAGTGCAAGTACTAACAATTTAACTTTCTGTCCATGCCCAACATATTTTAAATACATTTGGTGATCCATTGCAGACGCTAATACCAATATAATTAACACTCTTACCAATAAAGGTGCCTTAAATATATTTAACTGATCCTATTTCTAGTGTTACGATATATTTAAGTTTATCTGATGTTACACAAAACTACCTATATGTTTATTGAAACAGATTTTATGACAAGAATAATGAAATTCGCTTATATTATATTATTTTTATTTTATTACAATTTTAGCTTTTATGGAGTGTAGGGGATTTCACAATAATCATAATAATAGGGCACTGTGAACCTTCAATTTACCACTGACAGGAGACATAACTTGTACTGAACCATTCTTTCCCCGACATCATAAATGTGAAGACTACGATCTACTTGAGAAACGCTCAGTTCATTCAAAATCATTATGCTCATATCGCTACCAAGGATCCACCCCAGATTGATCTTCTCATGAAAATAAATGTTTCGTTCTTTTCTTATACCAATATCCTTAATTTTATATATTATTTTGCTGATTTTAGGAGTATTACTAATATCCTTTAACGTCATCCAGTTTTGTTTTTTTTTTTTCATTTTTGGTTCTATTTCTATAACTTATACTGTTAATCAGCTTCTGTTTTCTAGGATCTTAACGATAGCAATTATACCAATTGGTTATTTGAGTTGTTAGACGGCATTTCTCTGGGTTTCATACTGAGAGAAGCCTCAGTTGGCCCCTAAATCAATTAACCTCACTGTAGTTCGTCTTCCAGTTTTAACACTGTGATCGACTGAAGTTGAATTCCTGATCAAATGAAGGCAATATCCGCTAGCTCAAGCCATTCTACTGCCTCCTCCTCCTCCTCCTCCTCCTCCTCCTCCTTCGTTAATAGATAAATATGCTTTGCTGAAAGCTGTGTTTAAAAGTATAGCTATCAATTTGGAATGCAAAGTTACAAAACTAAATTAAAGTTATATATCAATTGCGTATTCCACAAATAACATAATCGGTCCTGGTGATCTAGTGGTAACCATACTTGCCTCCTAAACCCAAGATCGCGGGCTCAATCTCGGCCAGGATCGATGGATTTTTTTCGGGGTAAAAATCCTAAGTATGGCATCCTTCGGAAGGGAAGTAAAGCCGTGTCGTACATTTACGGCATGTAAATGAACCTCAAGCCTGAAAGAAGAGGCCTCGGAGCGTAATTTATCGACCCTTTCAAGTCTTGAATTGAATGGGACGTTGATGATCTGAGATGTTAAACAGCATCCGAAAATAAACCAAATATTACTGAAAGGAAAGTTGAAGGTTTCTCAACAACTATTTTCATTTTTTATTTCCTACGCCTCTATACCAATATTGCATTTGATTTTTAAAACCTTAGCTAATTAGCAGTTAATTTAAAACATTTCCCATTTCAAGGCTTACAAGGGTATTCGAAAGGTTAAATAAAATATAATTTGTTTTATTTTATTTACAATAAACGATGGACATATAGGTGCAACAGGATAAATACAAAATGTATCCAACATTAAATAGAAAAAGAATGGAATAAAGCCCTAAGGCTAGACACAACAACATTAAGTCCTTTTGTTTCTAAAAGTTTTATTACACTCGTTCAAAAAAGAAAACAGAAGCTAAAGCTACTGCATGATATTAAATCAATGCTTAAAACTCTAAACTTTACCGAAATACAAGTGACAAATATTAAATACTCCAAGCAACTACAACTTTTGTAATAATGTCATTTTTATGTGCATGTTTGTATACGTGCTTCTCTCTCCTTCCCTCTTCTGAAAAATAATTACATTGCACTTATACTAATGACGGCAACGGTACAAAGGGTAAAAACTGCAGTAGGTCATGACAAAGAAAAACTCACTAATGATAATAATTTAAAACGCTGGTGTTGTGTAGCTGTTACTAAGTCGCAGCACATGCAATCCGCGGCGCATGTGCAGAGAGAGGGGGAGAGAGAAAGGATTCATGTTATAAGATAATGAATTATTTTTATCTGTCGAGTAGGAAGATAAACCCGCCGGGTTTTCTCACAGCGGAACACTGGTATTAAAACAAAAAAAGACAAAAGAATCTCGAATATAATAACGTTGCCATGGTGATTTGGTTGGCCAGTGCGCCTGCGCGGGACGGAGTACACTACAGTACAAGCGTGGAACCAGTGAACCATTCATAAATGGCTGTAATTACGGGTTGCATTTTATTTTCCAAGGAAACAAGAATAGAAAAAGAATCGCTTATCGTGTAAAGCGCAGCGCTGGAAATTGTTTCCTGCGCCATAGTGCCCAATTAAGTAGCGGTGTGAAAACGTTTAGGCTTCGTAAAATGTAATGTTATTATATCGTCGTGATGAGCGCTACAAGGACTTAAAGCTCAATATTTGGGGAGAAGGGGCCGGAAACAATACGTGATACACCTGTTTTAGTATTTTATACGTTTTCTAGAGGTTCGTCTTGAAATCGGCTGCTAGCGCCTTTTGACAATCGAAAATTTGTTCAGGATCTCTAATAACTTACCAAAATATACATGAAAACGGTAGAAGGTTCGACCTCTATTACAATGTGAGGGAATTCCTTTCGTCATTCAAAAGTTACCTTGAATCCGGAACACAGAAATAAATATTTATGAACAAATTTACTGCTGAACCAGAAGCATTCAAGTTTTATTTATAGCAGAAAATTTGATAAAAATTTGTCAAGTGCATGAAACCAATAAAATGTAGTGTTTAGATAGCGCCAGAGAAACAGTAGTCGTAGAACCATTATGTTTATCATCACCATGTCTTTTCCAGCTCCGAATTATAGTTGTTCGTGTTTATTATCATTATCATGTCACGTTGAAGCATTTGCAATATACTATAGTAATGAGTCATTGATTATTTTGTGTTTGAATATAAATAATTAACCAATTTGCTTTTACAGCTCTTATTTTATCCCGGATGTTCTGCTCTATTTTAAAGTTAACAGCAAACATTTAAAAATAAAAATTATACCAAATTTACAGATGAAGCATTTTTTTTTTATAATTTTAAATCATCATTGATGCCAATGCCACACATTGAGCGACATCAGTATGAAGATTAGTAACATCTTTGGGGATACCGTCACGAGTGGCCGAGGTCGTAAAGGCGTGAACTCATGAGCGGGCGGTCTGGGATTCGATTCCCACCAGGACCGTTCTTTCTGACTAAGGCTTTTTTCAGGTTTTCCTCATAACTGGCAAATGTCGGGGGGGGGGTACCTAAACTTAATCCTGGAACGCTTCCTTCTTTTAAAAACATCCTTCCCCATTTATCACCCATGTCTCAGTAGGGAACGATGGGTACCAAGTAATTTAAGAAAAGTTTAAGCCTCCTAAGTAAATAATAACTTAGAGTTTTAACTGTTTCGATACTCGTCGAGAAATTTACAAATAGCGCTCTCTTCGACTGAACAATACCTCCCAACATTTGACAGTAAATTCAGACCAATAGTCGGGCGAAACCATTTAAATATTAGGGGTGCTCAGAATTACATCTATTGATTACTACAATGGAGTTACTTTGCGGTATTGAGTAGATATACCTTGGAATTTACAGACAGTGTTTTGTGTAAGTCTCTGAGAGGGAGAGAGAGGAGTGTGCGAGAAATGGCAAGTGTAGGAAAAATGACAAATTTAGACATTAATACAGTTAAAGGAATTTCACAGTTATAAGTATTTCGGTGCACGGTGAAGACGCACCTGTAAAATTTTGAGTCAAGTAATTTAAACGGGATAGGAAACAAACCACAGTGGAGACATAACCACGGGAGATTTGCTAAAAGGTGGAGATCCTGGTTATAGAATCTCGAACTTTCAAGATCAAACGTTAATCTCATAGTAACTGTATATTTCAGCTAATACACTTCACTCAATCACCCATAATGTGCCAACAATGTACCAGTTCTCAAATCCATAATATTATAAGCTATCAAGGGGTTGTGGGGTTAAGCCAGATTAACCACCTTATCAGCGATTTAGCCCCGATCTTGAACAATTATGTTCTCTCTTCAAGATCTTGATATTCCTTTTTTTTTCTAACAACAATGTCCTGTATCAAATACATGTATCAAAAGGAATATCATTCTGAAGTATTGACTCTCCCGTGGATGGTCACTTTTCATGGTCAGCACTACTTTTTATGGCACGATAAGCAAATCTGCGGAATGTCTTTGCATATATGTGAGTGATTACCATGCACCATGTCTCAAATAAATGCTTTAATAACTTGAGCGGTACAACCTCCCGTTATTGCTAGACAAGTTTTAATTTTAAGAATGTGCTGGAAGATGGAAAAGTACAGCAGAAGAAGGAGAATTCACCAAATATATGATCATTCAATATAATTTGATGACAATGAACTTAAATTCACATAAAACATGTAAAATAAATTTGAATGTAATATGATTAAAAAATTATGAAATACAGCAAAAGGTTTAGCAGACAATTTAGGTAAACATACAACAGCATTACACAATGCTTTGAGGTGCCAACTATAAATATTTAAATTTTAAGCCGTAAATTTTCCAAAGTTTCCGAAATTAGCGCATAATCAATTAATTATTGGCAAAGAAAATTACAGGTACAAGCACACAATAAAATCTCCTGTATTAAAATAAATAAAATGCTTTAATGTTAATTATTTTCACTTAAAGTCTTAGCTCACCAACGTACATTCATTGGCTTAAAAAATAAAATAAAAAAAATATCCCATTAGCCAAACTAATAATAAAATAAAGTCATTTACAATAAATCCTTTACTTGTACCTAGGTCTCTGGGTATGCACAGTACCTAACAATTTAACGTTAAGAGGTCAAACACATTTACATGCCTCCCCTGGGGTTTCCTTGCTGCATCTTGTATGAGCAGAAGCCAAAAAGTGCATAGTGAGATAGCCATGCCGTATGAGCGGGAATCCAAATTTCGTTAACATATCATTTGTTTCAATCAATGGCCAACCAGCCTGCGGATCATACCATAAAAGAAAGCGAACAAGGAATTGAATGAGCACAAAACGACACAAACATTAATTCATTTCTTTCATTTAGTTAGTTTTAGTTAGTTTAGTAACTGGAGCCCTAGAAGATGCCACACAGTACCTTACACGTGATATAGGTATTAAGACATACAGCACTTTTCTAAAATCCCCTCAAAATAAGTAACTTAAAATTAATTTCATATTTATTATGGATTGCTGTTATATAATTTCCTAAGTCTCTAATCAAACGCAGCGTTTGAGCTTTTCTTTATTCTTTAGCATACAATGTGAGTAATATGCTGTTCTTTGTAGTCCTGAATGTTTGCCTTACAATGTGTGGCGTTAGTTATCAACTATCCATGAGAGAGTGTGTTAATGGTTGAAACTATGGAGATAAATTTGTTAACTTTATAATTGTTATTTTTTCTTGACAGATAGCTTTCATACCGTGGTGATTTCTTAAACCCGCCGTTCTTTACGCCAAAGAGCTACAGCTTGCTTATCGTACTATTAGTGGGTTTGGCCTTCGTGGTATTTCCAGAATTATTTATTACTTCTTTAGTTAATGCAGAGCCATACAAGCATCGGCCCATTGCGTGGTGTTTCGTATGCAGGAATACTCCACATGTTGCTAACTACCGGTCGGTAATGTAACCGGCAGTTTTCAAAATACATGAGAAAAAATCACTAAGCAATTTGTGATTCATTATAAGAAATGTGACGCGCTATCCGCCCACTATCGTTGTTCACACATTACATTCTTATTTTTCACATGTTATAGTATGTTGAGAATAAGAAACAATTTTCAAGAGGAAGTTTTGTGTGCGATTTCTTTTAATTTCGCATTTGGAACATTTCCATCACGAATCTTTATTCAAATCGATTCGAAATTGCCAAACGGACTTTAATAATGCAAATGAAGCTTATATAAATGGAAAACATGACACTTTGGCAATTAATGATCCTTACCTATCACATTCCAGTAATCAGCTACCGGGAACAAAAGCCGAGCGAAGGGTCAACGCTGATCTGGGTCTTTACTACATTCTTCTTAGAAAATCGGGAAAATAGTGTTGTCTATTGAAAGACAATATACTTTTCTGTATTGCCACTAGAATGAACATTTTTGTTAAATTTTAGTTGAAATTGAAGCGAAATTCCAATAGCATAATTAATAAATAAAATTTATCAACTTAGCTGCTAAGCATCTCCTTGTAATAATTATGTTGTTTTATTAATTCGTTCCTCCCTTTCCTTGGAAATAAATAGAAATAACAACGACAAGAAAACTAAATATTCTTCTTTTTGTTAAAGAATAATAATCAAAAAAGAGAAACGGGGAATAGACGATAAGCAAATAGAGTAGGAAAAGAATAAAAAGCGAGAAAACAAAAGAAAAGAAAAAGAAAATAAAATAAAAGAAAGGAAACGAAACGAAACTTTTTCTTTTTCTCGTTGTCTTTATTTCATGCCTTTGCTTCAAAAGACAAAATTAATGATATAATACTATTTTTCTAATGCAGGAAAAGATGGAAACAAATATGTCATTTTTATAATTTTCTTCAGTAAAATAAATATGCAACTCCTTTTCCTTTAACTTATGTTTGCCATGCATCCAAACATTTTACTTTAAATATTAGCATTAATACCCATTACCAGTAAATCTATATTAGTATAACTAGCTTCTTAAACAAACATTTTTTGCTACAACGTCAGCGAAATGTTTCATGGCAGATATCTCGCATTTAAATGCCATAAAATACTTTTAACTATAGC
Source organism: Metallyticus violacea (assembly GCA_030762175.1). NCBI lineage: Eukaryota > Metazoa > Arthropoda > Insecta > Mantodea > Metallyticidae > Metallyticus > Metallyticus violacea. The sequence continues at coordinate 66,833,869 of CM060840.1, read as the reverse complement.
TTTAAAGTATACGAGAAAACTTATTCTATTTGTTTGCAAAATAATGGTGCAACAGGGTGCAACACATGCGTTGATAATTGAAAAGTTGCACACGAGACGTGTTTGTGCATGGTGTGTTCCATTTGCTGGTTCTAGAACAAAAGGACATTTGGGTGCACAGGTGTGTTATAGGAAGATGTGGAGTAGGCTGCATTATTTCGATCCTGAGAGCAAACAGCAAAACTCTGTGTGGTCACCAACACCTAAGAAAAGAAAAGTGGTTGCTTCTTCTGGGAAAATGATGGTCTTCTCATTTTTCGATTTAAGGAATTGTTTACCAGAATGTCGTACTTGCACATACAGCTGTAACTGGGCAATACTACAAATATGTCCTGTAAACTCTGCAAGACCATATCACATGCAAAAAGCCACATTTACGTGCAACATGTTGGATGATGCACCACAATAATGCATGACCTCACACCGAAAATATTGTTGAATATCTAATAGATACGTCTCTCACCTCCCCACTCATCCAGATTTAGCTCCGTGATTTTTTTTCCTTTTCCCCAAATTGAAGAAACACACACTTAGAAGCAGTGGTGAGGATCACGGAGGAGAATCTGAAAGATCTCATAAATGATTTCCAGTATGTCCTTGAAGACTGCTAGAAACGTTGGAACAGGTGCGTTGCATCAAAACGGGAACTCTTTAAGAAAAATTATAAATATTATAAGGATGAGTAAAAGTATGTTGTGAAAAAAAGAAAATTAGAATCACATGTGTCATGTGGTAGACCATGTTTTTATCTGTAAATCAACAAAACTTTCGTTTTGCTACCTGTGCAGCTACAATAATGGAAGTTGAAAAATCCACCATGTTTGTAATTCAGTGTCGAGTAATTAAACTGATGAGAGAACATTTCCATGCAATTATTTATTGATCGGCTTATACCAGAAATAGTGGCTTGAAGGTAGGCTTTAGGAGATCTTACATGTAACAGTCGTCTTAAGTTTGTTTCGAAAAGGAACTGAGCAAGATAAACTTCCATAGCAGTGACTGTAGAAAACGTCACCACTTTCACGGTGCTGCAAATACCCATAGTACTTTATACGCATTCCTTAATATTGAATTGGGAAGCATGAAAATGTGATACGATTATTTCAGGTCAGCAATATTTCTTCTAGTTGGGTGCTTGTGAATCATAACAAACGATGAAATATACATTTGTCAATTAGATCTGGAAACAAAGCGCCAGTCATTCTTCCAAAATGGCAAATCCCCAACGAAAGTGACAAGAACAAGAAGGATGGTGGTGAAATTCTTCTTCATTATCATTAAAGTACTTAGCAATAATCCCCTTGAAGGTCAAACGGCAAACAGAGTGATACACAACAGTTTCTCTCTCAAAAGTTTTCCAAAATAAATTTAAAAAAGACCACCTCCTTTATCTAGTGGTTAGCGTTGCTGACTGCTGCTTGTGAGGCCCGGGTTCGAATCGATTCCAGGTACTGCTTAGGAATTTTTCTAAGATAGGGAGGTCTGGAACGGGGTCCACCCAGTCTCGTGAGGACAATTCTGCACTCTACCAATGAAATCGTGTGATGGAGGTAGATTTTTTGAATGGTGTTTAACGCCCGTTTTTACTACTGAGACACCATGGGCGGTGAACACCGATGATACATGAGGTGAAATGATACAATGGGAAAGGCTTTTATAGGAAGGAAACGTTCCAGGCCTAAGTTTAGGGTACCTCCCGGGCATTTGCCATTTATGAGGACTGAGGAAAACGTGGAAAAAATCTCAGTCAGGGAGGACGGTCCTGCAGGGATTCGAACCCCAGACCTCCTGCTCACCCCAGAGTCCGCGCCTTAACGATCTCGGCCATCTGTGGCGGTGTGATGGAGGTAAAAGACGTGGTAAAGCTCAGGCCCATATGGGCTGTAAAATGCCTTCACAGAGAATAATAATAATAAAAAAAAACCGGCCGTGAGTCAGACTTAGGCATCAGATAGCAAGCATCATGACATGCCTCATATGTCGCACTTAACTACCTGGAGAGTATCTCTGAAGCTTGTCACTCATCCTCTTTATAGTCACTGTGTGACTTCTTCCGTTTTATTTTGGCGAAGAATCGACAACGGGAGAAGCGATTTTAAGCCTAGAAGATGCTGATGCTTTGAACCATAGAAGACTATGAGTGGAGCTAGTTTGTTGATTTGTTTTATTCATAGACGCTATTTAACATTTCAGGTCATCAAGCGTCCCATTCAATTCAGAGCGTGAAACGGCCGACAAATTTTGCTCAGAGGCCTCTTCTTTCAGTCTTGAGGTTCATTTTTCGTGCCGTAAACGTACGAGACGGGACCCACGCTTCCCTTCCGAAAGAAGCCATACTTAGGATTTTTACTCCCAGAAAAAAATCCTTCTATTCTGGCCGGGTTCGAACCCGCGATCTTGGGTTTAGAAAGCAAGTATGGTTACCACTACCCCACCAGGACCGACTGGGGCTAGTTTAGGCGAATACTTTCAAAGGTGTAGTGGTATTATTATTATTATTATTATTATTATTATTATTATTATTAATATCCGTAAACTTCTTAAATGTTCCACATATACCTGAACAATTAGCACATTAAATCAGTTTCGCTTATAAATATAAAAACATATACAAATTGTTTAGCATTAAGTCCAATGCTAAACAGTTAAAATATTTGGACGCGTGGTATTCTCAAAATTCTCCTTTTGGTGGCCTAATGAACTGCATTGTCAGTTCCAAGGGTATTTATTTTTGTACATTGTTGTTATTATTCGCAAAAGCAGGTGCAGTTTTTGCGTTATCAGGCCAATTAATATGAAATTAACGAGTCGCATAAGATATTCGGAAACTGTTAATCATAGTCGCACTGACGTTGGGACAGGTGCCACTCCTATGTTGCTTAGGGTATCATTACAGGGGCAAGTGTTCCAATCACGGAAGGATGCAGAAGTACGACAGTTTCCAGGTGTACAGCTACTTAGCACACGAGAGTGCAGCTTTTTTGTGATCATTATGTCGCAAATTGGTGCTCACCTGGCCCTTCATATAAAATTACTGCAGGCTTAAAAAATAGGATAACGATAGCCTGTATTTAGTATAATTGTTATTTGTAGACTGATGGCTTAAATATTTGTTCCGTTTATGATCTATTATAAAGTAGTTGGAGAAATGTCTCAAAGTTTAACTTCCGTCTCTTTTAGTTTTTTGTTTGTTTTATATACCTACTTGAGCAATCGAATCTAATTTCTCTTCTCTTCTTCAAATGTAAGTTAAAGAGTGAAGGTTCTTATAGATCAGAATTTCTTTCCCTTTTTATCTCTTAAAATACTTTAATGTCTCATTATCAAGGGATTTCGGGACTGGTATAAAATTATACCAATTTGGTTTTAGGGAAGGAATAACAACAGAAAATGCAACTTTTATAGCAATGAATAATAAAACGAACGTCGTTAAAATATTTTATGATTTAGCCAATGTTTTTGACTGTGCTAATTGTGACATTCTAAGGTTATATGCGACAAAAATTAGAATCTTAAACAGTTCATCTCATATCTGAATAGTAGAAAACAGTGGGTCCAAATAAACTTATCATGTTAAAGTAATATTTCAGATGGGAGATAAATAAAAATATAATTCCACAAGGATCAAACCTTAATGATAATGTGCAATAAAAGCTATAGTTGTTACTGTACTCTTTGCCGAAACACAGGTGATATAGTTTGGTGATCATTAGTTAGCGATAGCATTTATTATATTATATCTTTAATAACCACGCTCTGCTACCACTTGCTGATTCATTAATGTTATGCCTATAAAAATTACGATAAAATTAAACCAAATTTAATAAAACTAAACCAGTCTTATTCGTTTTATCAATACAAGTGATAATAGCAGAAATTAAAGGGTCTGAGAAGAATTCCCTCGTAGTGTTGCAAAATTACTATTTCCATTACCCCCAAGTTTAGGTTGTTTAACATTTAGTTCCATTCGATAATTTCATCTTTCTGGATTTGATTTCGTCTGAAGATGCATTTTATTTTTCTTTTATGTCCAGTACTTGCTACACAAATGCAATAAGAGGGTAGAGAATATATTTCAAAAATTTTATTCATGCAAGTTTTGATCCCAATTGGAGTGTGCTTACGCCGAATGGACCTTTTAGTAGCTTCTAAATATTTCATAGATACGGTATCTCCGAAATTGCTGCATGATTATATTGAGTGAGTATTTGTGATCGCATTATATACACTCTGGATCACCGTCCTAACTAGACTATGTTTTTCTATAATGCTATAATCACTTATGTCAATGTTTGTAAAGTCGAGAGAGGAGATCCGTTTTTCAGATTGGTCTTTTCCTTTTATGCAAAAATTAGGATGGTTATTTTATCCACTGCTTTCTGGTGGGTCAGCAGTAACAAGGCGATGAGAGATTTTACTAGAAAATATAGAAACTCATTTTATATGCATACATATACAATTTGTGTTACCAGCTCACAATAAACCAACATATACATATAATCACCTTAGGGAATGGTTTGAGAAAGTATAAGATAGTTTGCGCAGAAGAGTCAGCAGCATGCATGCAAAGGCGCGACATAATCCGGACAACACAAACCTCACAATAGATGATTCATCTACTTGGTAAAATAACTGATTTGGCACACGCTGTTATAAAGATATGACTATCGCTGTAGGTGCAGGCTCTCATATAACTGTCAGGTAAAAACTGCACATTTCTTCAAACGTTATCAAATTCTACACACTAAGGGCCAGTTGTACAAAACTTGCTAACTGGAGATTTAAAAAAAAATTCATTTCTGTTGCATATAAATAACCCCAGACTACCTAACCTCCAGTTTGCAATAACCATCAAACCTATTGCAACATCACGAAATAATAGGGAAATTCATATGTAGAGCGAGTTGTTGTTCAGTTGTTCATCCCAAGAAAAGCAATAATTATTCAGTTGTCCCGCCTCCTAGATATGTTTTTCTTTCCTTAATATGTTTCTTTTTAAAAATAGATAAGGAAAAGTCAAGCGAATGCTAGCGGTAAATTTTTGTAAACGTGAGAAGGAAACTATTATTGATCATACGCTAAAATATAAGGGAATAATTGAAAAAAACAAATAAGTATAAAGAATGTACATAGAGAGAAATTGCCAAAGAGTATAATAATTTATCCTAAAGATGTCTGCCTTATTACCTCCAGGCGATATAACGGGTATAGGTGTGCAGTCTACAGCATCTAAAACTCCAGGAATGTTGCGAATGTTATTGAAGCATAGTATTAATTTATTTACGTCCCCCTCTTCGGTTGGCATTTTAATGAAATGAGGTCTCAGAGCTAGTAATTTTATGGATGGTTCTACTGGTCACTTTGAACATAACTTCAATAACTATTTTGAAGCTCCCTGTCACATAGTAGTATCATGAACATCGAATTCAAAGCGTGATTTCTCTTAGTTTGTGATTATAATAGGGGACGTAAAATCTCCAGTTCTTTTGTTAAGCGAAGTCGGATTTTGAATCGCTTCTCATTCATTTCTAGGAACGGATTATTTCTCTCGTGAAATATATGAGTACGGCGAAATTTATCTTCGGATGAGATTCAATCAGAAATCGTACAATATACCGCTTGTCAGGTTGCCTAACAACTGACAATTGAACCAGTTCTGTCTGTTGTTATTAGGCAGAAATGAAAAGTGAAACATTGAAGAAACTTTAACTACATAAAATTAAAACAAATATGACTCACTATTTTATTTATAGATGAAGCTGTTATGCTTCTGTACTCTGATAAATGTTTTATTTAACAATTACTAACTCTAGTTAGTACTTTAACGTGTGAAATTTCGTGAGTAAAATAATTGGAGGTTAAGACGAAATAATCTTAGATTAATGTGTTTACAACCAAAATTTCCAACTTAAATATGACTGATGGTTAATTTTATGCCCAAAACTCAAGTTAATTCTTTATGCAACCGGCCTTAAATATTTTCTTTGGAAGGTAGAGTAACACATTCTTTATAACTCAGAGGAATTTAATTAATTTACATTAATTGTTTGTGCTTATTAATTTTTAAACAAAGACTTGTATTTAAATTTTTAGTATTTCAATATGTTCTGAAAAGGTCATTCCTTATAATAAAATGCACTAGCTATCACACTACGTATATTAAGTGTTGGAATAAAGTAGATATTATTTTTACCAGCATAAAAATTGCATTTTCAAATCATTCAGATTCCAGCTTTTATTTTTATCGTTTTTTAAATTAAATTAGAAATATTTCAATATAAATTATATTATAATATTCTATGTATTTTAATCATGTCCTTGAAGTCGAAAACACATTTTCACGATATTTTCGAAATTTTGGCTTGTTGTACAGTGTACTGAACTAAGGCTGGGGTTTAGATAAGAAAGTGGGCGTTATAATACCCATTTTTTTAACTCTCCACTTTTAGCCTTTGAATCTGGCAGCCATACCAACCCCTGATATCACCCATATTGAGAAGTGTTTGGCTTGCGGCATTGAATTGCAGTTAGTTTCAGTCATGTAATTTTAGTGGTTACACCATGCGCTTCTGCGGGCTAATTTCACTTCACTTTTTTATTTCCCTTTGCACAAAATACTCCAAATATTCAATAAATATTTGTTGGATTTGGATCGGCTTCTAAAGTGAAAACAAACATGAAAACGTTAACAAATTGTTGAAGGTGAAAGTGCAGTGCACTCCTCGTTGAATGAACCAGCTGAGTGAACAGCAAATCAACGAAGTTGACTCTAAGTTTTGTGGCTTTGCCATGCTGTCACTATATGGAACATGGAGTTGTTTTTAAGCTTGGGTATACATACACATGCATAGAGCACGTATGGTCCACATAACACAAAGAGTGTGGCAGTTAGCAGGTCCAAAGACCTCGTGATAAAACACACACACACCAAACGGACATTTGGACAGTTCATATAATAGAGTAGCAGTGGCTGTTTACTGGTGGTTTATGGAAAACAAGGACCTCCGCTAACAATAATTAAGAACCGACAAATAAACAACAACAGCCGCGGTGAGCCACACATGGTGTGCGGCCGCACACAATCTGCATTTCATTACGGCCAACCTCGCTATGTACTTGTAGCCAGCATGAAATATTTGTCTTTCTAAAGAGTGCAGCACTGTATGGTAGCGCTGCGGCGTGTTTGTTTTGTTAGTAACGAGTGTCATTTGTTTCAAACCACCACCGCGCCCTGTAATATTTTACGTAGATTTGATATACCTACATGAAATGAGAAACATGGAATAGGCCACGGTTATTTAGATTTACTGGGTAAAAGAGCTGCGCACATGCGAAATTTCCACTTGCTAAACTTTAAAAGTTAAATCACTAGATGTTTTTATGTTACTCCGGAGTTTTATTTCAGTGGTTTCTCCCCTTAGTTGGAATAGAAGGAAACTAGTTGCTTATATGTAAGATCGTGATGCAGCATTTTCAAGTACACCCTTAATTTACTTTTAGTTTAGACTTAAACAATTCAGTTGTTTATTGTTTTCACGTAAATGAAAGAAACTGGCCATGGATTATTGTTTTGTTCTGTGGAAATAACTGAGATGCTCAACAAAAACACGTATTATGACTCACGTTTTCTGGAAATTTAATTGCTATGAACCTTTTCATATATAGCAAGATCATAATTTACAAAAATACGAGATGAAAAAATGTGAGGTTAGATAATATGAGTGGGGATGTGGAGTACTACTAGCTAACACTAGCCAATGCATTATTATTTACAGAAAGCACATACATATTGATCCATATTACATTCAGAACACTGCTCATGAGTCCACATTTCACATTGCTCTGGCATCTGAAAATTGGGCATTACAAAAGAAGCACTTTGCATTATTATCTTCTTGTTCAGCACGTACGCTGATAGTGTATTTTATCTTCGGAATTTTGAAACGGCACTTTGTCAGAATCACTAGAATCAATGACACGACTTTCTTGTATTATTGGGCATTTTGGACATTTTATTCAGCCTATAATGCCCTCTGGCAGACGCTTTCAAACCCCCCTTTTTTCTCTCTTGTACTTACTGGCTTACTGGCTTTTCCCATTAGCACGAACCCCATTTCTTTCTTTACCTTTGATTTGGCTGCACGGATTTATTGTGACTTGGCATTAGACTTTCTCTGGAAAGATGTTAAGATATTGTGTCATAAAACTATGATGAATACAGCCCGGAAGTTAGGCAAAATGTATTTTCAATCTGGGTGGATATATTTAAGAGTCAGACAGAAATATTTCCAGGCCGTTAGGGCCAGTTTTTTAGTTTGCCTTCCCCCTACTTTAAGGTTTAAAACCGTTTTCGTTTTTTTGTTTTGTATTCCTCTTTTGGAACGTTATGGAATTTATTCTGTGTTTATATATGCATTTTAAAAAATCACATAAATAATTTCAATATATCGAAGAGAAAAAAGTTATAAAAATTAAATGACCTCACCTCAGAAACATATCTATTGAGAATCTTGTTATATATTTATTTATTTTCAAGCAGTCAAAATTTTTCTCCTCAACCCATTAGCTTAAGCTCTATGAATAGCAGAACCTGCATTAGTTGAAGGAACGCACATTTACCTCGGGCATACATGAGATAAGCACTGTAGTTTTGAGTTGTCCTGGCGAATGACCTTCGTTCTGCACAAGACAATTCTAGGATATTTGTGTTATAGGTAACTTCTCAGCTTTATGAATGTAAGAAACAATTGAAAAAAATGAGAGCGGCAAAGCTGTGCAATAGACCGTCCCTACAATGTGTTCGGTACGGAAGTAAGAGAGATACTAACCCCTATAAACGCATAAACAGAAAATGAATTCGACCAGAAATCACTGCACATATTTAATACCTTGATAAAACTTCTTCTTATTGCTTGTAACCTAGAAAAGTAAGCTCAAGTACTTGAATTGTTTAATAATTAAAGTATTCTTTGAGCAAATAGAAATTTTCAAACCACGGCAAAACAATATTTAGTACTAAATGAAACAATGAAAATATTTTGAGCGACATATATGAGATATATAAAGTTACCTGAAAGTGGAAGAGGTTGTGGAATACCTGAAGTTGAATCGGTTCTTAACCCCCTCCCACAATATTTGTAGCTTTACATGCTGAATACATGTGTTTTACTGCCAATATTAAATTTATTCATGTTAAAAGTCACATTCAGGATCTCCAAGCCATATACAACTAGCAAATTTCATAACAATGAACTATTCAAAATTAAGGAAAGAACAGAAATCTGTATCATTTCTGCTACCTCTTATAGTAAATTCCAGCTTCTATAACTAACCAACCGATTGTCAAGTTTAGGCGCCAAAGTACATTGGAAAGAATTGTTTTGACACCTGCCTTTAGAAAACATCACCAACTAGGAAATTCAAAACGAACGCGAATATTTCAATGTTCGGAGAAAGCTTAGATGGTTAGCCAATAAAAAACTAAAAACGCTTACGCTTATGCGTCTTAGTACAGAACGCCAACAAAGAGCGAGTGTTTGCCATTCACTGCATAAAATGGAGTCGCTTCGTAACGAACATACGTTGCGCTGAAATTTTGCTTCCGTCTGAAGAAATCCGGACTGGCAGAGTGCGTATTGTTACAGGAAACATAAGGTGATGATGTTATACCACAATCAACCGCACTTCGGTGGTTCAAAGAGCTTAAGGAGACCCGTGTTTCAACAACAAAGCAGGGCGGTCCAGGTGCTCCAACTACTGCAATGAACGAGGCCTTGATTAACACATTTGGGGTCATTGTTTGGGAAGATCGACGAATAACTGTGTTAGTTGGGTGCCGAGATTGCTGACGCCTGAATAGAAGATGTGAATGGTATCGGAGCGTCTGGTAGCCCAGCATAGCGAGGCATACTTGAATTCCATCAATACAAGCCGAAAGCAAACAAGAGAGCTCATCTGAAAATCACCTGGATTTCGACACCAAAGAAGGCAAGATTGTTCAATTGACAGGAAAGGTTATGGTGATTTAGTTCTTCAACTGTCCTGGTATGCTTTATCAACAAGGAGCCCCTCCACAATAAAAAAAAAAAAACAAAAAAAAAACCGGTTAATGGGGATTATAAGATTGTTTTCAGCGTTCTGGCCGATTCCATATGAAGAAAACGCTCTGAGCTGCACCCATCTGGTTTGTGCCTTCACATGATTGCTCAGCATTTGGCCAGAAAAAACATCAAACATGTGTCCCGCCCTGTTTAAGTCTGGAACTTGTTCCAATTATCTTTGTTCCGTTCCCTCGTCTCAAAAACAAGCTGCGGCTCAGTTCGTAAACGATGTCAAAAATGGTTTCCATCACTGCTTTCAGGACTGGCAGACACGTTGGGCCAAGTGCATACAACTCCATGAGGACTGTTTCTTAAAAGACCATACAAATCTTCATCCTGCCTAGTGTACTTGGTAAGTAAAACATTATTCTGAGTCTTTTTCAGCAACCCTCGTAATATATAATGGGATGAGTATATCAAGAATTCAATTGTGTATAAGTGTATGAAAGGGTGGGGTTGTGGAGTGCTTTTATTCTTGGTTCAATCCTATAAAGTTCCACCATTAAACATTTAACATGTTATTGTATAGCTAAGTAGAACAAGTGCACTATCATATATACTTAGATACAGCACAAAATAAAAATCTTTAATCGAATAGAAAACAGATGCAGTTTTACAGTCAACACATCTACGAGAGCAATCTCTAACAATACATCTCCAAAAGCTGGTTGGTCTGTGATTGCGTCAACATTGCTGTTTAATCCTTCAAGAGAGCATGGATGCGAGGGGCAAGTTTTGCAAGTGTCACCTTGAAGTCCAAGCTAAGTGAACTGGCTGCTACACATTGGGATGGCTGGTAACTGATGGAAAATTAAGAGGAATTTGAGTAACTAATCACTTGAGTAATAATATTTCTTCCATTTGAATCTTAATTTGCTTATTTGGAATCTGATATATTCTTAATTTTCTCTTTCTTTAAATGCATTGTTGAACTCGCTGGTGGTAAGTATGGTCTTCCTAAAGTGTGAAATTCACGAATGTGTTAATTATATTTAAATGTATTTAAATATATTTTATAACATATATTTTATAAAATATAACATATATTTTATAAGGTTGACACAATTAATTCGAAGTTTATTTAATTAGATTGAAATGCATTTGAATAGTTTGACATATATTTAATTAGGTCGTTTGTAAATTAGGTTGGAATATATTTAATATATTTAATTAGATTGACATGTATTTAATTGGGCTGACACGTATATAATTATATTGGCATGCATATAATTAGGATGACGTCTACTTAATTGTTGACATTCAATTAATTTGAAATTTATTTAATTAGATTGTAATGTATTTAAATAATTTGACATATGTTTAATTAGGTTGATTGTGTTTAATTAGGTTGTAATTCATTTAATTAGATTGACATGTATTTAATTGGACTGACGCGTATATAATTAAAGTCACATGTATATAATTAGGATGACATGTACTTAATTGTTGATATTTAATTAATTTTAAATTTATTTAATTAGATTGGAATGTATTTAAACACTTTGACATATGTTTAATTAGGTTGATTGTGTTTAATTAGGTTGTAATTCATTTAATTAGATTGACATGTATTTAATTGGGTTGACATCTATATAATTAGATTGAAATGTATGTAACTAGAATAACGTGTATTTAATTATATGCAAATATATTTAATTATATTTACATGTATTTAATTAGGTTGATATGTTTTAATTGGGATGAAATGTATTTAATTACTTTGACCGGTATTTAATCAAGTTTGCATCCATTTATTTAGGTTGAAATATTTTTATTTTTGTTGAAGGGCATCTAATTAGTCAATCTTAATCAGGTTCACGTGTATTTTATGTATGTAATTACATTTACATGTATATAATAAGGAGCGAATGAATGCGGCCTCCTACAACAAGCCGTGCTTTATTAGTCTGTGTTTTGTTAAAGGGGTGAAATCTGTTCATTGTATGTATACACCTATATATAAACCGCCTGCTTAGTCTCGATATTAGCATTGATCTCTGCTGCCCTTTGTCAACTGTAGAGCTAAAAATCACAATAACAACAACAACAACAACAACAATAATAATAATAATAATAATAATAATAATAATAATAATAATAATAATAATAATAATGTTAAGATAACAAGAGTTAAAGGCAGAAATAAAGAATACGCTGAATCAGTCACATAAATAAAGCAATATTTATTAACTGCAATACCTTTTATCTGCTTCTTTAATTTTTATTATATTTAACTTTACAATTTACTTTATTTTTAATTTTGTATGCATGTGTGTATTATACATAAATGTAAATCATGAAACAATTTTGTAACCCGAGTTCCAGCTTAACTTTTGGCAATGTAGTAAGCCAAATAATCTAATATATGTTTTATGAATATTTTGATTTTAGAACTAAAATAACCCGTATAGTTTAATTATGATTTGCACACAATTCATCATTATTGCTTTACCGCCCGCTGCCTTAGCAGTTAAAACGGGAGTTATGCGCTATTAAAGAAAAACTTTTGATCTGCTAGTGCTTAGAGGTTTCATAGAGAAATTCTCTAAAAACTTTCCAAATTACCTATATATTTACTATATGCATAAAATTGTGTCATGTACATATAAAGTAGTTTTGTACAGCAATATATTAGATAAACAATTAACATAAGTATGAGCAGAAAATATCCTAAAATGTAACTTTGAGGCATTCTTTTTATATTTAACATACAAAATTACTTAATATCTACCAGCCAACTCAAATCTTTTTACCTTAATAATTATATTGCATATAAAACATAATTACTTTATTAAAATGTATAATGTGACTAAATTATAATTAATTAGAATATAAATAGACTATTAATGATTTGTTGTTAGATCTCCAGGAATCACCGAATGTTGAGCATTAATTTAGAGCACCTCAACCTCTCTGATTAGATGTTAATTACACGTTTTAAGTGCTTAAACCAATTTTATGTTCACATAGTGCAAAACTAAATGGAAAAACGAACATCTCAATCCCATAATAATCAAAATTTCGGATTTTACTTTTGTGTTTATGCTACAAGAAGTCTGTTGAAAAGTAAATCATATTTATGTTATTAAAATGTTCTATTAAATTTATTAAATTAATTTTATTAAATTAATTTATAGATAGGTTTGCTGTATTGCAGAACCGAGTTATGTAGTAAATTTATTCAGGTGATTTTTAATAGCAATAAAGATTGAGTAAACATGTTAGCGCAACAAAGTTTCGCTTGAATATTCTAAGAATAGAAAACAATTTACCGAATTTTATTCCTTAAAATTTTGAATTCTTTTACTTTAATTGCCAATAAATTTTCATATCAAAACGAATAAATTCCTCTCTAATTTTAATAAGGCTTATTAAAATTATAAAATATTACATTTTTAAGAAAATTAATTGAGCTTAATTTTGTAATTGAAAGGAGCCTTTGAGCATTTGTCTGGAAAAGCAATTTCTGCTTTGGAGCAATGCCGAAGACAATGGAAAGTTTGTATGATTTCCCGATTTATTATGTAAAGGAAATTGCTACAATGAACCCTGACACACTTTCGCTGTGTGTAGCAGAATTTGGGGTAATTATTGTCAGAGAACAAGAGTCTATTGTGAAGCAGAAATTTCTTTGCCAATAGAAGGTAATTGCTGTTTCCTTGTTGCTAGGATTTTCGGGGGGAAGGTTTTCCTCTAGAAATATCACGACCTATAATTTAAGAAATAGTGTTACTTCCTGTCTACAAATCTGTTTTGTTTATTGTCTGGTTTAACTTATTTTCCCTGATTTAATTAATCTTTGTACTAATTTCTCGAAAAGTAATAATTATAGACGCCCTTTTCCCCTTTTCTTTCTGCTATGATCATCGAACGGAGTTCTAAATTCCTTTACAGAAAATTATAATTGCATATTATACACTTTTGATGCTTTGAAAAATCAATTCTGAAATTCTTTAGCTTTGTAAAAGATATTTAACCTGACAAAATGTTTTTAGGACGCGAAGAATGTATGAGGTAAAGAAGGAACATAAAAACCGAAAAAATTAACAGATTTTTAGATACAGATATTTAGATTAACTTTCCCTGCAAGATTTCAAAACAACGTGGTGCAAATAATCAATATGAACGCTTGTTAGTGATTTTTGTAGTCATTACTCATTTTCATAAGTGCTTATTAATTTAAGAATGGCTGCTAGCTCATAAACACCTTTTGAGAAACGTAAAATATTATTACTTAATTTAAATCATTTAATACACCAATATCATTTACTTCCAGTTTTATAAATTATATAATGGAAGCATATTCTTGTTACTCTGGTTTCTAAAATAAACAAGAACATTTTTTCAAAACTGTTTAATTGTTTAACTAATTTTGCATCCCTTAACTTTTACTCACTTGAAACCAGAGGTAGTACTCAATTTATTAATTATTATACAACTTGGTTTGTGAAATTGGCTTCGTGGTTGGCTGATAAATGCCTTTAGCTGCATAACCTTTTTCCTGTACCTTGTTTTGATTGCTTCAGCTATAAATAAGTTCTTTGCAGATTCATGAAAGAAGAGCCCATGCTTTCGCTTCAAGACTTACAAAAACCAGAAAATAAAGCCGTCACATTGGATCCATGCCAGAACCTTCTGAATGTAAATTTTGGACGCTGTCCCTCATTCTAAGCATTCATGGAGCTTAAAAAGTGATTTTTAAGAAATGGTTTATTCCCATAGCCATCATAATAGAGAGAGAATTGAATTTTTATTGTAGGTTTTAATGATAACAAATTTCTAAGATAAAAGCAATATACTATTACTGCAAAACTATTCAGTAAATGTATTTTTCGTCTTCCGGTGTTAATATCACTGTTGTTTCTTAACTTAAATGATAAATAAACCTTTTAATATAAGAAACTCCTGTTTGTGAAATTAGAACTGATTCCTCTCAAAGTTCAACTAAAACCTATGGCTAGAGTAGTTAAACATTTTTTCTACATGAAAATAAATTGGATTGGAATAGAGGGCTGCCGCTTGCGCTTACGCCCTCTTCGGAGGAAGATACAAAGTGGTACACACACCGAGCGGCGATATATAAACCTTTTCCAAAGCACAAGTCACCGCCACGGCGCCCATAACACCAGCCCATCTCGTCTAACACTTTCAATTCGAAACGAAAAGAAATTAGATGAAATGAGAGAACGAAAAATTCACGGAAAATAAAGTTCCATGGCAGCATTCAACTAAGCGACCAAGGAAAATCACGAAAAAACTCAATGTCGGAAGATTTGAATCCCAGACCTCCCGAATGCGAGTCCCAAGCGTTGCAGCCTACGCCACTGATATTTATTAATAAAAATGTAAGCACACACTTTCAGGAAATTTCAATAAACTCATAAATCTTGGTTAAATTTATTTTATATTTTAATGTATTCTATTATTATTGTTATTGTTATTTATAATTAATGTGCTGTCATTGTAGATGCATGTTTGGAATGGTATTAAATTATATAAAATTTATTTCTTGAATCCCACGAATAGATATCTTCATTCACAAAATGCTCAATTTTCCGCTTTATTCTTTGCCTATCGTTATATGCTGAGGTACCGTTCTGTATTAAAAGATGAATTTTGAAAAATTACTTCCGTTATACTCGATTTGATCAAAAACGACACATAATCTATCGAAATACTTCAAGATTTATTGAAGAATGATAGTTAAAAAATTATTTGTCATACATATCTGCTAATATAAATTTTTGTGTGATACTATAAAATATATATATATATATATATATATATATATATATATACATATATCTACGAAATCGCTACTTAATACAGTTAACACGGTGCAATCCGTTGAAACCAGACTAAAATTATTATCAGGTCACAAATTCTAAAGGACAAATTTGGAACTATATTGGGGAAAAATTATGTTTATAGCAATGTGTACAATTGTTTAGCTCTGGGGGAGTATACAAGAAGGTGAGATTGAGTGTATTAGTGACATTTCTCCCTTTAAATATGCAAAACTGACATCATCCAACGTTGGAAGATCATTTTCGCACTATATACTGTTACTCAGAGACAATCGGCATGTTTGGAAATTACTGTTGCTGTTCACTGCAATTCTGAAGGAATCATTAGCAGTTAACATTCAACTGTACTTTGTGATACTTATAAATTTTATCTTGTTATACTTACAATATATTATTCGGTACTTGAGTCTTGCTTAACGGCTGGCCGTTTGTTCTTATTTCTCCTATGGGTGCATATCCGGGAGGAAGATATACAACGAGGGAGACATCGAGAGCCAGGACCTAGCTTTTTTCCAAATACAACACCCCGACGATGGTGGTGTGGAGTTCTATTCTTCAGAAGAGACACACACACCAGACCACGAGGAAGAAGCTTTTTAAAGCACAAGCCGACCTCTAGTACTTTCGACACTATCACAGAACCAATGGAATGAAATGAGGGAGGAACAAATTCGTGGAAAGGAAAAGTCTATTTCAGCATTTGACTAATTGACCAGGGTAAACCCGAAAAAACCCAAGATCAGAATGGTTAGCCCCAAGGTATTTTAACTTGAGACCTTCTGAAGCTTTTTTGCCTGAACCACCCCGCTACATAAGAGGCCATTTACGACAAACACAAGAAACCATTTCCAACACTTTATCTGTAATAGTATATAAATATTGTTTTTAAATTTTGCCCACATAAAAACTGCATATTTCCAACATTTAGATAACTGTTTTTGTATTTTATTACATAAAAATGGACATTAAAACCTCACTAAAACTCATTCCCTAGTAATTTCTAATACATAAAAAAATTAATTCACAAATCATGGATTACATTCCATCATTACTTCAAGGAAATATTCCTTAACCGATGTCACCTTTCAAGGCAAAATTATTGCACAAAAGATGACGAAACGTAGGTTTGCGCATAATTTAAATATCTGATGACTTGCAAATATTTATTTTCTTATATATTGCACCACTGTTTCCCTAGAGTGCTTTTCCCAATATATAAAATACCTGAGTTTTAATAATAAGGTATTAATTTTTCAGTTACTTTAGAGATAAATTAAGTTACACAATTTTGTTCTACTAATTACTACAAGGGAAATTCAAAAAGTTTTGCAAGTGACAACTTAAATTCAAACTAAGGACTGAATTCTAAAACTTATCCTTACAACATTTCAAAATACTCTCCATCAATCTCTATACACAGTTGTAGACAGTGCAACAAATCTGAATGTATAACTTGAGCAAGGTCCTGTATTCGTTTAAAAGATTTTCCAGCAATATTATTTTACATTCGAGGAAACAACCAGAAATCGCATGGTTCAGGGTTAGGACTATAGGGTAGATGGTGAAGCAATTTCCAGTTTCCTCAAATTTGCAGCTATTCTGTGAGGAGATGCCTTGTCGCGCAAAAGTAACAGCCTTAAAGTTGTGGTCTTTGGACGCCGCCATCTCAGCTGTGCAAATAAAGGATCCAATTATATGTGCCATAATACTCTCCATCATTGTTATTCATTCTGGCATATAGTCAATACTAATGGGCATTCATAGTTGAAGAAAATAGCGAACTTTCGTTTCCAATAGTGATCATTTTGTTAAAGAACACCATTCTCATTTATCCATGCGCAATTCTGAGTTTTATTTGGGGTGGTATATAATAATAATAATAATAATAATAATAATAATAAATATATCAGTGTATATTTCTTTCAAACGTATAAGATCATTTAGTAGAAATATGATCAACAGTTTCGTTGCACATTCCTTTCTCCTCTTCTTTTCATTGGTTAGGGAATGAGGAACACATTTTACACTGATTTTTCGCAGCGTTATATTTTTTAGTATACTGTCAATGCTACCAACACTGATATCCGCTTAGTATTTCAACAGTAGTACGTCGATTTTCCTCCACTAAATTCCTCACTCTTTGAATTATTCTCTCATTCACAGCTTCTCGAGGCCGGCCAGAGCGAGGATTATTCTTTTAAAGTATCTCACGTCTTACAAATGATCGAATACATCTTACAATGGTATCAAACTAACATACTTGCCCACCACGAACAGCTACCAAGTTCTCGTGGATTTTTTTTTTTTTTTTTTTTTTTTTCCGCTCTTTCACTTAGTTTATAGCACATGAAAGTGCAGAATCTAGAGTTTTCTTTAGAAATATTCATTATTTTTCACCAGCTGCTTGCACTTTAGAATATTTTGATACCTTAAGGTTCATTGCTGTCAGCTGTTTCAGTTCCATTTTTGTGGACATTATTGTCTAGCAATGGATAGACTGGTTGCAAAATTTTTGAATGCCCCTCGTAGATCTCGTTCTACTTTAGCCTTCTTTACACAATTATATTCGAATTTACAGAAATATTTAATATTAAAACATTAATACACGTTACTTATACAACAAATATTAATTAATTACACACCAATAGCGCATATGTATTGTTAATAATTCATTATTACCCATAAATTATAGATTAATAGGTGGATGGATTGATGGATGGATGGATGGAAGAATGAATGAATGAATGAATGAATGAATGAATGAATGAATAGATTAGTGAGTGGGTGGATATAAAGTAATATTAATGTTTTTCTCTTAATAAATATTTCATTAAGAAGTTACACATTTTTTGTTATTTACAATTATGATTTACCATTAATTCTGAATTACACATATTTAGATTTTTTCTAGTTTCTGTCTGTTAAGTACAAAGGAATATATACGATATATAAATAGATTTTGGGAAACTGTGGCATAAACGTAATAAATTACCTGCATATTTTGAACCCGCAAATTGCTGCCACTAAGTTCTTTGTGTTCGATATCCTGAACAGACTTCCGCTCATGGTCACATTAACATCTCTAATAAGGATCTCCATTGCCTGTTCTGCTTTCCGCATCGTTACTTCTCCTGCCACAACGAACATTCTCAAAGTCCAGGCTGTGAAGGTTGACGTTTTAGGAAGAAGAAGGGGAAAAAACCGTGTAGTGGAGGTTTAAATAAACGTTTTAAATAAATCATAAAAATGCGAAATGAATACACAGATCAAAAGAGCCGTTTGAACATATTGTGTTACTAATTTCCATTGATTACCTCAATTAAGTTATTGAACTGGAATCAAGGAAAGGTATGTTTCTTTTTTCTCTCTCTAGCAAGGTCTGAAAGTCTCCCTGTGAGTTTTCTCTTGGTATTCTTGGAAATCTATTTCTTCTTGTGTTTGTAATAAAAACTAGCATCTACCTACACGTTTTCTAATGTAGGGCATAGTATAATAAATATTGGAATCAAACTTGTAACAGCTTGACGTGCAAACTACATCAAGCCGTTCTTACCGCACAAGAAACACTCGTGAATTTTTTCTACAAAATCATGTAATTGGGAGAGAGCGAAAATTATGAAATTTCATATTTAGGAACAGTAATCGCAGAATACTGATAAGAATTCATTTTTTATATTTTATAACATTATTTTAATATTTTGAACCTCTTAAAATTTGTTCCTGTTTTGCAATTTTGTTCTTTTAAGTTTTAATATAAGTGATCTTGCATAATTTTACGTTTTTTGAAGCTTTTACTTTACATTCTTCAGGAAATTCTCCAAATTTGTAAAAATCCAAATCGATCTGAATTCTTTCAGTTTCGACCTGCATGTTGAATTTTTTGTATTCATAGTAATATGACGCAATATGACATATTGTCAGAGGACACAATCATTGGAGGAAGGAAATATTGCCAAAGACTGCTTGAGAGCACAAGTAAAAGGTAAATGGGAAGGAAGCTGATTATGTCCATTAAAGGAAATTGTAAAAGAAACTGAATTGGGAGAGCTGGTTAGTTAGTCATCAAATGGGCAAAGCGTATGGAATAAAGTAAAAGCAAGGATTGACTATATGAAGAAAAGGAAATATTTGGTAGCTTAAGAGTACTCTGCTATAACTATGTTGATGTTTGTGACAAAATGATAAGGGGTATGATATGGACAAGAACAGGAACAACTATGTTGGGGGGGAGGGACAAAAGTTGACAAAGAATTGTGCCCATTGTGTGGTAAACAAGAACTTGCACTATATACTAGAATATATAGAAACCAAAGGTTGAAGAGAGGAAATATGGAACAAGAAGCAGAAATTTTGACATTGCAAATGTTTGGTAGTAACGGAAAAGAATTTTTGAATCAATTTGGAAATTATGTAGGAAAAATAAGAGAAAAGTGGTGGAGGAAAGTGATCAAGGCAAAGGAAGAAGGTAATGAAGAAAATAAAGAAACAACGGTGGAAGATCATTCCCTTTAGGAAAGTATTTTAAAGTTTACTTTCTAACATGTATGGTTAGAGTGATGTATAATTCATGTACACAACAACCGGGGTGTTAGTTGTATTGTTAGTTAGTTGAATTAACAAGCACGAAATTTAATTGGATAGAAATAATAATAAACATTCATTCACTTGCATTGTTAGGACTTAGTTAAAAGAATAACCGATCCGTCTTCTTTTGATGTTGTTCCGATCTACCGAGGAATTTCAGAGATAGTAAGTAAGATCATTTGTCAATGATGCGTTACGTACGAAACGGTACAGAACGCACGCTCCTATGGCCCGATTTATCGTACTTGCCCATACAATCAGATCAGCCCTAGAGCTGCTGGGTTTCCTGGAACTGCTAGAGCTGCAGTCACGAGCTACAGTGAAGAGAGCCGAAAACGGCAGCGGGGAAACTCCGGTCTTGCCTCATAACTACATAATCTGCACGTAATTGTTATCTTTCTGTTTTAATCCTTACGTTGGAAATCACAATTAATTCACACACACACACACACACACACACACACACACACACACACACACACACACACACACACACACTAACCTTAAAGCTAACCTTGGGTAAATCCTAGTGGTGGACCGGTGGACCCAATGGTTTGCTGCGGCTCGCTACGGCCTGTTGACCTACGCTTACCTCATTTTCGTAAATATAAATTGATAGGGGCGGGTAAATCACTGTAACGGTGGCAAATCTCCTTTGACTGCAGCAGGAAAAAAAAAGCGTAAATATACATTTATAGCGGATTGTATGCATGTACTATGTTAGTGAGTAAATCATTATAATGGTGGCAAATCTCCATTAACTCCGGCAGAAAAAAAAAAAGCACCAGGGCGTAAAGATTCGAACCCCCTTCCTTTAAAACTAAATTATCATGACGCTCTAACCTTCTGAGCTATTTTGTCATTGCGAGTTAAATTTGTATTATCTAGTTGTCACTGTCCGGCTCCATCCGCAGTCGCTCGGGACTACAGCTCTAGCAGCTCCAGCACATCCACCAGCTCTAGGAATGATCTGACTGTATGGAAACATTTTGTGGTTAACGCGCATTGACGTTTGTTTGTGACTGCTCGCTCACTCTACTGTTAGTACCGAGAACAACATGGTGGGCTCACAGTCAGTTGTTTGATGAGTTTATTGTTGTTCATTTTGCACTTTCACGTATTAAAAAATAAGTGAAACATGTTAAGAAAGAATATTGTAAATAGACATATTATAACAGTTAAATTCTTGCTTTGCAAGGGAGGATACAAGAGAAGCTTTAAGGAAGAGAACCGGGAGCATGGTGTGTATTACACAAGCTATTAGTACAAAAGATATTTCAACATAATTCTTCTGGGTGTGTCTGATGCTAAATATTGTTTATTATAACGAATTATCACGTCACACTTGCATGCTGAAATAAATAAAATTTACATTTGTAACATAACCTCTAACCGTTACAAGATAATTTCTTCACTTGATTTAACACATTCATTGAGTTATTTCAATAACACACATTACCCAAGTCCACACCTTGCATACTTATGTTTAATTAACGAAAATGAAATGTAGTATAAATAAACTGACATGGCTCTAATATGGGTGATTTGTTTGCAAGCACACCGCTTCACTTTATTTCATGGCCTGTTATGTAAAGAGCAGTGGCTTGTTACGTATTTGTTGAAGCATTTTTCGTTACCCGTAGAGTGCATTCGGAGCTGCTAAAGCTCCAGTCCCGAGCGACGCAGGTGTAACTACTCTACTGCACCGGTAGCTGCATTAACTCCATTAGTGTATGTTAAACATAATGCAACCTATGCGTTGTCTTCCGTAACTTTGAAATAAAAATTGATAGGGGATGGTGTGCTATTAAGTAATTGGGTAAAATATTGTAACAATGGCAAATCCCTTTTATTGGAATTCGCAATTAATTCATTTACACATACACTAACTTAACGTTAACCTCGGGTAAATTCTAGAAACCGGTGGACTTGGTGGTTTGCTGCCGCTCGCTACGGCCTGACGGCTTACGCTCGCTTCCTTTTCGTAAATATAAGTTGATAGGGGCTGGTAAATTACTGTAATTGTGGCAAATCTCCTTCGATTACAGCAAAAAAAAAAAAAATCGTAAATATCAATTCATAGGTCATTGTGTGCAAAGTACTATGTTAGTGAGTAAATCATTGTAATGGTGGCAAATCTGCTTTAACTCCGGCAGAAAAAAAGCATCCATATGTGAGGGTTCGAATACACTACCTTCACAACTATGGCATGCCGTGGTGCCTGAGAGCGTTATATCTCTGAAAATTCCTACCTTCGGCTTTCTCCGCTATCGCTCGGGAATGACTCGGCACTGGAGCTCTGAAAGCTCCGAGATGCACTCTATGAGTAAGGATAATTGTTGAAGCTAGATGTTGCCAATGTCCAGCTAACGGCATCTTGCGGCGTGATGTGCAAACGTTGAACAATTTTTTTTTTTTTGAATAGTGTTTAACGCCCGTTTTTACTATTGAGGCACCACAGGCGGTTGAACAAAATTGAATACTATGAAACTGTAGTTGATAAACATGAACGAACTTAAACGTAACGCAACGCTGAACGTTGATTTAATTCTGCTTTACGTATGAATTTCATTGTTTTTAAATGCCACATACAGAATCAAAACATTGTGCTAGTATTTTCAGTTGCATTTTCCAAATGTGCTTCTGCATTATTTGAAAATAACCAGAAATATCTGAATATGTCTCTTAATGTCATAGGAAACTATAACTGCGCTTAGATAGAATTTGTAATAATTTTAAAATCACAAATATTCTGGTGTTAAAACAGGCCACACCCCAAACACAAGTAATCTTAAAACAATGCTTCCTACGTTATTTTGTTTAACATGGTCGGTCCTGATCACGATGCCAAAAGAAAATGAAAAACAATTTGACGCTCACATTGCAAGTGCTACAGATCTGTAGATATGGAAATACTGTCATAAATAGATGATGAAATGTATTTATTTATTTACTATTTGTATGTAAAGTCATGCTAATTGAAATCGTATATTGTTAATATGCAAGCGTTTCCTGTTCCACAGAATTATATCATCGGAACCTAGATACTTTTTTTAAATTTTCAAAAAATGGCTATCGACAATGCTTAAATAATAAAAATTACTTTGCTGCCAGAATTTATATTCTTGTGTACATTGCAAGCGTCTCTTAATGAAATCGCGTAATATAAGATTTTTTTTTTTTTTTTTTTTTGAGTAGTGTTTAACGCCCGTTTTTACTGCTGAGGCACCACAGGCGGTATGTAATATAAGAATGACATCGGAAGTTTGAAGTTCGTTGCGTGCTGCCTAAATGAAAATTATGCCTTGAAAGTAAGGCCAAAGGAGCATTCAAATGTGAAGTAAGGCACAGTTTTTCATTTTGTAAAAATATTCTTTCTGACAGAAGGTATAATGCATGTAATTTGGTGCCAAAATAGTGCTAATTAATATATTGTAATATTTTAAAATATAACAATTGAGGTATATATTTTCTTAATGTTATTGTTAAAACAATAATGATATGAAAAGAAATTAAATATGGCATATTTTATTTCCTTTTCCCTTTTATAAGCCGTGAGATTTGTTGCAGAAACACTATCTAATACCTTATTTGGAATTCGCTTTCGCTTGTTTTTGATTTCGTTAGAAAAGTTTGCAAAAAATTAACTTCAGGAATATGAGATATGGCAGAAAGATCCATAAATAGACATTAAAATGTTTAGTCATAACAATATGAATTGTCCTTTAAATGTTTATATAGGGTGTCCCATGATGGACACAATTTTTAAACTGAGGGCCTCTGTCGGTTTGTTAGGTTGCCGGACCTGGCATTTAACAGACTGTCATCTGTTTGTATTGCTATTAACCATTGTTATTTGTGTGTATTGTTATCAGATGAAATGGAGCGATACACGAAGAATCAATGCGTCCAGATTCTGAAAGTGCATTTTAAGTACGGTGAATGTTATGCAATGACCATTCGAAGGCTTCGTGTAATATTTGGTGGACGAAATGCACATTACGTGTCAAAAGTGCAGAGGGTGATAAGGACATTTGAAAATACAGTATCAACAGAGAGCATCAAATCACCTGGACATAATCGTCGATTAGTAGAGAATGTTGCCCTCGTCAGACAGAGCGTTGCTACGAGCCCAATGAAGTCAATTCGCCGCCGTTCTCAACAATTAACCATTCCGAGAAGCAGTTTGCATCGAATTTTGCATCCTTTTAGATAGAACTAAAACAAGAGCTTAAGCCGACGGACCATTTGCTGCGTCGAACATTTACCTCTCTCGCAACGGCGATCAAAATTGGCCACCGATATCGTGTGTGTTGAAATCATGTGATTATTTTTATGGGGGTATGTAAATTCTTGTGTTTATGTGGATAATCTACGAACCATCCCTCAACTCAAGTCAGAAATTAGATGTGTCATGCATGAGTGAAATTCAGCCAGAACTTTGCTCTAAAGTCGTTGAAATTTTGGCCAACAAACTGAAGGTGTACCAACGAAACCTTGGAGGACGTTTGCTTGATGTTTTGTTTCATGTTTAATGGCAGTGTTTGTGCTTCACATTCACTTAATAATATTATCACTTTTCAAATAAATTGTATGTTTTATTACTAAAATAAAATTTGCGTTCATTATGGGACATCCTATATTTTCAATTTAGATGAAAAGTATAGTGAAATGCATAAAAATTGCGGGAAGATTATTAATAATACATAAAAAATAAAAATAAAACAGTTTTATGTGTAAAAAGTAACTCCAATCAATCTGTGATTCATATAATAAAACTTTGTTTGCAAAAATAAATAATGATTAGCTACCTGGTAAATTTTACAATAATCAACATGTTAACAAACTTCTGAATGTTATGATCAGGTGTCTTTACCTCACCTTTGTCCAAAATTTTTTGGAAACATCAAAAGTTATTCTCAGCGATCGCAACGTTACTTTCTACATTAATGAAACTAAATAAATAAAGGACTATATTTTATTAAAAAGCACTGTAATGTTTTAAATGACAAATTACTGCATCAAGAAATTGAACTATATGCAAGGGAATTTTGCGAAAATTCACTAAAACAATTTAGTATTGTTTTTATTGCTAATAACAGCGTTGCTACTATTAAAGCATTACTCATACACTTTTTTATTTGCAATGCCTTTGCCATGAAGCGGCGGTGTCCATATACCGTGAACTGTCAGCGTTAACCGTTCCATCTCAATAAGAAATGCCTGCCCTAATTTCGTGTAATGACCCATAATTAATAAACCTCGGGCAATAATTAGCATATCGAAGGCGGTTAGCGAGGAATCGCACTTAAAGACGTACATCGCAATGTACTTTAGGAGGCTATACACGTTTCGCAAGTGGAAGTGAAAGGCCCAAGAGCGGGAGGGAGAGAGATAATTAAGAAACTGCGGGGATCCCACCTGCATGCACTTGTTGCCGCCGGAAGCCGGCCCTGGAGGAAAGCCTCTTCCAGCTGTGAGAACGCTTCGCATTTGTCTTCCACATTAGTACAGGCTCTGTACTACCGCAAGCACCGATCTTTAAAGCTTCTAAACTTTCTTAACCAAATTTAGGTGTATATTTTTCACATAACCGGGTTTTAAAAGTTTTATGAATGTTACAAAGACATTAAAAGTTATTTTTAAAAGTCATCTTTTTAATTACTGTTTTGCACTCAACATTTTCTACACGATGCAGTTTTTATCCAATTTGCTTCGGATTTTCAACTTCAAATAAAAAAAATACGAACAAAATATTGTCGTACTGTTTTAAGAACACTTTTATATTACTCAAGATACAAGATAATTAATTTGACTATTTCACTTACCACCTTTGACCAATCTCAGTCTGATATCGCCGTGAAGTTTTAATGATTCCTTTTATCACGCAAGTGAATTTGACTTGTGCTCAGTGTAGCTAAGTTTATGTACCATTATATAATTCCTGAGCACGCATCTCTGACCACTTTCCGTGTTTTCAGTAATTGTACATTTAACTAAGTCTTTTTTCACTGAAGTAATTGTTTTTGCGTATTCGGTCAAACAGCCTGAAAGCATTTTGTAAATAATGGAACAATATCTGCCTGAGCAACCATTAATTTTAATAAGCAGTTGTCCAGAATGGTAAAATGTATCTCTTTTTGTTTTTCTCAGTTGGCATTAGTAAATTGAACGGTAGCGATTGTAAATAGTCGACTTTCGTCTATTTCAGTCTCACGGTATGTGAATAGGTTGGTATTCATAAGTAAGTATAATAGTTTATATAATTATTAATATTCTGTGTGCGAATTCCAAATATAGATCTACATAATTTTTATTTTATTCTATTTATGAAATAGTCCTAAACTTGTATTTGGCTCTTCTCTATTGGCATTACTGACAGTCGACATTCGTATGTTGGAAGATGGCTTGAAAAGGTTAGTATTTCCAAATACAAATGTACAATTATTACAATTTTGTAAGTCAAATTTATGGAAATTATATTTTAATTCTTATTTTATTCATGAAATATTCCTAATAAAATCTCTGAGGTTTCCCAATAAGTTTACTTACTACATTTTTGAATTTATCGGCAATCTCAGACCCTCTAGTGATATTACTTGGGATAAATTATGAAAAATGTGAAATATTAATATTAAAAATGTTAGAAAATTTTCTCATACAAATTTAGCACAAAAAATCTATATGACAATTATTATTTCTCAATATCAAATAAATACATAAACATTTTAATTGAGTAAAAAAATATGAATACCGTATCATGTGGAACATTAAGGACATTAGCATATAAGGGCTATTAAAATATTTTTTTTAAAAATGTTACAAATATTAGTATAGAAATTTAAGCACGTGTAATGTACTAGTAGAGCAGTCCGACAAAACTTTGTAGAAATTCCGTGGAAATGGATTCAAGAAATGCACGATGAAACAGATAACAATGAGTTCAGTTTACAATTTTCATCCATTCCAATGCATATAAATGTCACAACTTATTTTATGTGTTGAAACAATGTTTAAGGAGAGAAAAAAATGAAAAGTAGATATAGGGTAAAAGCAAAAATTACAATGGGTGTTTCATTTTCAATACTTAGGAAGTGACATTATCTTTGACTATGAAGAATAATTAAATAACTTATCAATTACAAACAAGACACTTTTATGAGCACTGCAAGACAGAAGCTTACTACAGTTTTATCCAGCAATTTTACTTCCATCTCATACTTTAGTACAGCAAATCTTGGATGTTTCCATAAAAAGCATACTAGTAGATTACATGCAGCTGAAATTACATTTTTATAGAGCTAAAAGCTGTGCCATAGAAGACAGAAACGCTAATTTTGACATAAGATATGAATGGACAGTGTAGTTAGTAAATCAGGAGACAAAAGAACTTATCGAGAAAACAACAGAAACAATTAAAATAAAAAGGTTAGACGAGAGAATTCAAATGAAAATGTGAAAATACAAACCAAGAGCCTGCTGTCATATCGAAAGAGACGATAGGATCGGAACTGAGAATTGGAAGAAGAATTTTTGTAAGGTCCTTACTTATTCTTTCCCATCTTGTTATCCTCGTCTTTTAGTTCATTACATTTTTATGTATGCATCATTCAGGACTATTTTGAGTTTGGGAGTTTCATTTCGATTGCTTGGATATGATTAGATTTTCTTCTGAAATTATTCCTAATTTCCAACATAAATCACGGTCAGAAATATATTACTTTGTTCTGATAAAGTAAATATATATCGTTAGTCATCGGTGGCATGAATTTAGCTTTGTTAAATCATTTTAGTATCCCTTTTAGTATTCCTTTCTTCCATTATATTATGGCTTCTTAAAGAAAGTTATTATTTAATTTGCACAAGGTAACACAGTATAGAAATGTCAAAGCTTACAAATTAAACAAGCCTATTTTTTAAATTTATTTATAATTTGTTATAAGCATCTCAACCGTTGTCAAACCCATAACCCAACCGTTCATTAGAATGAGTTCGAAATGATGATGCATTGACAAATTAATTTTCCCAATGACTCCCTAGATACGCGTTATGTTAGGAGATGATTGACTTCAGAATGAATTGGTGGGATATCACTGGCAAAAGAACTCCAATCACTCATTCGGGAATCGAACCCAGGACAGCGGCATTAATTCTAGCCTCGGATATTATGACTACTGATCGATCGTCAGACGTGTGGCGGGACATAAAATAGCGAGTGTAATTTTATTCTGCTCAAATGACCTGCGTTTGTATTTGTTAGGACGTGATATGACAATTATGCAGAGGGAGTCAAAATGTATACACACTTCAAACTAAGGAAAAGTTGTGTTAACATAACAAAACTGAATTCAGGCAAACAGAAAATATGAGAACTAATCATCTTAGACTTTTATAGTTACAACAGTTGTTCAAAATGTCCACCATCGTTTCAGTACACATCTGAGTACGTTGAACTACTGATTGAGCAACGTTTGCGAAAGTGTCCTCAGCGATTGCAGCATATGCCGTTTCAATTTCTTCCCGAAGTGCTGCGAGTGTAGCTGGTTTTCTACGGTATACAACATCTTTAAGAGTTCCCCATTGGTAGAAGTTCAACGGAGTTAGATCCGGAGAACACGGTGGAAACTAAATCGAACCTCTTCGTTCTATCCAGTGCCCTGAATAGTGCCTTGGATCCAGTGCGCGATGCTTGTTGCTGTACGAGGTCTCCCAGATCTGCCCTTGTGAATATCGCATACGGTACCACGAGTCTCAAATTTGTCTCGAATGCGTGCAATTGTTACTCGTATTGGCGGTTCTGTTCTATACACACGTCTCCATTGTTTATGAACTTCAACAACATTCTCGGTTTTCCAATACCACTTCAAAATTCTTTCCGCTGTTTAAACGATAATTTTGGCTCCATTTTGTTGTAGCAGCGCTAACATAACGTAATGTGAGTCACATCTGCTTACAAAACATCATACGATAATTTTGACTTCATTTATTCGTAGTTGATTTATTTGTCACGTAGCAAAGCTATCATAATGTATGTGAGTCACATCTGTTTACAGAACATCATACTACACATTATTGTTGTTTTTCGGTCCAATTTTGAAATATATTAAATAGTTATCCACGGTGAAAGTGTGTACACATTTTTTGGCACTCTCGGCATGTATGTGGAAATATATTTTTGTGTTATTTTAAATATTTTCCAATAAATTTCTAAAAACTATATTACAGTCTGTATTATGGATGCGTGAAGAAAATTTTACAGCTCTCCTCAACCAAAGGTCTGTTAAAAACCGCGTGCATGTTTTTTTTTTTTTTATTTCATTAGACAAGCATCCATTTCTATGTTTTTAAAACTATAAAGTATTATTCAGTTTTTTAAAAGAATTATTTTCATAATTAATAATAAGGGCAAAATATCTAAGTTTAATTCTTTATTTATAATTTCATTGGAAAAATCACACGTTTATGTTTGTATTTTCAAAATATTAACGCCAATTCATGCCAATAAGTTAATCTATGTTCATATTAGACACACATTTTTTACTCGTTTTGCCGCAATTCTGCTAACAGTAGATGCAATCAGTCAATGGCAGACGAGAAGACGAGCATTTAAGCCATGGGCTGGACCGAGAAGATTTCTGCTTGATATATGGACAACACTTGTCGCAGCAAATGGCTGTCGTCCCCGCGGTGCTACCCGATTAGTCCATGACGTGATGACGGATGACCGAGGTTCGAACCCTAGGCTGTCACTCAACCAAATTCCCACGACTCGTTCATCATTTAGTAGCTTAATCCTCAGGATTATGTCTCCATGTTGGCAGTGTAATGGACGGCCGCGTCACACAGAGCACAGTCCTGAGGTAGGCGTTTTGATTGTTCACAGAAGTATGGGGGCAAAGGCTTTAAAAACTACGTTAATAATTGTGTTCTTTTTAACAGCAAATGGAGTCAAGAGATGTGCGACAATGATAATAAAAAAGCACTGCACTTAGCAAGCCCTACTCTATTTTTTAACTAATGGTGCTTAATTGTTGTTTACACTGAGGCATCATCGATGAGGATTGAGGAAAACTGGAAAAAAATCTTTGTCAAGGAGAACGGTGCTGGTAGAATTCGAACTGCAGACCTATTATTATTATTATTATTATTATTATTATTATTATTATTATTATTATTATTATTATTATTATTATTATTATTATTATTATTATTATTATTGTTATTGTTATTGGTATTATTATTATTATTATTATTATTATTAAGTTTGCAGTCGTTTTCGGTATGCTTCTGTGATAAGTGGGGGAGGAATTTGTAGATTTAATTGATAATTGAGGGATTGTTGTCGATTTCCTCTTCTCCTGCTGCCTATCGAATACTGCCGTGCCATCAGGGGATTGCTGGAATTTTATGACCCGCTCAGGCCTATGGGAGAGGACTAGGAATTATGCACAAGACGAACACGAACACGAAGACGAACACGAACACCACGAAATGGTGCTTACAATAGTAATTTAATAGTAAGTAATTTAATCTTTCAAGGGCCGCCTTTAAGTTTTTAGAAAATTTGATGAGGGTTGCCTACTAGCCCGATGAATTCTAATCTATCACTGCCCGGTAATTGCAAATCTTTCACTGTACCACGGCCCTTCTCTTTGTATACTATTTTAGATCTAGCTCCCTAGTAGTTTAAGTCTTTCTCCTCCAAAAACTCCCCGGTCGACTCTCTTGTTACCGTTTATTGCTTCTGTTTTCCCTGGGTTACTTTACGTAATGTCAGTTACAATTTATGACACCCACAAGGTTCCGTTGCATCAATAGGTTTTTATTGCCCAACCTGTCCTGGGTTTTAACAAAAACTAACCCTTCTGTCCGTTCAACTATACCTAGGGACCTGACCCGCTCTTTTTTTCCAAATTCTTAAAGAAAACCCTTCAAATACAAAGCCTCTTACAAATACAAAAATATATAGGACCATCTGTTTCTTTTCGTCCCGTTCCCAAAACAAACTTCCTGGTTTAGGTCCAAAAGCTTTGTAAACAAGTTCTAATACTCAAGAAATACATAAAATGACTTAACTATTTACATACACACACATATAAACTGTACAAATTGATTATAATAAGATTTGTAATACATATAATTAATTATGCTAATATCAATAACATAAGCACGGAAGTTGAGGTCATTTTATATTGTCTCAAGTTTAATAAAACTAGCTTTAAATTTTCCAGATTACATGACCGGAGGGTTTAATGGGGTTTGAAATACCTGCGGCACGTGTGCCTATAGGGTTTATTATGCTACGCCAACAGAGATGCCTTCATTGCTTCCCCAAAATCTGTTTCTTGAACAAGTAGCAGTATTTTGGTTCCACTGTTAGCGTCCGTCCCTAGATCTTCCCTAGTTATAGAAAAAGAAATAGACACTCAAACAGGGTGTGCAAGGCAGTCTCCTCATTCAGTTTACATATTTTACAAGTGGGTTCATCTTTATAGAATTCCATTTTCGTAGAAGTTTCCGGAAGTGTTCATATTCAGTACTTACCGCAATTACTTTCCTTGTTTCTCTTCTCTCTAGTTTTAGAAGAGATGTGGAAAGAGCATTGCTAGGACCTAGGATAAATTTCCTAGTTTGTGTTTGTCCAAGGTAGGTTTGCCACCTTAGTTGATGTTTAGGAGTAAGTATACTCCTTCCAACCGCGGGCTCATGGTCAAAAAGGTGTATCAGCCTTCTTTTGGCCAACTGGTCTGCCTTTTCATTTCCATAAATGCCCTGATTCCCCGGCACCCATCGCAGTTCGAGCCTGTTGTGAGTTGCCAGGGCAGAAGACAAGGCATTTTGACACTTCCATACCAGTTTAGATTTCACCTGGTCAAAAGATAGTGCTTTTAGGGCACTTCTACTCTCTGAAAGGGTAAGAATTCGTTTTTAGTGATAACCCTTCTCAAGTCCTCTGTAAGCACATTTCAGGTTAGCAAATACTTCTGCTTGAAAAAAGGTGCAATATTTGCCAAGACGATTAATGTTGGTACTTGGAATACGCCTGCACCAGATTGTATCCCTTTACGGGATCCATGGATAAACCATACAAGTTGGTTAAAATATCTAACTAACAGGTTAAGACGTCAGCAAAGTTTTGAGAAAAATTCTTCATGCATGGCATACCTTCCTTTGTCGTTAATTGCAGAAAAAAGGAAGTGAAAGAAATAAATACAAGATTTAATTTATTAAAGTAGTGACAGCAAAAGCATTATGATATTTTTGCAACAAATACCTCGATACTGCTAAGAGCTATCGTAAAATGACTAAAGCTGACTTATGCGGTCTCCTCACATCACGCGTGACTAACTTCTTATGCAAAATCTTTAGTTCGATTCTGCTAACTTTCACTATCTCACCGGAAAGTATAGAAGCAGTGAGTAAGGACAAAAGCAGTCATCTGAAGATAGGTGCATTTGTTTGTTGTGGCGAAGTGCACTTAGGCACAGCTATTCCAATTCCGGTGAATAGCTAATGGCTTTCAAAGTAGAGAATTACCACAATGACTGGCGAACATGAAAAAACTCTCTGAGTGTCTTCAGCGAAGCGTTTCTCGTCTTAATGTAACTGAAAGATTTGTTGCCTGTTTAACTCAATGGCATTTTAGGACATTATGCCTCAAATTACACCTGCTTTAGATCTGAACGGACTGTATGAATACAAGCTAGTAAATGAGCATTCCACGAAATTCTAAGTAAATATATATCTAGTAAATGGATAACATTTTGAAGAAATATAAATCATCTACCAATAAAAACAATGGTTTAACCAATTTTATTAGAAAGGTTGATATAATCTTAAAGTACTGTGCTACTTATAGAATTCTTGACAGTTTTCAAGTCTATTTTGAAAATACCACTAAACAGAAAACTTCCTTAAACAAGTTTTTTTTTTTTTGAATGAATAACCCATACCCTTAATGTCAATACTTTTATTCCTGCGATTCTCCAATGCCATTTTCCATTCCTGAAGCATTTTCTCGGTAAGTCTGAAAAATAAATATCCTCGAGATTTACAGAAAAACGCTGTACACCGAGGAAGTTTCAGCTTTGAGAAATTATGGAAGTCAGAGGGAGTCAAATCTGGGGGTTAGGGTGGATGCATCGATAGCTCATACTTCAAATTTCTCAATTTTCCAATCTCTGAAATGCCTTTGTAAGCATGTGCATTGCATTGAAAATTGTTTTTTCTTCTGCAAAAAAAACTTTTTTTTTCAAAAAATTCTGTAAATTCCAAAAGAGGAATACCATTAAAATATTGTGGAGATGGAATCGACTTTATCTTCTTTGGCACTGAGCATCCGACCTGTCATTTGTTGTGACTGCTATTTCGATTCTGAGTATGATGGTGGATTCAAGTCTCTTACAATTATGAGTGGATCACAAAATCAGTTCTGTTGTTATTAAAAATGAATACATTTTTTATCTGCTGATAGTGTCTATCTTGCTCCAAGATTTTTCATTCATGTAAAATATAAGGTACATATTCCTATAGCCTGCTCAGCAATTTCACGCAGTCATCAATAATAAATGTATTTACTGAACAAATTATATTGTTGTTGAATTTTTGGACGCCCTTTACATGGATTATCCCTAAGGCTAATTCGTTGAAAATTAAAGAAAAGAGTCCCCATACATTTATATAAATATTGAAGTTTGCATTAAATCATATATTACAAAACGTTTTCTCTACACGATATTCATTTTATGAAATAGCCACAAATATGTGCTTTAGTAAGCTATATTAAATAAACTATTTCAAATAATTGCTTGATATTTCAAATAAATGCCTAATACAGAGGTACAAATATATAAAAAAGTATTTACTTGTCAATTGCATGGCCACATATATAATTGATTTGAATTTAGATGTGCTTAGATTTTATCTAGTGACCACAGATTTTGGGCAATGTTGTTGTTTCTGCTATTGAGAGTGTTAAAGTTAAAAAGGGGAGGCCTACATGTGTTAGTATATGATATGACATAATTAAATGAGCAATTTTATTAATTTAAAAATATTTCCAACGTAATTTTGTTACAGACCGTACTTATGTCTTTCTCTGCTTCTTTTATAATTTCCACATATTTTTTGTTATAAAGATTTAGAAATAATCTCTGAGCATAATGGATTTCTACCTCCCTTTATGACTTTTCTTCTGCTCAAAATTTTCTTGACGGAACGGTTTTCCGTTTTCATCATTAAAATTCTAACATTTGGGGGAAATAATAAAATTTTAATGTAATGATTTTAAGCGCCATATTGAAACAATGTTTTTATAAACTTTTAGTAATCCTTCAAATAATTGTATACAATTTTGTTTTTTAATATTACCTAAGAACTGTTCACAAACATTCTTGAAGGAATGTCTCTAGTTAGAAATTTAGATCTATATATCTTCTTTCAATTTAGCACCACTAATTCTTTTATTTCAATTATTTAAACTTTCTCTGTTCTATATAGTCCTTAACAAATCTTTTCACATTTAAATGAAGAGGTGGTAAAGTTGCTTTACATTTAACAACCAGTAGCTAGATGTGGCATCATTTTCTTCTGGTTCGGACCAGCTAAATTTTTGTGGTATTCTAATAATTTAAAGTTATAATTGCCATGTTGCATATTTTGTATGAATGGTTTCATGTTGCTATGCGCTTCTTTAATATGTGCTATTGTTTATGAACAACCTCATTCATCCGAGTTGTGCTTTCCAGCAAGATGTTCATTAAATCGCCAATATCGTAAGGGTAGCACAAAAAATATTCAGTTTGAAAAGCACTTAATCAAATTTTCTACTCGTTTTCGGAACAGAGATATGTTGTATTTTTGGGCAAGGACTTGTATTCATTTAGTCTGCAACCTAAAAGATCTGTTTGTGCTTTGGAAATACTTAAAACTTTGAGCACCCCATTTAACTCAACTTTGGATACAAGATGATTTGCTTTTCAGATTCTTTTTTTGATTTGTTTATTTACGGACGCTCTTTAACATCTCAGGTCATCAGCGTTCCATTCAATTCACGGCGTGAAACGGCCGACAAATTTTGCTCAGAGGTCTCTTCTTTCAGCCTTGAGGTTCTTTTTCGTGCCGTAAATGTACGACACGGGACCCACGGCTCTAGTTCCCTTCCAAAGGAAGCCAAACTTAGAATTTTTACGCCCGAAAAAAATCCGTCGATCCTGTCCGGGTTTGAACCCGCGATCTTGGGTTTAGAAGGCAAGTATGGTTACTACTACACCACCAGGGCCGACTTTTCAGATTCTGAATCAGACTTTGATGAAACTGAAGTTCTGAAACAACACTCCTTTCAACATTATCTTCTAAAATTCCAGATCAAATAGAAACAATATCGATATCTCATTAAGTCATCATTATGAATAATAGTGACTGATGAAATATTTGGGTATTATTTTTTTTCCTATATTGGACCTGGATTTTTCTTTTTTTACATTATGGTTTTTAGGATATATCCAACGCATCGAAATAGAAGCATTCTCTTTATTTTTATGAGTGTTTAATTATGTAACAGTTCCATTAAACACCCAGAAGAAATAAGGACCCACCCAAATTTACATCTTGATCAGCTAGTAAACTGCTAAAATATAAATCTTTAGTTATAGTGTATTTTATACTTGTAAATTATATTTGATTGTATATTCACCAAACAAGGAGCAGAGGAGACACGTTTGCTACTACTACTACTACTACTACTACTACTACTACTACTACTACTACTACTACTACTACTACTACTACTACTACTACTACTACTACTACTACTACTACTACTACTACTACTTATCTTTTCTAATATGGCTATTATTAATACTACTACTCTGCCACTAGTGATATTGTTATTACTATTGCTACTGCCAATAATAACACTATTAGTATTATTATCACCACTGCCATTACTTTTGTTACCACTACTGCTACTTCTAACACCAACACTACTAGTACTATTGTTGCTATTACTATTACTTTTATTATAAAAAGCACGCCATTTTATGTATATTTAAACATAATAAATTGCTTACTGATCAACAGTATAATGGGGGCTGTGTTTTGCAGTGTTTGGCTGAGATAAAAGGAAGCGACAATGCAGATTATGTGGGCATGCTGGATTTATCGCTGTACCGCTGCAATTAATAACAGAAAAATCCATTTATCATCGGCATACCACTAGGTCCGCAACTAGTCGTCAGGAAAATCTGTTCAAGTAAGAAAAAAATAATTAAAAAGTATAATTCCTTGTAAAATAAAAGTATTTAAGCTGTACATATGATGTAAAATCATGGTATGGTTCTTGTTTTACATAGATAAATTAATTTTTAATACAAGCAAACAAAAGCTCTCAAGTTTCGAAGTATATACACGGATACTTTCGCATCTAATTTTGTTGACCAGTCTTAAGCGAAATTTTAACTTAAATTTTTATTCGTAAACGCAACTGATACTAAAATTTTTTAACTGATTAAGAAACTTACCTAAGTCTCGTTTTTAAAACATATGCAAAATGCTTATATTAAATGGAAAATACCTAAACAGGTATATGGATAGTATCAATAAATTTTCTCCATTTTTTGCTATACTTTTCCTCTAGTAGTGTCACTCTACCGCTTAGGACTTTTGTTTGTTTTTTGTTTTTGCAACTCCGAACAATAACTGAGATTTGAAGGTCCAAATTTAAATTTAAATGAAAATTAATGATAGCGTACACATATTTTTGAAAGTTTTATATCTTTAAACCTGATTTCTTCACATTTTACACGTTTACATTTTTCAATATATAGATTGTCCATCGTGAGAAAGCTTTCAAATTACTGGCTTGAATAGTATACCATGTATAATAAGGCCAACAAACACAGTTAAATTAATAGTTGAGTAGATACAGATATTTAAGTTTTACTTTCCTCTTTTAACATATCTTAAAAATTGTATGTAAATATAAAATATAATCCACCAAAGAAAAGGGCATCCTACAGCAGAAAGACCGAAAACAAATAAACTAGAAATGTTACAGTTTCAAGACATGTATCTTCTTATCGAAAATTTTTTTGTGCAAAATCGAAAATTAGCAACTACATTAAGAACACCATTTTCCCAATATATTTCCTTAAATATTGCTGGATATGATGTGTTATGGTGTTTTGTAATGTTGTAACTCATGCAAAAAGGATTTCAAAGATTTCTTTAATACTTTATGAACACAATGTGACCTTCAGACTTGAGATATTTTTAAATTTTTTTTTGTAGTCGGGATTGAAAACGCTACCTTAGGTTTTACCACTAGACCATCAGGACCGACAGGAAAATCTTGAGCATTTTTCTACTCTATAGTGACACTATGGTTTATTACTAGTGACTACATATTAAAAATAATTTTTCCAAAGGCAATAACTACAATAATTTTGTTGGTTTATCTTTTTCCGTTGCATCATTAATTTATTCTTTATGAATTGTTTATAAAACTATTGAATATTATAACAGTATTTAAATAGCTATTGGTTAAAAGGATATAAGTCCAAAAATACTAATTTGAGAGCAGAAACAAAAAGCTGTTTTTCAGCAAGACGATACAACACTATGAACGTTGAAACTTTCTTTTTCGTCTCAAAATTTTGTTTTGGCATAACGCTGTATATTATAGCTGTTTTAAGGGTTACATTAATTTAGGTAACAAATACCCATTAATTCTGCTTTTTAACAGAAAATGGAATTTGATAAAATATATTTGCTTCAAAGACGTATTTTCTCTGCTTTATTAATAAAACGACGATGAAAAATAAAAAACGTATTAAATTATATTCCACAGAATTTTATGAATGTTTACAGGAAACACATTATGCAGTCAATATTAATATAGTTTTTGTGTGAAAAATGTAAGTTTTTGTATTCACAACCTCAGAATGTTAATTTATTAATTCTTCATACATGTATCTATAAATATCTTTAATGTATGGGATTTTTTTTAATCTTTGACTTTTTACACCCTCAATGGTAGTTTTTCTTCGGGTTATGACATTGAATTTGTAAACTGAATGTTGATGTGAGAATTCTGACGAAGTATGAATGTGTTTTCAGCTAACCCATTGATGAAATATCTTGTAATCACTGTCGCCGATTATGGCGCATAAGATGATGAAAGTTCCTAATCCCAAACTATATTTTAACTCATCCTTATTTGAAGTTTCAACAGACACAGGATTTTTCCCATTATTGCTGCCACCTGTTCTTGAAATTGTGTATTATAGGATTGGCTGCACCAACTTAGATCACTGTAAGGTTAAAGGAGCTGCTACTTTGAATTATCTGTTCAGTGATTGGTGCATTGTGTAAATTTGGCCATGTTTTCGGCGGCATCTTTTGATAACGGCAAAATCTCTATCACAGTGCAAGTAGCTATGAGCTCTTACTGGAAAGAAATGCTCAATTTTCTTAAATCTGTTTGTATCTGTTAAACTTTATAAAAATGTGCAGATTGTACGGCTTTTTGTTCTGCCCAGAGTAGATATCAGAGAATAAATTACTTTCCTCATACTGGGCTGGAACAGAATTCAAATAAGGGAGAAGACAAAGCATACCTCATAGGGACCCTTTTGCTTAGCCCTCATGATATATAATATATAACTGCTTTATTTGTTTTTATATTGTGTATACAAAAATAGTTGACAGTCAGTTACCTCAAATAATAAATTGTTCGTCGATAGAGATATGCATTGCTATGTTTTGCATATAATCACAAGCAATGGAAAGAACGTTTTTGTTTTTTCAGCTTTTTCGTCTGATCTATCTTGTTGCAAGGCACTATAAAACTTCTTACTTCTTCTCATGTGAACAGCCAGCTCAGAAGCTGCGACACGTTTGCAGTGTCATCTAAGTTTGGGATTTTAGCTTTAATTTTAATTCTTCATAGTCTGCTTGTTGCTGTCCAAATTACACATTAAAAGTATTCTTAAAATATTAGAAATAGAAAGCATAGCTCGCTTTGGAATCTGGAAACTTCCTTTTGAAAATCGTATATACTATCTTTGCATTCAAATCAGAGCTAAGATATTTGTCTTGCCACTATAATGATTTCCCTGAACTGGAAATGACTGCATATGTTCGTGAACCTTTATTTTAGTGTCAGGGGGTAACTGCTGTTTCTCACGTTTGTCCACAGGTTTGAAGTACGAGTATTCTCGGTCTTCTAATGCGCTTCTCACTCACAGCTAGGATAGAAAGAAGAGCAGTTAAACATACTTCAGTTATTTTTGTGCCTATCATTAATTGATATTTGAATGAATTATCTCTGCTTTGCTTCCCCGGATCATTTCGTGAGATTTTAATATCCTCAGTGTCTATTAGGCTTTGTAGAAATATGTCCTGTTCATCCTTTGAAGAATGGTATTATAAAAATTATTCAATACATAAAGGCGATTCTCTTCAGAGATAACGGTATCAAAGCATTTTTCTTGCATCTAGAATCAAAATCAGGTTTTAATATTTTGATATAATTACTACAATATATAGTAAATATACAGTTAGCCGCAAATTGAATATTATTTATGTCTTGTACTTACCGACAACCATTCCCAATACTTTTAGCTGTTATAATTTTCCCAGCATTTTCACATTGTTTAACCATTAATCTAGTCTTCTTAATTATATATCCACTAGGGTAACTCTTCTTTTTCCAATAAAAACCTCAATTTTATCTTCAAGAACCACTCATCTTGAATAAAAACTGTAAACTCTGACAATTTGTTATGTGAACAAGTCAACAGTAATGCGTTATTGTGCACCATTTACTCACTTCGAA
This sequence comes from Metallyticus violacea, assembly GCA_030762175.1. Classification (NCBI taxonomy): domain Eukaryota; kingdom Metazoa; phylum Arthropoda; class Insecta; order Mantodea; family Metallyticidae; genus Metallyticus; species Metallyticus violacea. The sequence continues at coordinate 66,793,502 of CM060840.1, read as the reverse complement.
TAATTGGAAATAACTTTTTTGTGGTAATAGGTCAGAAGTCCACGACTTTCGCCCTTCTAACATAAACTATGAAATTTTAGGGATGAGTTTATCCATTTGTACTGGAATTTCTAAAGTCATTTTATAATAAAACGATGTATCTATGATAGAAGAATGTATGTGTACATATATAAATACATTTAGAAAAATGTTACTTCCGTCCTTTTACAACCAGCGATTTATTTATGAGAAGCTAAGTAGTTATATGTACTATTTACTTACACATATTACAATATTTCAATTTTGGATGTAACAGAATTTGCATACTATTAAATATATCGATATTCGAGTTATTTACATATTTTTTAACAATTGCTTTGGAAATTATATTTTTTATAACGTGTAGTAAATGTTGGGAATAGTTAAGCTGTCTCAGAGATGGTTTATTTTACACTGAAAAACCTGATCTGAATAATTTATTTTAGCATAGTGTAGGTTAGAATAGTGTGGGATGAAGGAGAATATTTCGGCTCCGCGGCCATGCTAATGGTCATTTTATATCTAAGTCCTTTTATATCTAAGTCCTTTTATATCTAAGTCCTCCAAGAAGGTTCCTCTGAGAGCAAGGGATGAGTTGAGGGAACGCTGGACGCCTGATCCGGATCGGCGATATGCGGACTTAAACGAGATCCTTAATAGTTTCCCAAGTAGTAAGTTGCAGATGCCGACAAGCTTGCAAACCCGAGGAACCAGCTGGAAGCTGTGACAGGAGCTTTCTCCAAGAGCAAATCCACCGCCACACCACACCACACCACCCCACAAGGCACTTTCTACACTACAACCATGACAGTGGAATGAAACCACATAAAATGGTAGAGCAGAAAATTCGCAGAAAGGAAATGTCTCTCCCAGCATTCGACTATGTGACCAGGGGAAACCATTCAAGATCAGCATACCCGGCAGCAAGCGATTCAAACGCGAATGTGAATTTCGAAGATTTGCGGCTGAATCATCTCGCTCTGAATAAACTCTAAGTTTTCTTAGCTTTTTTTAAACATTTCTATTTTTCACACTATCGTAGATGTTTTATTGCAATCACATTAGTTTAATGTTTCATAAATCTTTCCTTAACTATTCTTATAAGGAAAACAAAGTCTGCAGTAATTGGTGCATGCTTTTGACAATTTAATGAAAATTTAAATGCTTTTTCTGTGCAACACATGGAGCTGTGTATAAGCTAAAAAACAAAAACACAATTAAAAAAAAAGAGTTTAAGAAAATAAAGGTTAAATGCAACATTGATTCCCCACGTTACAGTCTAAGATAGTTGTCGTCAACAACTTTTGTTGATATGAACTGTAAATTTAATATAAGCACAAATAAACTAACGAAAATCCTGTAATTTCAGTACAGCCTTGCGTGGATTAATAGCGGTAGAGGAAACTTTGTCACTTCAGCCGTGCTCAAAGGCAGGTCGTTTATGCCTACGCCGCCAGCGGGTGCACATCTGGGAGGAAGGGATGAGGCCTCAGGGAGACCCAGGGAAGATGAGGCACAGACGCAGTCGGGATTCCTAACAATGTTTCCCGAAATCGAACTGCTTTCACGGCAGAAACATTTCAAAGCGCAAGCTACCATCACGCCGCACCAATTCATCTCACCTAATACTTTCAATCCAATAGAATGAAGTGATATGAAATGGGAAATAGGAAAGTTCGTGAAAGTTCGTACATTCCGGCATTCTAGGCTAGCAGGGAAAATGACGATAAATTCCGATTGGCCGGCTCCAAGCGGTTTGAACCTGGGAAATCCCGAATGCAAGTCTCAGCGTTACCACCTAAGAATCTCACTGGGTAGCCTTGGCTTAAAGAACAGTTAATAATAATGAATAAAAAATCTGCATTAGTTCATGTAACATGCAATATTGGCTATTGCATCCAGAGCTGACCCAGAATCATGTAGCAAAACTTTCTGAAGTTTGCAAACACTTGCACTGGCAACATTTTTGAACACATTGTTTAAAGCCATAATTCTCAAAATGCTTTTAATATTTTTTACTTTTCTTTTACCAAGTCATGTCTTTTCCCATTTTTTTAATCAACATGGTTGGTACATCATAAAAAAAATATTCCCAGAGATATTCCTGAGCATAACTTAAAATGATTGATTTCTTGTACGGACAATTAGAAACCTTAATTCCATATCACGCGCGCGCACAAACACATGCCCGCTTATTCTCTCGCAGTAAATGAATATTGCTTGTACATAAATTAAAAACCAATTCAGGCCGAATAACAACCTACCATTATTCTTTTAATACTCTATTTGCGGAAATGAAAGCCGAAAGGCAAATTTTTTATACGTTTGAATGTCGCTCTATTAAATCACATGCCTTCTGGCAAAATGAAAAATAAATTGTGAAAGAATTATGGCATCTTGAAAGTGAGAGTAATTATGGATGAGAATGCCGCTATGTTTGCAAGGCTTTTATTTAAAAAGTACGTCCTTTTATCAGCATAAAGCAATTCTCTAAATATTTTTTTATGTTCTACAAGAAAAGAAACAATTTCTTTGTTACGAGCATGACTTTTCGGAATTCTTTCGATATAGTTTTTCAAAACGGACATATACCTCAACACTTTTGTTTTGAAAACTCCTTATTTCACATGAAACGCATTTTTTTACATTTTCAATAATTTGTGTTATTAATTTTACTCATGCTTTGTACTTTATTAACAGCAGATCCCGGAAGTTAGGCATAATGTCTTTTCTATATTGATGGATGTATTTAAGAATCAGATAGAAATGATCATGTTTCCGTACATTTAGGATCGGTAGGGCCAATTTTTATTTTTCCTTTTTATTTTTTGTCTCTGTTGCTCATTTAAAGTTTAAAAACTTTTTTTTTTGCCCGTTTTGGATCTTTATAAATTTTTTCTGCGATAATTTCAATATGTCGAAGTGAAAAAATTAAATGGCAGTTTCACCTTACAAAAATATCTGTTGAGAATCTTGTTATGCATATATTTCTTTTCATACAATCAAAAACTTTATTCTCAACCCATCCACCCAAGCACTTTAAGTAGCAGAACCTTAATTAGTGAAAGGAACGCACGGTTACCTCAGCTATACGAATACCAGGAAATAGAGAGGATAAGGGAAGTACTGCAGTTTTGAATAGTACTGACGAATGACCTAGTATCGATCAATTCAAGGAAATTTGGGTGGGGAAACCTCTCAGCTGCAATGTAATAAACAATTGCAAGCGAGAAAGATGAGAGCGGTACAGCTGTGCAATAAAACGTCCCTACAATGTGTTTAGTACGGAAGTAAGGGAGATACTAACCTGATTCCCCTGTAAATGTATAAACAGAAAATGAACTCGACCAGAAACCACTGCGCATCTTTTGCTCATTCGCCAGGACTATTCAAAACTACTTTGCTTTGTTTTGATTAACATTTCCATGATGTTCTGTTTTAAATGCTTGTTTTAAAATATGCTCAATCACTTCAATAAGAGTAGAACGCTCTTTTTGCATGAAAAAAATGTTCTCTCTGACAAATAACTGATTATGACAGTTGATATCTTGATAAACATCTTGTTGTTGCCTGTAACGAAGAAAAGTAAGCTTAAATACTTTAATTATCTGATAAAGAAGTTATTAAATATCTTAAGTACCTATTTTCATTAATAATGAATGGTATTACTCTCTGCTTTCACTTTTAAGAAATGCCTATTTTAATTATATTACTGCAAATACCTGAAATTCCGGGCTCTGATTATCAGTATAGCTTACTATAAGATACTCAAAGAAACTCAGTTCTCTCTTTTGGCGCTAAGGTCACATCTTCTGTTGATTTTAACAATAAAACTGTGTTTATTCATAACACAAATTCGTATTAAACTAATCAATAATTTATTTTGCTGGCATGGTAGGGCATGAGAGATATAATCGTTCAGACAAGGAAGAAAATACTATTTAAAAATGTTTTTGCTGTCATAATCCACATATCCATGATAGTGAAAAAAAAATCCATTTTCATTAAACCCTTACAAGCGCTTGTTGGGACATTTTCTTGAACACTTAATATTTAATTTTTATTTAAAATACATGATGGTTTAAAAATTGCTTAAATATGGGCTTTATTTTTATAACGCTTCTGCGAATTTGATACGGTATACTCATATTAGTGACCGCCTCCGTGGTCCAGTGATCGCGTTTGCGAATACTAGGCTGGGTAGATTTTTTCCCGTGCTTTTCCTAACCGTAAGAAGGTAAATGTCACCAGATAGCTGTAAGGCACCAAGAACTCCGAGCTCATTTTGTTTCATCATTAATTCATTTCATGCATCCATACAGGCTATGCTCAGGTAACCATAGGTTTATGGACTCCCCTGAAGCATTACCTAATCATAAACCATCATTTCCACTGCAACAATTTAGCAGCAGCCTCAGAAGTCTGCTACAAATCAGCAATGTCTAGGGAGAATGCCCATAAGTATATGAGGACAATTGATTGGCATTGAAAATAGTTGTAGTAACGGGAGAGAAAAATATTTAATAAGAACAGGTTTAACTCTTTTTATGACGAAATATATAACTGTTGTAAAATAAAATAAAGATTCCCTAATGATTAGTAGAAATGTGCAGAATTCTCAGTTAGAGAGAGGAATAAAGAGAGAAGAATCACGTTTTAGACAGACATTCTTTTCATATGGAAAATTAATTCACTGTCAGCCTTTTTCATAATTCTTTTAGAACAGTTTAAAATATTTTTAACTTTATTTTATAAACTCCTGGTTCTATCTAAGACTGTTCCAAAACGAGCAGTTGATAGGCGTGTTTTCACAAAAATAAGTTATCACTTAAGATCAATGTAGTCATTTAAATTTCATCAAAGACTTTCCCTCAGTTTCTAATATTTTAATGATAAGTTTGTATTTCAATGTTAAAATGTGAGATGTTTACTTCCTAAATTATAATAACACAAGTAAATACATAACACTTCCCTTTATGCCAACCATGATATTTTTCTTTAAAGGGTACACGAAAGTAGTAAAACCTATAAGTGAAATCGGTTAGGGAAAGTATGTACCCCTTGCCAGTCGCATTTCATCTGTTTCCGAACTTTATTGAGGTATACAAACAAACGAATAACGGTGAAGGGACTTCCGAAAGGTTTGTTCCTGTCTGGCGCCAGACTCCATTAGCTCCACCATGGCAAACCTTAAAAATTCGTCACGGCGATGTCGTGCATGGTCGACTGTGTAAGCTGACATCTATATAACACCAGCGGATGCCGCCAGTGTCTAGACATGGGTTTTTGCTAGTTCTACTCTGCAGAAATATTGCTCCTCTTCATTGCAGAACCTGGAAAGCGTCTCCGAGGAATTCTGCGAGAAACGTGCGTAATTCTGTTTGTAATATTTGCGATAGTCATTTTCAAAGCCCCGAGCCCCAAACTCCCACCTTTGGAAGCCAGACACACCTGTACTCATAGTAGAGATAATAATGGGTAGGTGCTTTACTGTGCTCTCCGTCAAACCTGTGGTTTAGAAATGCTTTCTGAAACTTCCGAATTATTCTACCTTACATTCCTTTTGTGTGGCCCAACAGAAAGTAATCAATTAAAACATCAAGGATCGGGAAAATCTTACCTTACTCTTGAGAAAGGGAATGGAAATAATAGTAACAAAATAAAAGATAACAAGAGATAATAGATTGGAAGAAGCAAGAAAAAGGAAAGTAGAAAGGAACCAAATCAGTATAAGAAAATAGCAAGAAAGAAAATATTATATAAATGGAAAACAGCTAAACATACTGAAGAAGAAAATTTTCTTCCTTTCCTCCTTCAAATAATTTTTCTTCCCTGCTCTGACGAAGTGGAGAGATTGAAGGAAAATGGAGAAACGCTACCATTTTGCATTTTTCATTTTTTTAACAAATTTCGTGCGTTCACCAGGGTTTAAAATTGAGACCCAGATAAGAAAAACTCCACACTGGAATCTCTATCCGCAGTTGCAGTGATTTTTTTTCTTTTTGTTTATTTATGGACGCTCCTTAACATCTCAGGTCACCAGCGTCCCATTCAATTCAGGGGGGAAACAGCCGACAAATTTTACTCAGATGCCTCTTCTTTCAGGCATGAGGCTCTTTATCGTGCCGTAAATGTACGACACGGGACCCACGGCTTTATTTCCATTCCGAAGAAAGCCACACTTAGGATTTTTACGCCCCAAAAATCCATCGATCCTGTCCGGGTTTGTACCCGCGATCTTGGGTTTAGAAGGGAAGTATGGTTACTTTACACCACCACGACCAACCGGTTGCAGTGAGCAGAACATGGTAGTTCAATGATTAGAGCACAGTATTGGATTGGTACCTCAGTCATGCTCAAAGGCTGGCCGTTTGTACCTAGGTCCCCAATGAGAGCACTTCTGTGAGGAAGGGGAGTGGTAGAGGAGACACCGGACTGCAGGACGAAGAGGGGTGCCTAACAGTGTTTCCAGATTAAACACTCCGATGCCTGCAAACCCCCACCTTTCTTCCCAAGATATTCTACAGGACTTTCACGTAAAATCTATCCTGCACGCTCGGTGTTTGATTCTTGATGGCTGTGCGTGTGGCATTCGTCGTAGATGGTACTTAAAATACCGCACAAGCCCGGTAGCTGCTAATAAGGGCCGCTTCCACACTATTCCGGTGCAGAACATTTTCCACAGCGTAAACTACATATCAGCTGCACTTTCAATCCTGTAACAGAACCAACGGAAAGAAAAGATGTGAAACAAGAGAGCGGAAAGTTCCATCCCAGGGGAAAACACAAAAAGCCGAAGGTCAGGAAAGCCAGTCTCAAGATCTTTACACCCAGGACCTCCCAAATGCTTACCGTTTGAGCCATTCCACTTGGTTAGAGACAAAACCTCGGAATCCTAGCCATAATTTGAATTTTCCCTCTCTGACTCCAATTTTAAACCCTAGCTAACACGCATGCTTATTTTAGCGTCAAAATCACAGCCTTAGAGCACCGTCTCGGGTGGCCGAAGCGGAGTCGTGAGCGTGAGATCTTGGGCTCGAATCCCGCCAAGACCGCCCTCTCTGACTGAGTTTTTTTCCAGATTTTCTTCAGTCCTCATAAATGGCAAATGCCGGGTACCCTAAACTAAGGCCCGTTACATTTCCTTCCTTAAAAAAATAATTTCCAAATATATCATTTCATCTCGCGTATCACCAGTGTCCACCGTCTGTGGTGCCTCGGTAGTAAAAACGGGCGTTAAACACTAATAAAAACACAGCCTTAGAACTTAACATTTCCAGAATATGGGAAAATTCGCATTAGGCATCGAAACCAGGTTCTCAATTGACGACAGAGACGCTAGGTCTGAGCCAGAGGGAGAGACATCGCGGTGATCTTGTTCATTTTGTTCCGCGCTGGTCCAGAACCTCATTATTAATGTTTACACCGAAACTTTTTTCATGTACACGTTTCGTGTTATTTTTCCATTATCCTGTATGTATGGAACATAATCGAAAAAGTGAAAGGATCTGTTGTTTTCGCGTGATTTTAAAACACGATAATGGTATTAATGTAATATTACATTTTAAAAAATTACGGATAAATAACAAAAATCCATCTCTAGGTCAGAACCTTCCTTTCATCCAGGAGGTAGTATCCGGGATTCTGACATCTTTTAACTGTACTAATATGTCTGCTCGATTAACTTAGTTATTACTTTTGCATTTAACTAATAATAACTAATATAATGTAATGGTTTTTGCTGTAGATGTGGGATTCTCAAGGTCAGCATATCGTATATCCTAAATGTACTATGGGTGACATATATTACCTATATTTTACACATTTTCCAGCATTTTACACAATCGAAGTTGTATAATATCCTAAAAGTTAAGTTTTTCTCTTATTTTTAAATTGTGTGAGTCACCATCATAGAACACAAATCTAAAAGTTAGAAACTGATTTACAATTCGGATGTAGACATGTGAGATATATCGATTGATCATTTACGACATAGTAGAAAAAAGCAAAGTTAAGCATTAGGAGAAAGCAGATTTGAAAAAATACAAGGTAATGCATTTAAAATCTTAGTAATTGAAAGACTAACTGTAGCGTGCACTCCTCTAAATATACTAGTCAAACAAGTTTATTTTTCTCTGTATCTTTGATGAATATGAAAACGGTCATTAAAATGCAAAGTTTAGCTCCAGTTTTTTTAAAGCTATTATAATTTTTCAGAATTACCGTTAAAAACATATGCATGTTTCTACCTAATTGTTAACCTCGCAGGAAGAGTCGATCCTGTGGCCTTGTGGTAACCATAGAAGTATTGTAGACCCAAGTTCGCGGGTTCAATCTCGTCCAGGATGACTTCCTTCAAACAGAACTAAAACTGTGGGACCCGTGTCGTAGATATACTGCACGTAAAAGAACCTCAAGACTGAAAAAAGAGATCTCTGAGCAAAACAGGGGACGAATTATATACTGAATTAGACATAGACATATGGGATACTGGATACAAAATAGTAATAGGAAAAATAAGGGTTTGATCACCATTAGTAATGACCGAATACGAGGGGTGATCAGTAACATCTCAGATCATCAGCTTTCCATTCTATTCATGGCGTGAAACGACCGACAAATATTGCTCAGAGGCCTCTTCTTTCAGTCTTGAGGTTCTTTTATATGCCGTAAGTCTACGATATCGAACCCACGGCTTTATTTCCCTTTAGAAGGAAATCATTATTTTGATTTTTACATCAGAAAAGTTCATCGACCCTGGCCGGAATTGAACCCGCGATCTTGGGTCTATGAAGCAAATATGGTTACCACTAGACCACCAGGATTGACAGTTTAGAATTGGTCTGAGAGAAAAGTGCTTAACTGGTCGCATGTTTGGAAGTTGTTCTTTAAGATATTTCTTTCTAATGACAACGTAGTGAGTAATATTTATTAGGACTATTTGACGAATAAAATAAGAATTTAAATATAATTCGCGTAAACTTGGTTTAAAAAATTGTAATCATTGTATATTTGTCTCATGAATACTTAACCTATTCAATGTCTTGCAATAGGTGGAGGTTGATTGTCAATAATGCCAATAGAGAAGAGTCAAATACAAATTTAGGACTATTTCATGAATAGGATAAGATTAAAAGTATTATATATTTGAAATTCACAAACGGATTATTAACAAGTGTATAAAATGTTATGCTAACTTATGAATACCTATCTATTCAGAAACCGTAAGACTGAAATAGACGAAAGTCGACTATTACAATCGCTACTGTTCTAATTACTAATACCAACTGAGAAAAGCAAAACAGAGATAACATTTTACCATTCTGAAAACGTATTTATTAAAATTTATGGTTACTTAGGCAGATATTGTTACTAATTTACAAAATGATATCAGACTGTTTAGCTGAATACGCAAAAATAATTGCTTGAGCAAATAGACAATAAGTTAGTTAAATGAACAATGAAAACATAGGAAAGTGGTCAGTGATGCGTGCTCAGAAATGATAGTGGGGAGGGGGAGTTGGCTATACTGACCAGAAGACAAATGCATTTCGCGCGGGAAAGGAATTTGGCAAAACTTCACGATAATTTTAAAGCGATATCGGGCTGTTATTGGTCATTCAAACTCTTGTTTCATTTCACTGGTCCATTTTATGATGACACCACATGAAAATGCTTTGTTCCTTAGATAGTTTTGAGTTGTGTATTTACGGGGATAAAGGTTAACTTCAAATCCAGTACTCTGGAAAAACCGATACAGTGAAATTCGGATAATTCGAAATCGTCACTGATTATTAGTTTTTTCTCGGTCCCTTCAATTGTGCGTTAAAGTAATGTAAAAGAAATCACATATAATTCGAATTTCATCCTGTTTAATTAAAAAATGATAGTCGAAATTTTGTCTATTTGTGGAGACAAAGGGCCAGGATATTAAAATTCTCAAGTGTTTTTGTAGTGTTTTGTTGTGCAAAACCTTTTGTCATGCTTGGTCTGTCAAATGTGTCGCCCTGCGCGATCTCAAATAACCGACAAAACGTTAGCGAATTGTCCCCTAAAGGCAGAGTTTATCAAGAAGAGATGTACAAGTTGAGACCTTAAATGAAGATGTCCCTTCCCCGGACAGTGTGGATGTTACATTTTATGAATTCGTCACCTTGGACGAAAACGTGGCAGTGTGTGAGGAGATTTCAGATCAAGACATTTTAGCAGAAGTTTTGAACAAGAAAGGTGGTGGTGATTCGTCTGATGAAGAGGAGGAGGAACAACTTGCAGCTGAAGAGATGTCGATTACCTCATCATCTCAACTGCGTGAATTTCGTCGGTACGTTGAGGCACAAGCTACAGTCACTAAACGTGCTTAGAGTTTACAAACCTTAACCAACCAAGTTATGCAAAACAATAATACATTCCAATCTTCTTTGCCAAAATTTAATTCATTTAGTATAGGGTAAAATGTTCGATCACTGTGTGTTCTCTTGAGTACTACCAACCTTAATGTAAAAATGGACATTGTGAAATTTTGTTCACATACACACCCATTTAATAGCCTCTATTACGAGAGAGCATTAATAAAATACCTATTTTACGGGTAATTTTTTAAATTCAAATTATTTTCCCTGGTCCCTTCAGCTTCGAATGATCCAATTTCCACTGTAAATTAAAAATAATATAGCTAATTTTCTTTTAGTAATTTTTGTTGTATTAGTTTTTAACATTAAATTTAACAAGTTTTTTTCTGTATTGATTAATCTTTATTATGCATGTAATTCTTAAATATATAATACAACATTCATAATTAGCTTTTTTCTTTTAAACCACTGATATTCGTCTTCTCTTGGTTGCTAAAGGGTATCTGTTAAATCTAGTTATTTATTTATGAGAAATTTGCATTGATCCAACAAAAATTAAGTCGCAGATGGTTAACAGCAAGATAAGAAATTTTACTAAAACGTAAATAAATCAAAATATAACGCTTGTAATTTACTATAATATTGTTATTTTTTTATTTATGCCAATAATGGTTCATGAAACATTAAAGCAATGTCTTAAAAATAAAAGTTGAAACATTTTTGTAATTGCCTTCCAAAATTGTCGAAACTCTCACATAGTAATTGGTTCATAAACAAAGATCTTTTCAAGCACAAAGTAGTGGGGTTATTGTGTACTTGCAGACAAAAAGTAAAAGAAGTAGATGTGGTACATGTTTCGTTTTTTGTGTCGTGTACTGGGAGAAGTAACGAAACTTGTGTTAAGCGGAGCTGTACCTTTAGTAAACTCCTGTTTCAATTACTGTGACCGCTACAGAGGATAATGCCTGAAGCACGACAGACCATGATGACGATGATGAATTAGAAAGACAGCGATCTGAATCAAAACTTTACCGCTTTCCAAAGGCGGCTGATAGCGAGTCACGCTCTTGCTATATGGGGTTAATGATAATAATGTTAATAATAAAAAAACTAGGACTGTGGAGGGAGAAAAACCGCAGAAAGTTTAATTGGAGAGCCGCCACTGCAAAAAGCGGCGATTGACTTGTTCTTCCCACAGTAATTGTTGTTCCCCTTCACTTCGGAGAGCAGTTTTCCCACAATGCATTTCGCCATACTCCCGTTACTGAAGTTGACCCCACCCTTTGTTTTCGTCTCGCCGAATTCCTTTTGTTTATGTACCGTACGTACGAACATGTTCCTTGCTGGACTCTGTACGCTATTTGGCATAACACTGCAGTGGAAATAAACACACCAGCGCTCAATATGTATAGAGAGCGGAAATATATGAAGTTACCATCAATCGTGTTATACTCAAAAGCATAATTTTTATGTTTTTTTTCAGCATGTGTGGAATCCTATGAGCCTAATTTCATTTTTCATATTTAATAATTCACAGTAAAATATTTCATATTTTTAACAAATCTTTACACTACTTTTTATTTACAATTTTATTTTTTAAAATCATTTTAAATGCTTTTTATGGTTTTAATGTTTATACAAGATTTTATTCTTCAGTAAATTCACCAACATTTGTTAACATATATTCTTTCTGTTCCGACTCACATGTTGCATTCCCTCTATTCACTTCCTCCTTTTATATTGTTGTGACCTGTCTCTGAGTTTTGGAGACAGTAAATCTAAACGTCATTGTTTTTAAAATGCCACATAGCGGACTAAAAGAATATAAAAATTTGATTTGGATTTTTGTAAATGTACTTGCAAGGCTACAGTACGTACATTCCTGTAATTGGTAAATCGGTTACTCCAAAGCTAGGTTTAAATTCGACGTTCCTGTTTCGTGCGTTTTTAGTTTAACCATCCTACTTCAAGATGCCAAAAGATGCTCTAGTTTCAAGCACTACATAATTTATGGGAAAATCGTGTTATGCAAATACTGTAATATGGAGAATAAACTTTTTTCTTTATATGTACAAGGGCTATTCAATAAAAAATGATCACGGACTCGTGAGCGGGAGGTCTGCGGTTCGAATCCCGCCAGGACCGTCCTCCCTGACTGGGGTTTTTTCCAGGTTTTCCTCAGTCTTCATAACTGGCAAATGCCGGGGAGGTACCTAAACTTAGGCCTGGAACGCTTCCTTCCTTAAAAAAAAAAAAAAAAAAAAAATATCCTTTCCCAATTTATCATTTCATCTCATGTATCATCAGTGTCCACCGCCTGTGGTGCCTCAGTAGTAAAAACGGGCGTTAAACACTACTCAAAAAAAAAAAAAAAAAATAAAAAATGATCATCGTTTTTTACAGCCATAAAACTCGCTCTAAAATTGGAGTTTACAACTTGTTAGCTTAATATGGTACTAGTTTCATTGTTGTTGTCGGTCCTGGTGGTGTAAGGGGGGGGGGGCGACCTGGTCGTTGCTCCTCAGATGCTCCTGGTGCGGGCTCTGCGGACCCTGAGTACCCGTGGTACTTCTGACGTTACCAGAAGGAGCCGGCCGGACTTTTTTCGAGCCCCTCCCGATGGGGAGTTGTCCGGATTGGGTTGGACTCGGCTTGGCAGTGGTTTCCGGAACTCACGGGAAATTGAGTACCCACGGGGCAGCGTGTCCCTAGGGAGTACCGCAGGCTTGTTCCTTGGGGGCAGGTTTTCCTGAATCGTTGTTCGTGTGAGGAGGGTGGTGGCTACCTTAATGTTAAGGTCACTCAACTCTTAATGAGTAGGTCTATGCTAGGTATGACCTAACTACCAGTGAGATCCTGGTAGCTAAGTTCGCTTAGCTCGTTTGGGCGACGAGATCTCTGCGGCCTAAAAGCGGGTCGGTTTAGACTCTAGGTGCCGTCCTAAATGTAAAAAACCACTGAACTGCACAGACCTCTGTGTACATTCCCCTGGTCAGGGGAGAGATCCCCGCGCTCAAATTTAGTGGTTACCATACTTGCCTCTTAAACCAATCGCAGGTTCAATCCCAGCTAGGACCGATGGATTTTTTTCGGGCGTAAAAATTCAAAGTGTGGCTTCCTTCGGAGAGGAAGTAAAGCAGCGGGTTCCGTGTCATAGATTTATGACACGATAAAGATCCTCAAGCCTGAAAAAAGAGGCATCTGAGCAAACTGTATCGGCCGTTTCAGCCCTGATTTGAATGGGACGCTGATGGTCTGAGATGTTAAAGAGAGTCAGTAAATTAACAAAAAAAAAAAAAAAAAGTTTCATTGTTGTCAATTCCGGTTTTCGCCCGTGAGAAGTGTGTAGGTTGAGACATGTTCACTTCCGTGGGGTCATACGTGACGAACAATATCAGCTCTAAAATTCTGCTTACAAAGTTACAAAAGGTCTATGGATAGTTTGTTGTTCCTATAGCACAGATCGTAGATAGTTAAAAATGTTTAAAGAGGGAGATAATCAATTACAAATGTAAATGGACCCGACGCTCCATTTTGTGCTCTAACGGAAGAAAACATTAAGAACGTTGTCTTCATTGTGAGAGGGAATCGTTGAACAGCATTAAAAACACTCGGTGCCACCCATACGTCAGTAACTGAAAAGTTGCATATGAGACGTGTTGGTTCACGGTGGATTCACAAACAAAAGAACGTTCGCATGCAGTTGAATATGATGATGCGGAGATTCTTTCAAAGATAATTACTACTGATCAAACTTCGCCACATCATTTCGATTCTGAGAGCAAACAGCAAAAGCTCTGTGTGGTTGCTCGTGCTAGAAAAGCTAAGTTCATCTCATTTTTCAAAATTCAAGGAATGTTTTACCAGCCTGTCGTACCTGAACACACAACTGTAATTGGGCAATACTACAAAGATGTCCTGGAAACTCTGAGAGGCCATATCACACGCAAAAGACCACATTTTTGTGCAACAAACTGCATGCTGCACCACAATAATGCACGGCCGCAAATGTTGTTGCTGAATATTCACAAAAATCAATGTGAAGTGTATCGTTCATCCTACCTATAGGCCAGATTTAGGCCCATGTGACTTTTCTTCTCCCCCAAATTGAGAAAACACCTTCGTGGGAGGAATTTTCTATTATCAAAAGCGAAAGCTATGGAAGAGATTTTGAAGGACCTGTCAAAAAATTATTTTGTGAGTAACTTTAGATTGACAGAAACGCTGGTATATGTCCGTTGCATCCAAAGGGAATTACTTCAAAAAGATCATCAAAATTATGAGAATGAGTAAAGTACGTTCTCAACAAAAGCTATGATCTGCCTTTATTGAACAGCCCTCGTATTTATTTAATGTGTATTTAAATAAAATAATTTTAATGATATATGTATATATATACAAGTGTTTCATATCACGACCTATATAATTTGTGAATTTTTCAAAAATGGACATCAATATTGTTTAAATAATAAAACTTGTTTATTTGGCAGAACTTGCGCTTCATAACAAACGTGGCAATGAAATTAAGTGATTTTTTTTGGTGCAATGCTAGCCCATTGTTCTCATGAGCTTGTAGGCATTCCTCCTGGTCTGGTGGTATTATAGCGGACTTCTGAGACACGTTCTTAAATTTATTCGAGGAGATGTATGAAAATGAAATTAATTATGATGGCGCAAATGAGCTGAAAGTCCTTGGCTCTATCTATCACATTCTCTGGAAAAGGCAAAACTTCGAAAGAAACCTTATCCAGACAGATTGACCTGACTGGGAATCGAACCCAAGATTTCCAAATTAGTAGTCGCAAACGCTACCTCTAGACTACGGAGGCGTTATCTTTCGGTACTTGGAGACTAAATGAAACTAATTAGCGTACGATAAAATCTAAAGCTAAAAGAATATACAAACTGTTACACGAAATGTTCCCTTCTGTCACGCCACATGATGGAGAGAGCGCAGTTTTGCATTGTACGACAAATTTCTTACTGATAGGCAGAAAACTTACTATGATTATGCTACGTTTGCCAAAATAGTGTTCTCTGTGGTTCTAATTAATATATGGCAACAATTTAATGTATAAGCATTAAAGTACATCAAATACCAACGTGATTTTAAAATTTGAACAAGTTAATATTTTTTCAAAAAAGTTTATATTTCTTCATTTTTTAGCGATGTGAATTTCATATTTCGTCAAAAACTTCTTCTCACCTGTCCGTTCTTTAACCCCCACTGTCCTTTTTTCTTCCCAGACGTCTTGTTTATGACGTAAATAAAATATTTTGGATTATGCTTGAGTTTGTTTAGGAATTATGTTACACGTTTTCGGTAAGATATGCGATTAGAAATTTGCCAACTTATCAAATTCTGGCGATCAGATAAGATATTTCGAAAGTATAAGCGCTGAGAATGTGATCGATGTTAAGTTTCAAAGATCATATACTTACAAAATTCATTCATCTACTTACCTAATGAGCTTAAAAGTAATTACCCTTATTGTTTAAACAGCGACCCCTAGGTTTATAAGCTTACTTTTATCCCACAAAGGAGTTAATTTCTGTTACAACCGCTTATCTACCTTGTGGTGGATATATTCCCTTCTCTTAAAGTCTTTTTAAACGGCTCAAAGATTGTACAAAAGAAGTTAAAAATCCTATGTGAGGTTTACTGAGCATACGCAGTTTTCTATACTTTCCAATTTTGAAGTAAAATCCTTTGAAATTTTATCACTGACTGGTAAGCAGTATGGTCAAAATTCCATGTTGTTATGTATAATAGTTTTTTAAAAAATATTTTATTTATTTTTGTATGCTAATGTACTAAATGTTCTACACGATGTAGAATTTGTATTTTTGAGAAAATTAAATATTAACATATAAATTTGAGTTGAAAAAGTTGTTATATAGATTTTTTTCTACTGTCATGGTTGTCTAAAAATTCTAAACTCTCTAATACTAGTTTCTTTTTTCATAATTGATCAATTAATAAATTAATCTTGAGTCATATAAGTGTTCTGAAAATAATTTTTTGTGTGCATAATTTTTGATTAGATGTTGAAATATATATACACAATATATAAACTTGGATAAAAACTGAATCATGTGCAAAGTTTGACTGCAGCTCACCCTATTTACACAATTCTCCTGCAGGTAGCAACGGAGAGGCGCCTTCACTGTAGCTTGAAGTTTACCATGCTCTCCGTTCAAAGGGAAAACTCAATGATTGACGAACTCTTGTGTATCCAAAGTGATCAAAGGCAGAGTTCTGGTTAAGAAAGCAGGATGCTTTCAGTTTTCATTTAAACTTTAGAATTAAAAATTATATTTTCTCCTATTTTGACCAAATTTCCCTTAACGTGCAGCAAAACAAGACCGCGAGATCGGTTTCTCGGTCGTCGGCCGCTGATTGAATTGCAGATAGCCAATACAACTTGACAAAGTAGCTAGGAAACATTGAAAAATTGCTAGCAAGCATACAATATCCATATAAACCAGTTCGTAAGATCTAGAGTTTATGAAGATATGGTTGGGTATAAGCATTCCATGTATTTTTGTTAATATCAATTGAGTCTAAGGCAAAAATATATCTAGTATATTGAACGTTCGTTATATTACCTCATTACTTTTCAATGTAGGTTAATTGGTTAATTTCGTATACAGCGATTTAATCCCTTCGGAAAAGAAATGCTCTATCTTATCTATTTCTGTCTCGTTCATGGCAGCATTGTTGGAGTTTCTTCGAGTTTTGAAAGAAAAAATAATCCCAGGTGTCAGATCTGAACTTTACGGTGAATGGTTAAGTTCTAAGTAACCATAACACTAGATAGCAGTCGTTGCATTATGGGATTTGTGGCAAGGATATTATCGCAAAGCAGCAACACATCCCTAGTCCCGTTTTCTAATTGTTTCTCCTTGATGGCCCCATAAAAAGAATTGGTGTCAGAAGCATGGGTTTCTCCAATGATGGCCTTATTTAGCACGAATTGCATCAGCAACATTTTGGTCGATTGATGCGGATCTTTTTGGGTGTTGCAGGTACTTAAACTTCCATTGCTTTGACTTCTGTTTGGTTTTGGGGTCATAGCGATACATCCAGTTCCAGTAACAGACTTTGAGAAATTATTCTGTGAGCGATATGGTTTCTGCTCTGGTGTCAGCATACAGATTGATCCAAAAAAACTGACCTTTCACATCAACAGACTGGTGGAGTGAAAACAATAGAAGATTAAATCTCTAATTGACTTTTACAGGGCAGTATTCCACAGTCACAGCCTCCATTTTCTGGCCCATTTTTTGTGAACGCACTGTTTGGAGTCATTATCAAGGAACTCCTTGCTTCTTTAAAATTGCTTGACTCAAAACTTAATTATGAAATATATGGTGTAACATCACCATACACAGAATTTAGTAGTTCAAGCATTTCTTTGGCTTTTTCTTTTTCTTTGTAACTATTGTTTTATTTATTTGCTCCAAATCTATCAGTTTTTGTTGCAAACATTCACATTGATGTATGTACCAATAATCAAACACTTTGTTGGCACTGCACTTAGATTCTGTGCTTAACACACCAAGATATGTCCCAATTCTACGGAACATAAATGCATCATATTTACGCATATAATTTATTGAATGCCCCTCATAAGCTAGTATATAGTTCAAGATTATTTACATCACTTGTAGCAGAAAAACTTAAATCAGGGAAAAATAACAAACGTCGTTTACTTTTTAAATTCACCCAGCGATAAAGCCAAATTTATACAGTTCTCTGCTGGCAAAATGAAGCTTATAGTAGACATGGATATTACTGCAGAACTTAAATAATAACATGATCACAATTAAATACAAGGCGCAGCAAGTTCACCACTGCTATAGCCAGTGTCACCAGGAGGGATGGAATGCGGGGGCGGACATTCCCACGTTTTCCGGATGATTGACAGCTGTCGTGGGTCACATCATTCGGTAGCCTTGTCAAAGTTTCTAATTCAATTTCATCTTACGTTGTGGGCGTGTTCTCTAGGCTCAGCATGACACCTGGACCTTTGGATGCATCAGCGGGCGTGTGAAGGTATGTTGTGGTGACCTTTGAGAATAGTGGCAAGGAAATTGAACAAGTGTTGTTCCGCTTCATACCAGTTCTTGAA